>WEDG01001101.1:40392-407639 GCA_017591395.1 Schistocephalus solidus | reverse complement strand
GCCTATATCCTAAGTTGCCTTGCGGCTGCTCGTGGGGCACGAGAGTTAGCCCCAAGGCACAACGGATGAGTGAATCCTGTAACCGATGCATAAGTGCCTACTTACTATAACTACTATTCCCGATCAAAACCGGCAAGACAACGAGCTTGTGGCGCTGTCGGTAAAGCCTTAGACATCTGCCCAAAAGGTCGCGAGTTCGAGCCTCGGGCGCCGGTTCGGCTGGGGTTGGGTATGGCTGGCTCTTGACGGCTAATATGCGAGAAATGGCCATTGCAGTCTTCCATGTCTTTGTCGGTCATATGATTCTCCTATATCCTTAGCTGCCTTTCGGCTGCTCGTAGGGCTCGAGAGTAAGCCCCGAGGCACAACGGGATGAGTGAATTCTGTAACCGATCGCTGAGCGCCTACTTACCATGGCTACTGTTACCGATCAAAACCGGCAAGACAACGAGCTTGTGGCGCAGTGAGTAGAGCGTAAGACTTCTGCCCAACAGGTCGCGAGTTCGGCCTCGGGCGTGGCAGCGCCCGGGGTTGGGGCATGGCATGCTGATGACGGCTTATAAGCCATAAATGGCCATTTCCAGCATCCCTTGTCTTTGTCGGTCAAATAATTCTGCCTATATCCTTAGCTGCCTTGCGGCTGCTCGTAGGGTAATAGTTAGGTCAGAGGCACAACGGGACGAGTGAGTCCTTTAACCGATCGCTGAGCGCCTGCTTACCTTAGCTACTAATCCCGATCAAAACCGACAAGACAACGAGCTCGTGGTGCATTCGGTAGAGCGTAAGATCTCTGCCCAACAGGTCGCGAGTTCGAGCTTCGGGCACTGTAGCGCCCGCGGTTGGGTATGGCATGCTGAAGACGGCTAAAAAGCCAGAAATCGCCATTCCACTCTCCTTTGTCTTTTTCGGTCAAGTAATTCTGCCTATATCCTTAGCTGCCTTACGTCTGCTCGTTGGGCTCAAGAGTTAGCCCCGAGGCACAACGGGACGAGTGAGTCCTGTAACTGATCGCTGATAGCCTGCTTATCATTGCTAATATTCCTGCTCAAAACCGGCAAAACAACGAGTTTGTGGCGCAATGGGTAGAGCCTAAGACTTCTGCCGAGCAGGTCGCGATTTAGTGGCTCGGGCTTGGCAGCGCCCGGGGTTGGGCATGGTATGCTGATGACGGCTAATAAGCCAGAAATGGCCATTCCAGTCTCCCTTGTCTTTGTCGGACAAGTAATTCTGCCTCTATACTAAGCTGCCTGCGGCTGCTCGTGGGGCTCGAGAGTTAGCCCCGAGGCACAACGGGACGAGTGAGCCCTGTAGCCAAT
Source organism: Schistocephalus solidus (assembly GCA_017591395.1). NCBI lineage: Eukaryota > Metazoa > Platyhelminthes > Cestoda > Diphyllobothriidea > Diphyllobothriidae > Schistocephalus > Schistocephalus solidus. The sequence continues at coordinate 406,323 of WEDG01001101.1, read as the reverse complement.
CGCTGAGCGCATACTTACCATAGCTACTAATCCCGATCAAAAATCCACAAGACGACGAGCACTTGGTGCAGTCCGTATAGCGTAAGATCTCTGCACAATAGGCGCGAGTTCGAGCCTCAGGCACCACAGCGCCCGCAGTTGGGTATGGCATGCTGAAGACGGCTAAAAAGCCAGAAATCGCCATTCCGGTCTTCTTTGTCTTTGTCGGTCAAGTTATTCTGCCTATATCCTAAGCTGCCTTGCGGCTGCTCTTAGGGGCTCGAGAGTTAGCCCCGAGGCACAACGGGACGAGTGAATCCTGTCACCGATCCCTTAGCGCCTACTTACAGTACTACTGTTCCCTATCAAAACCGGCAAGACAACGAGCTCGTGGCGCAGTGAGTAAAAGCCTAAGACCTCTGCCAAAAGGTCACGAGTTCGAGCCTCGGGCGCCTCAGTGCCCGGGTCTGGGTATGGCTGGCTGATATGCCAGAAATGGCCATTCCAGTCTCCCTTGTCTTTGTCGGTCAAGTTATTCTGCCTATATCCTAAGTTGCCTTGCGGCTGCTCGTAGGGGCACGAGAGTTAGCCCCAAGGCACAACGGGACGAGTGAATCCTGTAACCGATGCATAAGTGCCTACTTACTATAACTACTATTCCCGATCCAAAACCGACAAGACCAACGAGCTTGTGGCGCTGTCGGTAAAAGCCTTAGACATCTGCCCAAAAGGTCGCGAGTTCGAGCCTCGAGGCGCCGGTTCGGCTGGGGGTTGGGTATGGCTGGCTCTTGACGGCTAATATGCGAGAAATGGCCATTGCAGTCTTCCATGTCTTTGTCGGTCATATGATTCTCCCTATATCCTTAGCTGCCTTTCGGCTGCTCGTAGAGACTCGAGTAAGCCCCGAGGCACAACGGGATGAGTGAATTCTGTAACCGATCGCTGAGCGCCTACTTACCATGGCTACTGTTACCGATCAAAACCGGCAAGACAACGAGCTTGTGGCGCAGTGAGTAGAGCGTAAGACTTCTGCCCAACAGGTCGCGAGTTCGGCCTCGGGCGTGGCAGCGCCGGGGTTGGGCATGGCATGCTGATGACGGCTTATAAGCCATAAATGGCCATTCCAGCATCCCTTGTCTTTGTCGGTCAAATAATTCTGCCTATATCCTTAGCTGCCTTGCGGCTGCTCGTAGGAGTAATAGTTAGGTCAGAGGCACAACGGGACGAGTGAGTCCTTTAACCGATCGCTGAGCGCCTGCTTACCTTAGCTACTAATCCCGATCAAAACCGACAAGACAACGAGCTCGTGGTGCATTCGGTAGAGCGTAAGATCTCTGCCCAACAGGTCGCGAGTTCGAGCTTCGGGCACTGTAGCGCCCGCGGTTGGGGTATGGCATGCTGAAGACGGCTAAAAAGCCAGAAATCGCCATTCCACTCTCCTTTGTCTTTTTCGGTCAAGTAATTCTGCCTATATCCTTAGCTGCCTTACGTCTGCTCGTTGGGCTCAAAGAGTTAGCCCCGAGGCACAACGGGACGAGTGAGTCCTGTAACTGATCGCTGATAGCCTGCTTATCATTGCTAATATTCCTGCTCAAAACCGGCAAAACAACGAGTTTGTGGCGCAATGGGTAGAGCCTAAGACTTCTGCCGAGCAGGTCGCGATTTAGTGGCTCGGGCTTGGCAGTCGCCGGGGTTGGGCATGGCATGCTGATGACGGCTAATAAGCCAGAAATGGCCATTCCAGTCTCCCTTGTCTTTGTCGGACAAGTAATTCTGCCTCTATACTAAGCTGCCTGCGGCTGCTCGTGGGGAGCTCGAGTTAGCCCCGAGGCACAACGGGACGAGTGAGCCCTGTAGCCAATCGCTGAGCGCATACTTACCATAGCTACTAATCCCGATCAAAATCCACAAGACGACGAGCACTTGGTGCAGTCCGTATAGCGTAAGATCTCTGCACAATAGGCGCGAGTTCGAGCCTCAGGCACCGCAGCGCCCGCAGTTGGGTATGGCATGCTGAAGACGGCTAAAAAGCCAGAAATCGCCATTCCGGTCTTCTTTGTCTTTGTCGGTCAAGTTATTCTGCCTATATCCTAAGCTGCCTTGCGGCTGCTCTTAGGGCTCGAGAGTTAGCCCCGAGGCACAACGGGACGAGTGAATCCTGTCACCGATCCCTTAGCGCCTACTTACAATTGCTACTGTTCCCTATCAAAAACCGGCAAGACAACGAGCTCGTGGCGCAGTGAGTAAAAGCCTAAGACCTCTGCCAAAAAGGTCACGAGTTCGAGCCTCAGGCGCCTCAGTGCCCGGGTCTGGGTATGGCTGGCTGATATGCCAGAAATGGCCATTCCAGTCTCCCTTGTCTTTGTCGGTCAAGTTATTCTGCCTATATCCTAAGTTGCCTTGCGGCTGCTCGTAGGGCACGAGAGTTAGCCCCAAGGCACAACGGACGAGTGAATCCTGTAACCGATGCATAAGTGCCTACTTACTATAACTACTATTCCCGATCAAAACCGGCAAGACAACGAGCTTGTGGCGCTGTCGGTAAAAGCCTTAGACATCTGCCCAAAAGGTCGCGAGTTCGAGCCTCGGGCGCCGGTTCGGCTGGGGTTGGGTATGGCTGGCTCTTGACGGCTAATATGCGAGAAATGGCCATTGCAGTCTTCCATGTCTTTGTCGGTCATATGATTCTCCCTATATCCTTAGCTGCCTTTCGGCTGCTCGTAGGGCTCGAGAGTAAGCCCCGAGGCACAACGGGATGAGTGAATTCTGTAACCGATCGCTGAGCGCCTACTTACCATGGCTACTGTTACCGATCAAAACCGGCAAGACAACGAGCTTGTGGCGCAGTGAGTAGAGCGTAAGACTTCTGCCCAACAGGTCGCGAGTTCGGCCTCGGGCGTGGCAGCGCCCGGGGTTGGGCATGGCATGCTGATGACGGCTTATAAGCCATAAATGGCCATTCCAGCATCCCTTGTCTTTGTCGGTCAAATAATTCTGCCTATATCCTTAGCTGCCTTGCGGCTGCTCGTAGGGTAATAGTTAGGTCAGAGGCACAACGGGACGAGTGAGTCCTTTAACCGATCGCTGAGCGCCTGCTTACCTTAGCTACTAATCCCGATCAAAACCGACAAGACAACGAGCTCGTGGTGCATTCGGTAGAGCGTAAGATCTCTGCCCAACAGGTCGCGAGTTCGAGCTTCGGGCACTGTAGCGCCCGCGGTTGGGTATGGCATGCTGAAGACGGCTAAAAAGCCAGAAATCGCCATTCCACTCTCCTTTGTCTTTTTCGGTCAAGTAATTCTGCCTATATCCTTAGCTGCCTTACGTCTGCTCGTTGGGCTCAAGAGTTAGCCCCGAGGCACAACGGGACGAGTGAGTCCTGTAACTGATCGCTGATAGCCTGCTTATCATTGCTAATATTCCTGCTCAAAACCGGCAAAACAACGAGTTTGTGGCGCAATGGGTAGAGCCTAAGACTTCTGCCGAGCAGGTCGCGATTTAGTGGCTCGGGCTTGGCAGCGCCCGGGGTTGGGCATGGCATGCTGATGACGGCTAATAAGCCAGAAATGGCCATTCCAGTCTCCCTTGTCTTTGTCGGACAAGTAATTCTGCCTCTATACTAAGCTGCCTGCGGCTGCTCGTGGGGCTCGAGAGTTAGCCCCGAGGCACAACGGGACGAGTGAGCCCTGTAGCCAATCGCTGAGCGCATACTTACCATAGCTACTAATCCCGATCAAAATCCACAAGACGACGAGCACTTGGTGCAGTCCGTATAGCGTAAGATCTCTGCACAATAGGCGCGAGTTCGAGCCTCAGGCACCGCAGCGCCCGCAGTTGGGTATGGCATGCTGAAGACGGCTAAAAAAGCCAGAAATCGCCATTCCGGTCTTCTTTGTCTTTGTCGGTCAAGTTATTCTGCCTATATCCTAAGCTGCCTTGCGGCTGCTCTTAGGGCTCGAGAGTTAGCCCCGAGGCACAACGGGACGAGTGAATCCTGTCACCGATCCCTTAGCGCCTACTTACAATTGCTACTGTTCCCTATCAAAACCGGCAAGACAACGAGCTCGTGGCGCAGTGAGTAAAAGCCTAAGACCTCTGCCAAAAGGTCACGAGTTCGAGCCTCGGGCGCCTCAGTGCCCGGGTCTGGGTATGGCTGGCTGATATGCCAGAAATGGCCATTCCAGTCTCCCTTGTCTTTGTCGGTCAAGTTATTCTGCCTATATCCTAAGTTGCCTTGCGGCTGCTCGTGGGGCACGAGAGTTAGCCCCAAAGGCACAACGGGACGAGTGAATCCTGTAACCGATGCATAAGTGCCTACTTACTATAACTACTATTCCCGATCAAAACCGGCAAGACAACGAGCTTGTGGCGCTGTCGGTAAAGCCTTAGACATCTGCCCAAAAGGTCGCGAGTTCGAGCCTCGGGCGCAAGTTCGGCTGGGGTTGGGTATGGCTGGCTCTTGACGGCTAATATGCGAGAAATGGCCATTGCAGTCTTCCATGTCTTTGTCGGTTATATGATTCTCCCTATATCCTTAGCTGCCTTTCGGCTGCTCGTAGGAGCTCGAGTAAGCCCCGAGGCACAACGGGATGAGTGAATTCTGTAACCGATCGCTGAGCGCCTACTTACCATGGCTACTGTTACCGATCAAAAACCGGCAAGACAACGAGCTTGTGGCGCAGTGGGTAGAGCCTAAGACTTCTGCCCAACAGGTCGCGAGTTCGGCCTCGGGCGTGGCAGCGCCCGGGGTTGGGCATGGCATGCTGATGACGGCTTATAAGCCATAAATGGCCATTCCAGCATCCCTTGTCTTTGTCGGTCAAATAATTCTGCCTATATCCTTAGCTGCCTTGCGGCTGCTCGTAGGGTAATAGTTAGGTCAGAGGCACAACGGGACGAGTGAGTCCTTTAACCGATCGCTGAGCGCCTGCTTACCTTAGCTACTAATCCCGATCAAAACCGACAAGACAACGAGCTCGTGGTGCATTCGGTAGAGCGTAAGATCTCTGCCCAACAGGTCGCGAGTTCGAGCTTCGGGCACTGTAGCGCCCGCGGTTGGGTATGGCATGCTGAAGACGGCTAAAAAGCCAGAAATCGCCATTCCACTCTCCTTTGTCTTTTTCGGTCAAGTAATTCTGCCTATATCCTTAGCTGCCTTACGTCTGCTCGTTGGGCTCAAGAGTTAGCCCCGAGGCACAACGGGACGAGTGAGTCCTGTAACTGATCGCTGATAGCCTGCTTATCATTGCTAATATTCCTGCTCAAAACCGGCAAAACAACGAGTTTGTGGCGCAATGGGTAGAGCCTAAGACTTCTGCCGAGCAGGTCGCGATTTAGTGGCTCGGGCTTGGCAGCGCCCGGGGTTGGGCATGGCATGCTGATGACGGCTAAAAAGCCAGAAATCGCCATTTCGGTCTTCTTTGTCTTTGTAGGTCAAGTAATTCTGCCTCTATACTAAGCTGCCTGCGGCTGCTCGTTGGGGCTCGAGAGTTAGCCCCGAGGCACAACGGGACGAGTGAGCCCTGTAGCCAATCGCTGAGCGCATACTTACCATAGCTACTAATCCCGATCAAAATCCACAAGACGACGAGCACTTGGTGCAGTCCGTATAGCGTAAGATCTCTGCACAATAGGCGCGAGTTCGAGCCTCAGGCACCGCAGCGCCCGCAGTTGGGTATGGCATGCTGAAGACGGCTAAAAAGCCAGAAATCGCCATTCCGGTCTTCTTTGTCTTTGTCGGTCAAGTTATTCTGCCTATATCCTAAGCTGCCTTGCGGCTGCTCTTAGGGCTCGAGAGTTAGCCCCGAGGCACAACGGGACGAGTGAATCCTGTCACCGATCCCTTAGCGCCTACTTACAATTGCTACTGTTCCCTATCAAAACCGGCAAGACAACGAGCTCGTGGCGCAGTGAGTAAAGCCTAAGACCTCTGCCAAAAAGGTCACGAGTTCGAGCCTCGGGCGCCTCAGTGCCCGGGTCTGGGTATGGCTGGCTGATATGCCAGAAATGGCCATTCCAGTCTCCCTTGTCTTTGTCGGTCAAGTTATTCTGCCTATATCCTAAGTTGCCTTGCGGCTGCTCGTAGGGCACGAGAGTTAGCCCCAAGGCACAACGGGACGAGTGAATCCTGTAACCGATGCATAAGTGCCTACTTACTATAACTACTATTCCCGATCAAAACCGGCAAGACAACGAGCTTGTGGCGCTGTCGGTAAAAGCCTTAGACATCTGCCCAAAAGGTCGCGAGTTCGAGCCTCGGGCGCCGGTTCGGCTGGGGTTGGGTATGGCTGGCTCTTGACGGCTAATATGCGAGAAAATGGCCATTGCAGTCTTCCATGTCTTTGTCGGTCATATGATTCTCCCTATATCCTTAGCTGCCTTTCGGCTGCTCGTAGGAGCTCGAGTAAGCCCCGAGGCACAACGGGATGAGTGAATTCTGTAACCGATCGCTGAGCGCCTACTTACCATGGCTACTGTTACCGATCAAAACCGGCAAGACAACGAGCTTGTGGCGCAGTGAGTAGAGCGTAAGACTTCTGCCCAACAGGTCGCGAGTTCGGCCTCGGGCGTGGCAGCGCCCGGGGTTGGGCATGGCATGCTGATGACGGCTTATAAGCCATAAATGGCCATTCCAGCATCCCTTGTCTTTGTCGGTCAAGTAATTCTGCCTATATCCTTAGCTGCCTTGCGGCTGCTCGTGGGGTAATAGTTAGGTCAGAGGCACAACGGGACGAGTGAGTCCTGTAACCGATCGCTGAGCGCCTGCTTACCTTAGCTACTAATCCCGATCAAAACCGACAAGACAACGAGCTCGTGGTGCATTCGGTAGAGCGTAAGATCTCTGCCAACAGGTCGCGAGTTCGAGCTTCGGGCACTGTAGCGCCCGCAGTTGGGTATGGCATGCTGAAGACGGCTAAAAAGCCAGAAATCGCCATTCCACTCTCCTTTGTCTTTTTTTCGGTCAAGTAATTCTGCCTATATCCTAAGCTGCCTTGCGGCTGCTCGTTGGGCTCGAGAGTTAGCCCCGAGGCACAACGGGACGAGTGAATCCTGTAACTGATCGCTGAGCGCCTGCTTATCATAGCTACTATTCCTGCTCAAAACCGGCAAGACAACGAGTTTGTGGCGCAATGGGTAAACCTAAGACTTCTGCCGAGCAGGTCGCGATTTAGTGGCTCGGGCTTGGCAGCGCCGGGGTTGGGCATGGCATGCTGATGACGGCTAATAAAAGCCAGAAATCGCCATTCCAGTCTCCCTTGTCTTTGTCGGACAAGTAATTCTGCCTCTATACTAAGCTGCCTGCGGCTGCTCGTTGGGGCTCGAGTTAGCCCCGAGGCACAACGGGACGAGTGAGCCCTGTAGCCAATCGCTGAGCGCATACTTACCATAGCTACTAATCCCGATCAAAATCCACAAGACGACGAGCGCTTGGTGCAGTCCGTATAGCGTAAGATCTCTGCACAATAGGCGCGAGTTCGAGCCTCAGGCACCGCAGCGCCCGCAGTTGGGTATGGCATGCTGAAGACGGCTAAAAAGCCAGAAATCGCCATTCCGGTCTTCTTTGTCTTTGTCGGTCAAGTTATTCTGCCTATATCCTAAGCTGCCTTGCGGCTGCTCTTAGGGCTCGAGAGTTAGCCCCGAGGCACAACGGGACGAGTGAATCCTGTCACCGATCCCTTAGCGCCTACTTACAATTGCTACTGTTCCCTATCAAAACCGGCAAGACAACGAGCTCGTGGCGCAGTGAGTAAAAGCCTAAGACCTCTGCCAAAAGGTCACGAGTTCGAGCCTCGGGCGCCTCAGTGCCCGGGTCTGGGTATGGCTGGCTGATATGCCAGAAATGGCCATTCCAGTCTCCCTTGTCTTTGTCGGTCAAGTTATTCTGCCTATATCCTAAGTTGCCTTGCGGCTGCTCGTAGGGCACGAGAGTTAGCCCCAAGGCACAACGGGACGAGTGAATCCTGTAACCGATGCATAAGTGCCTACTTACTATAACTACTATTCCCGATCAAAACCGGCAAAACAACGAGTTTGTGGCGCTGTCGGTAAAGCCTTAGACATCTGCCCAAAAGGTCGCGAGTTCGAGCCTCGGGCGCCGGTTCGGCTGGGGGTTGGGTATGGCTGGCTCTTGACGGCTAATATGCCGAGAAATGGCCATTCCAGTCTTCCTTGTCTTTGTCGGTCATATGATTCTCCCTATATCCTTAGCTGCCTTTCGGCTGCTCGTGGGGCTCGAGAGTAAGCCCCGAGGCACAACGGGATGAGTGAATTCTGTAACCGATCGCTGAGCGCCTACTTACCATGGCTACTGTTACCGATCAAAACCGGCAAGACAACGAGCTTGTGGCGCAGTGAGTAGAGCGTAAGACTTCTGCCCAACAGGGTCGCGAGTTCGGCCTCGGGCGTGGCAGCGCCCGCGGTTGGGTATGGCATGCTGATGACGGCTTAAAAGCCAGAAATCGCCATTCCAGCATCCCTTGTCTTTGTCGGTCAAGTAATTCTGCCTATATCCTTAGCTGCCTTGCGGCTGCTCGTAGGGTAATAGTTAGGTCAGAGGCACAACGGGACGAGTGAATCCTGTAACCGATCGCTGAGCGCCTACTTACCTTAGCTACTAATCCCGATCAAAACCGACAAGACAACGAGCTCGTGGTGCATTCGGTAGAGCGTAAGATCTCTGCACAATAGGTCGCGAGTTCGAGCTTCGGGCACCGCAGCGCCCGCGGTTGGGTATGGCATGCTGAAGACGGCTAAAAAGCCAGAAATCGCCATTCCACTCTCCTTTTGTCTTTGTCGGTCAAGTAATTCTGCCTATATCCTTAGCTGCCATACGTCTGCTCGTTGGGCTCGAGAGTTAGCCCCGAGGAACAACGGGACGAGTGAATCCTGTAACCGATCGCTAAGCGCCTACTTACCATTGCTACTGTTCCCGATCAAAACTGTCAAGACAACGAGCTCGTGGCGCAGTGAGTAAAGCCTAAGACCTCTGACTCACAGGTCACGAGTTCGAGCCTTTAGGCGCCTCAGTGCCTGGGTTTGGGTATGGCTGGCTCTTGACGTCTAATATGCCAGAAATGGCCATTGCAGTCTTCCTTGTCTTTGTCGGTCATATAATTCTGCCTATACATTTAGCTGCCTTAGAACCGCTTGCAGGTCTCGAGAGTCAGCCCTGAGGCACAAAAGGGCGAATGAGTCTGTATCTGATCAATGAGCGCCTATTTACCATAGCTACTATTCCCGATCAAAACTGGCAAGACAACGAGCTTTTGTCGCAGTGGGTGGAGCCTAAGTCTTCTGCTCAACGGGTCGCGATTTCGAGCCTCGGGCGCCTCAGTGCCAGGGTCTGGGTATGGCTGGCTGATGACGGCTGATATGCCAGAAATGGCCATTCTAGTCTTTCTTGTCTTTGTCGGTCATGTAATTCTGCCTTTATCCTAAGCTGCCTTGCGGCTGATGTCGGGGCTCAAGAGTAAGCCCCGAGGCACAACGCGACGAGTGAGTCCTGTAACTGATCGCTGAGAGCCTGCTTATCATTTCTAATATTCCTGCTCAAAACCGGCAAAACAACGAGTTTGTGGCGCAATGGGTAGAGCCTAAGACTTCTGCCGAGCAGGTCGCGATTTAGTGGCTCGGGCTTGGCAGCGCCCGGGGTTGGGCATGGCATGCTGATGACGGCTAATAAGCCAGAAATGGTCATTCCAGTCTCCCTTGTCTTTGTCGGACAAGTAATTCTGCCTCTATACTAAGCTGCCTGCGGCTGCTCGTGGGGCTCGAGAGTTAGCCCCGAGGCACAACGGGACGAGTGAGCCCTGTAGCCGATCGCTGAGCGCATACTTACCATAGCTACTAATCCCGATCAAAATCCACAAGACGACGAGCACTTGGTGCAGTCCGTATAGCGTAAGATCTCTGCACAATAGGCGCGAGTTCGAGCCTCGGGCACCGCAGCGCCCGCAGTTGGGTATGGCATGCTGAAGACGGCTAAAAAGCCAGAAATCGCCATTCCGGTCTTCTTTGTCTTTGTCGGTCAAGTAATTCTGCCTATATCCTTAGCTGCCATACGTCTGCTCGTTGGGCTCGAGAGTTAGCCCCGAGGCACAACGGGACGAGTGAATCCTGTAACTGATCGCTAAGCGCCTACTTACCATTGCTACTGTTCCCGATCAAAACTGGCAAGACAACGAGCACTTGGTGCAGTCCGTATAGCGTAAGATCTCTGCACAATAGGCGCGAGTTCGAGCCTCGGGCACCGCAGCGCCCGCGGTTGGGTATGGCATGCTGAAGACGGCTAAAAAGCCAGAAATCGCCATTCCGGTCTTCTTTGTCTTTGTCGGTCAAGTAATTCTGCCTATATCCTTAGCTGCCATACGTCTGCTCGTTGGGCTCGAGAGTTAGCCCCGAGGAACAACGGGACGAGTGAATCCTGTAACCGATCGCTAAGCGCCTACTTACCATTGCTACTGTTCCCGATCAAAACTGGCAAGACAACGAGCTCGTGGCGCAGTGAGTAAAGCCTAAGACCTCTGACTCACATGTCACGAGTTCGAGCCTTTAGGCGCCTCAGTGCTTGGGTTTGGGTATGGCTGGCTCTTGACGTCTAATATGCCAGAAATGGCCATTGCTGATTTCCTTGTCTTTGTCGGTCATATAATTCTGCCTATACATTTAGCTGCCTTAGAACCGCTTGCAGGTCTCGAGAGTCAGCCCTGAGGCACAAAAGGGCGAATGAGTCTGTATCTGATCAATGAGCGCCTATTTACCATAGCTACTATTCCCGATCAAAACTGGCAAGACAACGAGCTTTTGTCGCAGTGGGTGGAGCCTAAGTCTTCTGCTCAACGGGTCGCGATTTCGAGCCTCGGGCGCCTCAGTGCCAGGGTCTGGGTATGGCTGGCTGATGACGGCTGATATGCCAGAAATGGCCATTCTAGTCTTTCTTGTCTTTGTCGGTCATGTAATTCTGCCTTTATCCTAAGCTGCCTTGCGGCTGATGTCGGGGCTCAAGAGTTAAGCCCCGAGGCACAACGCGACGAGTGAGTCCTGTAACTGATCGCTGAGAGCCTGCTTATCATTTCTAATATTCCTGCTCAAAACCGGCAAAACAACGAGTTTGTGGCGCAGTGGGTAGGGCGTATGACGTCTTTACAACAGATCGCGTGTTCGAGCCTCGGGCGCCGCATCGACCGGGTTTGGGTATGGCTGGCATATTACGGCTCATATGCCAGAAATGGCTATTTCAGTCTCCCTTGTCTTTATCGGTCATCTTATTCTGCGTATATATACATATATATATATATATATATATATATATATATGGCAAAGACTTTATACCGTTATATACCGTTATATATATATATATATATATATATATATATATATATATATATGGCAAAGACTTTATACCGTTATTCATACGCAGGTACTTGCTTAAAGCTCAGACACGTGTTTCGCCGATGTTTCTGTTGCTGCGTAACACAGCAACTAGGGGTTCGGCTCCTCAGTGAATCCCCCAGCGTTCTCTATGTGGTTTCTGGTACTTGGACCACAGAATAATCGGGGAAATAATTTCTCAAATTATTAATGCAGGACATGGAGTCAGGTGATTCGGACATGGCTTAGTTATAGTGAGACCCGAATGTTCAATGAACATTTGGGTCGAAGAAAATCAACCACTGTCGAATAACCACGTAATGATCATTATATAAACAAGTATTTTTCTAAGTAGTTTGAATGCTATATGTCAAAGAAGTTATACTGTACTTCCGACATAGCTTCTAGCTATAAGCCCAGACACGTGTTTCGCCGATGTTTCTGCTGCTGTGTGACACAATCAACGAGGGGTTTGGCTCCCCAGTGGGTCCCCCTTAGCGTTCTCTGTTTTTTCTGGTATATGGACTGCAGAGAATAATCGGAGAAATAATTTCTGAAATTAATAAGTGCAGGACATGGAGTCAGGTGATTCGGACATGACCTTTTTAGGGTCAGACCCGAAAATTCAATGAACATTTGGGTCGTAGACAATCAACCACTGTGGAATATCCACTTAATGCTCATTCTAAAAACAAGTAGTACTACAAGTAGTTTGAATCCTATATCGCAAAGAGGTTATACCGTACTTCCGACATAGGTACTAGCTAAAAGCCCAGACACGTATTTCGCTGCTGTTGTAGCGGCCGAGAATGTCAAAGATAGCACACACTGTGGAGTATATCACTAGGACAATCTGTAGCCATATAACGTCGGCGGAATCGTTACACACTTCATCATGCACACATGTATAGATAGCAGGAGAGAATAAGTTTATAACGTAAGGTATCTATGTTAACAGTAACAAATTGTAGATAGTAAAAGAGAAATATAAAGATACAAGCGAATACTGGGGACTTATACAATCGATCCGCTTGGAGTGGGAGGTGGTCACGAATGATCAGTTAGATACCGGTGGGGAGTGCAGTGCTGTTCACAAATACGGGTGAAGGTCGTGGAGATGCCGACGGTCAGGAACTTTCGAGACGGTACGACGGCAGTACGAGGGGAGATGTCAGCGGTAGGGAAAGAAGGAACACCGGCCATCTTCACGGACCATCGATCACACCATTGCCATCCGGGACCCGCGCGAAAAACAATTCTGTCGGAACTGTGGTTCGTTACACTGTTTCTGCTACTGTATGACACAGCAACGAGATTAAATGAATAAACTGAAGTTTTGTCTAAGGCAAAGTAACTGGCATACACGACTTTCATTGGCGAGACTCCGATGGAGAAAAAATACATCAGTTAATAACGCATAATAGGCTATATAAGTTACCTCGCAAACATCGTCATTTAATTCATTTCCCCAGATTTAGAGGCACCGGATCGTGCCATTTTTCAATCAATATCTTTCCAAGAGCACGCAACCCCAATGGCTTCAGTTCATTGAAGGCCACGCAAAGCCTAGAAACAAGAACACAGCGCATTTCTGTTGAAGCCACATTTAGTCCGTAATTTTTCTAAATAATAAATTTGGAAGCATACTAGAAAAAGGTTAGAAACTAGGTCACAAGCGTCGCCCACTATGCAGAGGGCTTTGCGCTAAATTCCAAAGAAATGTTGGGTGGATTTAAGGTTAAGGTTGGGATCAGGGTTAAGATTAGGGTTGCTTTCAATTAATATGCCCCACTTTTAAAAAACTCGGTGGCCTCGGTAGGATACGAACACACACCAGAAAGAAGAAGGCCTTGATACAGCCAACGCTCTAGCCAACTGAGCTATGAGATCCCACCGGGAGCCATAAGTTTTATCACACTTTGGTCATGTTACCCTTCCAGCCTACTGCAACGTATGGAATCCACCAATTCTGATACGGTAAGCTGATTGCCCAATCAGGATTTCCTTATCTATTGATCTAGACGCCACCAGATGACTGTCAGGCATAGTAAATTAGTCGGGGATTGTGGCAGATTTGAATAATTCATTTGACCCACTTGTAAATAAATTCAACGGCTGGTAATGTTTAGGTAAGGGTTGGTGTTAGGCTGCGGGCGCATGAATCCGTATCTCCCCATCCCCACACTGAACTTTAGCGCACGGCCACATGCATTAATCCGGAGGGAAGTCTTTGCTATTCCCTTGTACTGCAGTAGGTTGGTAAGCGTATAGGCGATTCTCACAGCAAAAAAACTTCCGGATGTAAGGACACATGAAAGTCAACTTTTGTATGTTAAATCTGCCTTAAGGTCGCATCTCGAACTGTGAAACAGGATTCATTAAACCGCTTCAGTTCATAATGACTGTGAAAGTAATAAACACCTCAACATATGAGGAAAGCGGCATGTAGTTCACAGCATGCAAATTGATGCAAAAAATCTGGCACTGAATGCCAATTTGTCATGTACTGCGCAGAGGATTGTGAGTTCACACTCTGTAAATATATACTCCGTAAAGAGTGGCTACTTGTGTAGTACAGTTATTTTCACTGCTCTAAGAAATTCAAATATATTTTATAACAAAATGCACAATAGTATTCTCGCTTGTACTCAGGTGGTAAAAACGTTTTCTTATATTAAACTCAAGGAAAGGCTAGGGCATGGATTTAAGAAGTTTCCTGTTATGATAATTTTAAGACCGTTCAATGTCTATTAATAAAGCATTGCATCGGTGAATTTATACATTTTGCTGGTATATTTTACAACATTATCCATATTAATTGGAAAGATTTATCAGTCTTATATGACGACTGCTTAATAGCATACGGAAGCGTATTTCCATAAAATGAATTTAAATGTTAAATAAAATCACAAAACTAAAATAAAGCATTCATTCTACGTAAGTTCTCTATTTTACAGAATGTGGTTTTTGCAGCTGACTCAAAAAGAAATAAGAAATCAAGCGCCCTGTCGTGATTTAAATACTTCGGGGTTATTCTGCCCGATAATTCAGATTCCACCGTTACTTAAATAATCCTATCAAATCAAAAACATGGCTCAGAATTTCCATTAAAATTATTTCAGGTAGTCTGGGTAAGACGCCCTTTCTGTTTTGAAGATCTCATCAATCATATTTACTTCTGGGTTAGTCACCACTATTCTGGCTTCTCAAAATACTTTACACAAAAATCATGATGCTCATCGACGCTCTTGCGCTTGAGTGTATTTCAAAAATCTCAAACAATAAAGTTCAACACCGAGCAGAGGGAGTCTTCGTGACTTACGTATAAAAGTGTTCAAAATCATCACTCCCTAGTGTGGCATCCGTCACACTCCAAACATTTACAATACATGGATTTTGGATGCGCAAAGGCTGACGAAATAACCTAGCCAACACGTGCTTAACCAATTTTTTGCCTATTTGAATAGCGCTTTCCAAGTTTTTAAGGATTTTTGTCATCCAAACCAGTCCTGTAAAGCAGTTTCAGGCGCCTTTTTAAAATATGGAGAGCCCTCTTCAACCTTCAATTGACTGCCAGCAGTGACTTTCCTCGGAGAAGTGTACTTTCTGCATATGCTCATTACGAACACCAGTTAAATAGGTTTAATGTAATTTGACTGGCTATACAAATTCAGTTGGACTGGGGCAGTTGCGAGTACTTTGCGTATTTGGAGAACCAAACAACTCGAATTTTAATGGAAATAAAACCACCTCCATACACCGCATGAAAATTTTATTTTTTCCTTAAAAGCAAGTATGCTGTTTGCATATAAATTATCTTTTTAAGAAAGATATACGACCGTTTGCCTATCTATTCCGACCATGTTCACCGTCGTCCCGACTATAGGGTAGACACAGGGACGGTGATATTTGCGTGCATTAGTCTATAGTGGTATTAGACTTACACAGGATTTACTGCACGCACTCTTTCCTTCCGAACCTGGGCACGGTGTCAGGACACAGGCAATAAGACCTGAAGTATTTTTCAACTAGTTGCTAGACAGCTATTTAAAGTGATTTTTTCCATATTTTTATTACTTATGCGGTCAAAAGTAATGTGAAAATTAATGGTGCTTATGTATGTATGTACATAGCTCATGATACCCTTCCCCGTGTCTTACATTCTCTTGTCCTTTTGACGATGCCTTTCAGAAGTGCTGTTAAGATTTTGTGAGATAGCCTGTATAATGTTCATTTGATGTCCAGGTAAGTATGGCCCAACTAAGGCAGTTTTTAAGATTTTCGCCTCAGAAAAATTTACTCCCTCGTAAGTCACCGTTATACTTTCATCTGAAAAACGTCACAAAAGCATAGTAACGCTGAGCAACTGTTTACTTTGAACGACTCCAGCAACCAAATTTACCACTGAGCAGAGGGCACCTTCGTGTCGGATGCATTAAACCGTTTGGAAGGAAGAACTCAATAGTCCCGCATTCACCACACGCCAATCCCATGGGGAGGTATAGGCACATCGGTTTACGAATTCACGGAGGTTCATCCTGCGTATCAGTTTTGTTAGTCACTAAGGGATGTCTTGGAGTATGGACTGAAACTTGACGGACTTCTCTCATTTCCCTTCGTCAGCGACATCTTCATTTTCTTTCCCCATAGCAGAGCCATTTCGGCAGATGCCCATTAGCTAGCCAAACAAGTTAAATGTGTTTCAATATCATAAAGTTGCCCTGTATGTTATTTCACTAGTTGTCAAAAATTATTCCCTATCTGTACATTCAGAATTGCTCAAAGATGGTTACGGTTAAGGTTATATTACTTTATAAATTGGGTCACAAGCAGAAGATGCGCTTGCTGGAACAAGAAGCTTAGGCCAACAAACATCTTGTTCATACGATCGAATCTTATTCTTACATGTTTTCTAGCACTCGCAACGTTTTCATTCTATGAATACGATGCACTTGGATGCGCTCGGTGATGAGATACGCTTGCCCATCTGGAAGCGCTGACTTATGCACATATTCGGTTAATGTACAGGTGTCTGGAATATAACTTGTTGCCAAAGTATATTTCATACAAACCTCCGGGAAACACGGAGTTGGTAAAGCATACGATATTTCAGCACGCAGAAGAAAGATCGGGGGCGCCCTCAACCTTGTCACCAGAGGGGTAGTAAAATTCTTGTTGCACCGATCACATCTGATTGCAAAATCTCGCCTATTTGCTTAAATCTTGGAACTCAATTTACTTTATTAGACTGTGTGACAATCTGTGCCTACGATTAGGGCTTAGAAGTAGTCTATTGACAGCATATTACCTTCTGCTACAGCTTGGCAAGCTCAATAATCCTTAAATAAAATTTGTTTTTAGTTTTAAAGTTATAGAAGATAGTAACTACTAAGTAAGAGAGCGGCTTCTCGAAAGACCATATATTTCGGGGTGGTGTGAAATATTTTTTTCAAACAGAAATACCCTTTCTCCATGACCTTTGATTTGCTGGTGGGAATACCAGCTTTATTTGGGTTTTTAAATTATTGATGCAATCAGGTGGTAAATGATACTAGACGGAGCCAAAGAAAGTACTTCAAAAACGATAAACGGTAGTATATGCAGATTCTGTAGTCCACCAGTGAAAGCCTTGCGTGATTTAGAAATAGCGTATTAGACATTTAAGCGTGGTATCAGCTATAACTAAGTTGGTAACATATGATAATCCGAGGATGAAATGATTACCTTTCTGATAACACTCTGCCATACAAGAAGAGGGTTTTGCAACACCCAGCACAGAACTTGTTTATGCAGCGCACTGATTCCTTCCTCCATTCTGGCAGGATAACAGAAGAAAACCAGACGCGGAGGGCAAGAAGGCCCCCGCAGCATGCGAAAACAGGATAGTGTGGGGAAAATTTTGGTCCCTTATTTGAGATCTCTTCGTACGAAATCCAACCGAAAGTAAGAGATGGCTTCAAGACTTCAAAAAATGTGAACTGCAAAATAAATCATATTCAAACCAGAAATGGACGCAATCTACTCGGGAGACCTGGGACGCGCAAGTGTGGCTAACGATTGGCCTGGTCCGAAAGCAAGGATAAGGCAGTAAGTTATCGGAGTGGGAGTGCCATAAAAGCCACATTAAGAAGGAACCATTGCAGCCTGACTCTCAGTCCGCCAGTCAGCTACTTTACACAAAACACACATTGTGCTGACCACGCGGTCCGAGTTATCCCGTCAAGTGGTAGTGCTGGTGGCGGTGGTGGTGGTGATAGTGGGGGTAACATGTGCTGAGCATTGTGATGTTGTCTCCATGATGGTGGGACTAATGGAATTGATGCCAGGGGTGAGGGGTAAGGAGTCCGAAGGAGGGTTGACAGAAGTTGGCGCAGAATTTTGAATTGTCGGACTGTTTGTGCATTGCGTCCGAAGATTTCCGACTAGGCCGATTCGCGCGCGGAAAGTGTAGTGACAGAGCGGGTATGTGGGAAGGGCCTGGGCATTGGCGATGTTGGTACGCCACACAGTGGCCTGGACACACACGCTGTCGCTGTTGACAATGCCCACCGCGTGCCCCCCAGCAGGACCTGCCTAGGGACCAGAACTTGCGTGTGAAATAGTTTAAGGTGCGGTTGACTTGCGCAGCGTTTACTACACTTGTTCCACGTTGGTAAACTATCTGGTCTTGAACAGGTAGTGTTCTTTGCTTTCTGGGCCTCAATTCCACTCATAAACTTAAATAAAAACGATAAATGAACGCTAAATTACTCACTCATATATCGCATGATTTAGTTCACCTAATCTATTGCTTCAGACAAAATTCTTTCGCTACAGAATAAGATCAAGAAGTTCAAGGTGAACAGAGGATATTCTCGAATTTATAATATCTTGCTAAGGCAGCGAAGTCATGCATGCGCCAGATATATCTCTAGCCATGATTCTCATACTAGAGGACGGAGAGAAGCTACAAGCTTGCGTCTTTTTACGAGACAAACGCAGCACCCCATAATTCGATATGCCTTAGGAAACCCCGCTAAGATGACGGCTGATAGCTTCAATGCTTTCTTGTCTAGAACTTTTATTGAACATTCGGGTTTGTAATGGTAACGTCCTCGAAATCATAACTATAACCCTCTGTGACGTAACCGTAGCCATTCGGCGTTTTCGTCAATCATACAATCAGGGTTCTAAAGGCTGAGCGTTGAAACACACACATTTCAGCGCGTTAACTGCATAATATTCGTAACTTGCCAACAGATAATCAGGAATATAAGCTGGTAGTTGATTCTATCCGTCTATCCAGACATTCAGTTCCCAATGGATGCTGAACTAAACAGTCAAATGGCGATCCTAGGCGTCATGGTCCACCGTAAGACCGACGGCAACCTAAAAACCAGTGTATATAGAATGGCCAAAAACACACGCCAAGTCTTTAGTTACCATAGTAACCACCCATTGTGCCACAAATGCAGCTATGTCCGGACGCTTTACAAAAGGGCGGAAAGTCATCGTAGCGAGGCAGGCGACAAATAAGCCATACTTTGCTATCTTCAGTGAATGTTCATCTCCAACGATTATCCTCGTAGCTTCATAGATCGCAGCAGACAACTGAAGTAAGTCATAAGACCTGCAATAGAAAAACCGAAAGTAAGGCGTGCAATGCCATATATCAAGAACGTATCTGATGCTGTTGCTCGGCTCTTACAACCACTGGGGAGCGGCGTCACCCACAGACCTGAGGAGACAAGTAGACATCTGGTCATGAGACCCAAGAACCCTCTGTCGCGCGGCGGAACGGCAAACGTTCTCCATCGTGTTTATTGCAGTTCCTGTGAGGCGAACTATGTCGTAGAGACCAGTAAGCGACTAAAGACCCACATAAGTGAGCACGTAAGGGCCGTTAGAAGGATGGATCAGCTCTCATTGGTGGCGAAACACTGTGTGGCCTCTGGAGGCACCTTTTCTTTCTAGGACGCGGAAATCCTAGGCCGAGGTATTGCCCAAAAAGCCACAGACACGCTCGAAGCATGGCACACCCTACCATTTTCCATTTACCGCTGTACGATTTTCCCGGTAGCCTACCAGGTCTTACGAGTGCGACTCAATCAACGGAATCACAGGCAAGAATGCAAACTGGTCGCGGTTGCAAGAAAACGCATACCGAGCCAGAACACCCTCCTGAGCGAACCTATGCCACGCAACAACGGTTTCGTTGGGCTAACTGCAAAGAACGCAATCCAGCAAGACCTCCAGTGAGGCGTGAACACGGACTCAGGTGAACATAGTTTGCGCATGAACACCGATGATGGGCGTCTCCAATCCGATAGGAACGTAGACACTGGCAAATACTCAGCAACCACTGATGAGACGCGCACGGACAGACGCAAACGAACGACGAGAAACAGATATGCGGGTCCTGGACAACAAACGCGGGCAATGCAGTCGAGATAAATGACCTATGTCATCCCGACACAGCCCCCAGACAAGGCGAGGGAGAAAAAGCACTAACCAGCAGGACAGCTATGAACTCTCCCTTCCACCCCACCCCACCCCACCCACTGCAGTGCATCCTGCACGAATAGCTGTAGAGCCAGCATGTTCAGAACCAATAAATAATGTGAGGTGCAATGCCGAAACCATCTCTGACGATGGAATCTTGTTTGACTTTAAACCTATTCCTCCAATGATCGCCTCTTCTTCTGAGGACAAAACGCGCATTGTTGGCTTCTGTCTATCGAAAAGAGGAATTCTTAGAGTCCATTCATTCTGATGACTCGAGCATTAATCGGCACATCGAATTGGATGCCCCGTACAACAATCTCAAGAAAAAGTGGAAAAAAACGAAAGCCAATCCAAACGAAATATCCACCCACAATAACAGCTATTGGCAGGACTGATTCAGCAATATTTATTTTCTGGAACTTTTAAAATTTTACCTGTTTTTTGAACACTTACCACAAGTCTGACGACGACATGGGCAACCAGCGTCGAAAATTAACCTAATAAAATTTCTTATTGTTTCACAAAGAACGTATTTGCTCTGAAATATATATATATATCATATATTCCAGTTTCGACATTCTATCAATCGATTTCCTCATAATTTGAAATTGACACAAAAGTCCCCGAAGATAAGCCGAAGCCATGTATTGTGATGTTACGTGATATTTCGCCTCACCAATAATACTGCTACAAGAACGAATGAGATTTAATTACTGTAACGATTGTCTTCCCTGGACAGTAATTGGCTGTTCAATTCCTCAAATTGAAGCATAGTATAAGGACAGTGCAAATCACTTCCACAAAATGCTGGAGTATAGAAAACCGGAGGATTCAAGGTTATAAATTTAGAAAATGTCTGCAAAACTTAAAGCGCAGGTTTGAGACAAAATTATTCAGGTGATGAGTCGTCTACTGTTTAGCAACTTTCTGAAATGTATTTGAAGCCAAATGCTTGGGTCGTGTTTACGACAAAGCCAGTTACATGCATGATTTCCTACAAACAGAAATACCCTTTCTCCGTAACCTTTGATTTGCTGGTGAAAATACCATCTTTACTTGGATTTTTTAATTATTGATGCTATCATTTAGTAAAGGATACTACCCGGAGCAAAAAGAAAGTACTTCAAAAAAACGGTAGTATATACAGATTCTCTATTCCACCAGTAAAAGTCTAACGTGTTTTAGAAAAAGCGTTTTAGACATTGTAGCGTGGTATCAGATATAACGTGTACAGGCGTACACGTGAGAATCCGAGGATGAAATGATGAGCTTTCTCCTAACACTCTGCCATACAAGAAGACGGTTTGGTAACACCCAGCACAGAACTTGTTTATGCAGCACACTGATTCCATCCTTCATTCCGGCAGGATTAAGGAAGAAAACCAGATATGGAGGACAGGAAGACCCACGCAACTTGTGACAACAGGATAGTGTGGGGAAAAGTTTGGTTTCATATTAGAGACCTCTTCTTACGAAAACAAACGGAAAGTAAGAGATGGCTTCAAGAAATCAAAAAAATGTGAACTGCAAAATAAATCATATTTAAACCAGAAAGGGACGCACTCTAGTTGTGAGACCTGGGACGCGCAAGTATGGCTTACGATTAGCCTGGTCCGAAAGCAAGGATAAGGCTGTAAGTTATTGGAAAAATCTTATCAGTCTCGAGAGCAAGTGTGAACACGACTGCTAAGATCTGAGTTGTCTTGCGGACCCAAGTCTCGCAATGAAGGCAAAGGACATCTGCGAATCGCGTCGGTTTGATCCCTGCTTAGGAGACTCGCTGATCTATATGTATTTTGCTTAGTTGAAAATTTGAGTTAGAACTCAATTCATATAGGGATAGAGGCCAAAACCAGCTGACTTCAGGGGATTAACAGCACAAGCAATTGCTTGGTTCTTAAAGCCTTAATCGTACGCAGTGAGAAATGCCTCGAAAATACATATAAGTCCTCATTGATGTAGGCGTGTTCGTAGGCATATCCAAAAATCAATGTGCTGCTTAGGCGCTACTCAAAAAATATGCAGCATTTTTCTTTAGGTTATTTAAGTTTATTTCATCCTCTGAAGAGTCAAGATTCACAGTCTTTTTTCGTCTTTTCGACCACGATTGTCAACTGTTGACAACCTTGATACATTCCTCTGTTTAAGCAACTCTAAGGATGGTCTCCGCGGTCTCTGTCAATGATCGTAGCGGGTTCTGCTCTTTTCGTGTCCTTGTAGGCTGAATATTTAGTCACCAAGGTCGCATCTCGGTGATGATCCCTTGACCTCAACTGTCTCCTCTTGGTTTTGACCCATTTGTCACGATGAGTTCCTCTATTCTCACCTCCTACATGGTTGTTAACAGTTTTTCTGGCTGCTATATGATCGTCCCCACGACAGGGAGTGTTCCACACCATCACTCATTGTCAGCAACATTGCAGTTCTATCCCATTAAATCGTACTAATCCCGTCATCTTTAGCCATGTATTTTTTAAGGAAGCAGTTTTTTCTCGTAGTTTTGCTTTTTAAATTGGCGGCTCGTCGTACTCCGCCCCGGATTTTACCTCAGGAGTTTTTTCCCTGCTTCTTTCCTAGCTCACCGTATATTCCAAAGATTTTTGACTATTTTTTAAAAAATGGCGAATTGTTCTTAATCGGGTATGCCTACTATACTACTCATATTTGCTGTTCATATGGCTGTTCAAATAGTGCAGCAATTATGAAATTTGCATTTATTCATACCCCGATACCAAGTTTGTTATGATGGGGCCCTCGGCGACTTGAAAATACAATTTATTTATTAATAATTTGAACCAAGTATTTCCACTCTCATCACATGCATGCTTTTTACTATAGGCTTATAGTTATTGCCCTGCGCTCCAACGGGTAGGCAGAACGTGTCCTGTTAGGGCAATAGTTAGCGATGTTTTGAAATTAACTGCGAACTGGTAAACAGGCAGTGAAAAACCCCTACCATGACAAAGGAGGCGGAGTTCAAAAGAACTCCATTTTTTTAGAAAGGCTAGGAGAAAAGAACGGCTTTGGACGATAAGGTAAGGGGGTAGTGAAGGATAATACTGCAGTAGCATTTCAGAATTAGAAAATAATTCGTCAAAACTGTTCGTTCTTCATCACTGAGGCGCATTAAACAAAAGCTCGCGAAAAAGCCCTCAGTGAAAGTGAGGCCTCAGCATCTCAGGATCCAGACTTGAATTCTGATGATAGTAATTATCCAAGGAAACGGGAGCATTTAAGACTGTGTAAGTCCGAATGAATTTCCTCATTTGAATGACTGGTGGCATTAGGAGACATCATGGTTCCTGGGGGACTCAAGATGGAGAAATAATATTTTCAAGAGGCTCATTTAAATTCCCGATTGACCTTTTACCGAAGCATGAAGTAAGCTGCTCGGAAAAGATGAGGAAAATAAAAGGTTGATATAATCTGTGTTAAGATAAATGTGCAGTCTTCGCATGTATGCAGATAGACTAATAAACTACATAATTTTAGTTGGCAAGTTTTTCAAAAGCACGCAATACCCAACAGCAAAGAATAGAGAGAGCTTTGTTGTGTAGGATGCAGTAGGAGGTATAATAAGCGTTGAATTTCTTAGGTTACAAGGAAGAATATCGGGGTTAATGACAGTAAGGTTGGGGAGATTTGAGGTATTATTTAGTCGAAAAAGGAGACACAAGCCTGCTTCCAGTCTCCTGATCAAAAGACATTTAAGCTTCGACAGCTGGCATCTATTTGAGTAGGAAGTGTTAGCAAGGAGTGTTTTGTGAAATTTATTTGGACATTCTTCAATGTTTGAACTGTCAGATTCGTTCATTAAACTGAATTAATGAGAGCAAAATTCAAGAACGGGAAGCTCAAACATACGATAAAGTCTTAATTTAATTTCAGGAAGGTAGAAATTATAGAAAGGTCGAAGGTAGTAGGATCAAATTCGAAGATAAGTGAATTCTCGAATTTTAAACTGATGTCTTCGTTTTCTATATAAACTGTTCGCTTAATTGTTGATAATTTATTTGTAATTCTAACTCTTTATCAAATGCACAACCTGTAGTTATTGTTTTTAACAATAGGTGGAAATATACGGTTTTAAACTGTTTCGCCCGACATAGTATCATAAAAGTTTTGCAGATTTAACAAAAAAAGGACGGAATCTAAAGATTTATTCTAGAGTGAAAGCAAAATGCGGTAGATTTAAGAATTTGAGCTAACAAAACCACACAGTTAGATGCTCGAAATAATCCCCCATTACAGGAGTCTTCGCGTTTGGTTTGCGGTCTCTCTCATTCGGAGTTTCCAAAGTACATGCTTCATATGTTTCATTTATGGAAAATCACACGGTTCTATACGTTTTTGCATAGCAGTTACAAAGTGCCCGTAAAAGTTTGCAATGGATTTGGACCAGGTTGAATACGTTAAACACCAGCAATGAAAAACGCACAGATACGATGCTACATTAATGGACATATAATGGCCTTGAAACGTTGCATAGTTATGAAGTTTTCGAAAACCAAATGAAAAATTTTCCTTGAGTACAAAATTAAAACCAAACATAAGTTGCTTTTAAATAAGTATAATCAAGTATCATCTAGTGAATATGGTCTATAAAATCTATTTGAATATACAAGGATATTTAAATCAACGAGAAAACCCGATGCCACATATTGAACCCTTGTTAAGGAGTGCGTTTTTTCGAAAGACCAGAAAGAAACGTGTACGAAATCTGGCATCATAACATTAGTGATATATGTTTGGATCACGTTGTTAAATATTTCATGGAAGAATTACATAAGCACTTGTTTCAAAAAATTACCACCTCTCAGACTTGGGCTGACGTTTCGTAATACAGAAGATCTGTGGTGTATATTACCGTTGGACTTTTAAGCTTTTTACGTTTGTCTGAGGCTGGCTTTGGCTAACTCCTTCGGAAGGAAGCTTTAAAGGATCGGTCTGAGCGTTGAAACACATACCTTTCAGCGGGTTAACTGCATAATATTCGTAAGCTGCCAACAGATAATCAGGAATATAAGCTGGTAGTTGATTCTATCCGTCTAACCAAACATTCAGTTCCCAATGGATGCTGAATTAAACAGTTAAATGGCGATCCTAGGCGTCATGGTCCACCGTAAGACCAACGGCAACCCAAAAACCAGGGTATATAGAATGGGCCAAAAACACACGCCAAGTCTTTAGTTACCAAAAGTATTCACCCATTGTGCTACAAACGCAGCTGTGTCCGGACGCTTTACAAAAGATCGGAAAGCCATCGTAGCGAAGCAGGCGACAAATAAGCCATACTTTGCTATCTTCAGCGAATGTTCACCTCCAACGAATATCCTCGTAGATTCATAGATCGCAGCAGACAACTGAAGTAATTCATAAGACCTGCGATGGAAAAACCGAAAGTAAGGCGTGCAATGCCATATATCAAGAACGTATCTGATGCTGTTGCTCGTCTCTTACAACCACTGGGGAGCGGCGTCGCCCACAGACCTGAGGCGACAAGTAGACATCTGGTCATGAGACCCAAGAACCCTCTGTCGCGCGGCGGAACGGCAAACGTTCTCCATCGTGTTAATTGCAGTTCCTGTGAGGCGAACTATGTCGTAGAGACCAGTAGGCGACTATAGACCCACATGAGTGAGCACGTAAGGGCCGTTAGAAGGATGGATCAGCTCTCATTGGTGGCGAAACACTGTGTGGCCTCTGGAGGCACCTTTTCTTTCCAGGACGCGAAAATCCTAGGCTGAGGTACTGCCCAAACAGCCACAGACACGCTCGAAGCATGGCACACCCTACCATTTTCCATTTACCGCTGTACGATTCTCCCGGTGGCCTACCAAGTCTTACGAGTGCGACTCAATCAACGGAATCGCAGGCAAGAATGCAAACCTGGTCGCGGTTGCAAGAAAACCTATACCGAGCCAGAACACACTCCTGAGCGAACCTTTGCCACGTAACAACGGTTTCGTTGGGCTAACTGCAAAGAACGCAATCCAACAAGACCTCCAGTCAGGCGTGAACACGGACGCAGGTGAACATAGTTTGCGCATGAACACCGATGATGGGCGTCTCCAACCCGATAGGAACGGAGACACTGGCAAAGACTCGGCAACCACTGATGAGAAGCGCACGGACAGACGCAAACGAACGACGAGAAACAGGTATGCGGGTCCTGGACAACAAACGTGGGCAACGCAGTCGAGAAAAATGACCTATGCCAACCCGACACAGCCCCCAGACAAGGCGAGGGAGAAAAAGCACTAACCAGCAGGACAGCTATGAACTCTCCCTTCCACCCCCACCCCACCCCAAGCAGTGCATCCTGCACGAATAGCTGTAGAGCCAGCATGTTCAGAACCAATAAATAATGTGAGGTGCAATGCCGAAACCATCTCTGACGATGGAATCTTGTTTGACTTTAAACCTATTCCTCCAATGATCGCCTCTTCTTCTGAGGACAAAACGCGCATTGTTGGCTTCTGTCTATCGAAAAGAGGAATTCTTAGATTCCATTCATTCTGATGACTCGCGCATTAATCGGCACATCGAATTGGATGCCCCGTACAACAATCTAAAGAAAAATTGGAAAAAACGAAAGCCAATCCAAACGAAATATCCAGCCACAATAACAGCTATTGGCAGGACTGATTCAGCAATATTTATTTTCTGGAACTTTTAAAATTTTACCTGTTTTTTGAACACTTACCACAAGTCTGACGACGACATGGGCAACCAGCGTCGAAAATTAACCTAATAAAATTTCTTATTGTTTCACAAAGAACGTATTTGCTCTGAAATATATATATATATATATATATATCATATATTCCAGTTTCGACATTCTATCAATCGATTTCCTCATAATTTGAAATTGACACAAAAGTCCCCGAAGATAAGCCGAAGCCATGTATTGTGATGTTACGTGATATTTCGCCTCGCCAATAATACTGCTACAAGAACGAATGAGATTTAATTACTGTAACGATTGTCTTCCCTGGACAGTAGTTGGCTGTTCAATTCCTCAAATTGAAGCATAGTATAAGGAAAGTGCAAATCACTTCCACAAAATGCTGGAGTATAGAAAACCGGAGGATTCAAGGTTATAAATTTAGAAAATGTCTGCAAAACTTAAAGCGCAGGTTTGAGACAAAATTATGCAGGTGATGAGTTGTCTACTGTTAAGCAACTTTCTGAAATGTATTTGAAGCCAAATGCTTGGGTCGTGTTTACGACAAAGCCAGTTACATGCATGATTTCCTACAAACAGAAATACCTTTCTCCGTAACCTTTGATTTGCTGGTGAAAATACCATCTTTACTTGGATTTTCTAATTATTGATGCTATCATGTTGTAAAGGATACTACCCGGAGCAAAAGAAAGTACTTCAAAAACGGTAGTATATACAGATTCTCTATTCCACCAGTAAAAGTCTTACGTGTTTTAGAAAAAGCGTTTTAGACATTCTAGCGTGGTATCAGCTATAACGTGTACAGGCGTACACGTGAGAATCCGAGGATGAAATGATGAGCTTTCTCCTAACACTCTGCCATACAAGAAGATGGTTTGGCAACACCCAGCACAGAACTTGTTTATGCAGCGCACTGATTCCATCCTGCATTCCGGCAGGATTAAGGAAGAAAACCAGATACGGAGGGCAGGAAGACCCACGCAACTTGTGACAACAGGATATTGTGGGGAAAAGTTTGGTTTCTTATTAGAGACCTCTTCTTACGAAAACAAACGGAAAGTAAGAGATGGCTTCAAGAAATCAAAAAAATGTGAACTGCAAAATAAATCATATTCAAACCAGAAAGGGACGCACTCTAGTTGTGAGACCTGGGACGCGCAAGTATGGCTTACGATTAGCCTGGTCCGAAAGCAAGGATAAGGCTGTAAGTTATTGGAAAAATCTTATCAGTCTCGAGAGCAAGTGTGAACACGACTGCTAAGATCTGAGTTCTCTTGCGAACCCAAGTCTCGCAATGAAGGCAAAGGACATCTGCGAATCGCGTCGGTTTGATCCCTGCTTAGGAGACTCGCTGATCTATATGTATTTTGCTTAGTTGAAAATTTGAGTTAGAACTCAATTCATATAGGGATAGAGGCCAAAACCAGCTGACTTCAGAGGATAACAGTCACAAGCAATTGCTTGGTTCTTAAAGCCTTAATCGTACGCAGTGAGAAATGCCTCGAAAATACATATAAGTCCTCATTGATGTAGGCGTGTTCGTAGGCATATCCAAAAATCAATGTGCTGCTTAGGCGCTACTCAAAAAATATGCAGCATTTTTCTTTAGGTTATTTAAGTTTATTTCATCCTCTGAAGAGTCAAGATTCACAGTCGTTTTTCGTCTTTTCGACCACGATTGTCAACTGTTGACAACCTTGATACATTCCTCTGTTTAAGCAACTCTAAGGATGGTCTCCGCGGTCTCTGTCAATGATCGTAGCGGGTTCTGCTCTTTTCGTGTCCTTGTAGGCTGAATATTTAGTCACCAAGGTCGCATCTCGGTGATGATCCCTTGACCTCAACTGTCTCCTCTTGGTTTTGACCCATTTGTCACGATGAGTTCCTCTATTCTCACCTCCTACATGGTTGTTAACAATTTTTCTGGCTGCTATATGATCGTCCCCACGACAGGGAGTGTTCCAAACCATCACTCATTGTCAGCAACATTGCAGTTCTATCCCATTAAATCGTACTAATCCCGTCATCTTTAGCTATTTATTTTTTTAAGGAAGCAGTTTTTCTCGTAGTTTTGCTTTTTAAACTGGCGGCTCGTCGTACTCCGCCCCGGATTTTACCTCAGGAGTTTTTTCCCTGCTTCTTTCCTAGCTCACCGTATATTCCAAAGATTTTTGACTATTTTTTAAAAAATGGCGAATCATTCTTAATCGGGTATGCCTACTATACTACTCATATTTGCTGTTCATATGGCTGTTCAAATAGTGCAGCAATTATAAAATTTGCATTTATTCATACCCCGATACCAAGTTTGTTATGATGGGGCCCTCGGCGACTTGAAATACAATTTATTTATTAATAATTTGAACCAAGTATTTCCACTCTCATCACGTGCATGCTTTTACTATAGGCCTATAGTTTATTGCCATCCCAACCATCAGGCATCGGAAATTCTTGAAAGTTCACGTCCAAGTAGTTTGCTCTTGATATAAGTTCTTTCCACATGTGACTAACTGCGCCGAACTCGGAGGCTTACCTAAAAATAAGACTTCATCAAAAAGTAACTGCATTTCCTTAATGCAAGTCTGTGATTAATATATGTCTTGCGCAAATGTGAAACATTCTTTAATAGTTTTTCTACTTGAGAATTGCTTTATCATTGCAGTTTGCTGATGTAACCCGAATTCATTTGTCATTTGTCTAATTATGCGTAGAGATTATAGTTGACGACTTTCCCATCTGAATAGTCTTAAGGGGCATATAATAGTATTTTTAGTATGCAACGAATAAAATCCTCGTCCTGTCTACTTGTAGACCGTTTTGGTGCACCTTGCTTAATTCTAAGCACTTCTCTATGGTTAATTATTCTCAAAAAATGAAATGGGTAATATTGAAAATACTAGCTATTACTCACGCATTAGCCATTCGGCTACGTCCCAGTTCTCGCTGTGGTAGAACAAAATACAGTCAGAAAAGTATATTTCGACGTTTTTATGTAAAAACATATCGGATATTTGTAAAAGGTAATTTTTAAAACTATGTTTGTTCTTTATTTATGGGAAATAATACGATTTCTTACATCTACATTAAGTCAATTTTCATTGACTTAGGATTAGAATTTTCGTTTCCAAAAAGGATTTATTTGAAACCCCTCTTGTTTTTTATAACCATCTTTCAAATTTGTAAAGCACAGAAATCATAGGTCTTGTTCTATGATATTTAATAGCATAGAAAATTTATTTAATATTCCAAAAATTCTGTTCTCGTCCTGATCCGGCTCATTTTCCTTCAATATACAAACAGCATACCATGTTCTTTAGTATAAGGCAATTTTGGGTGTCAAATCCAGTCAATCAATCAAAATAACAAGACCAACTGTAGGCTTATTGAAATTCCAACCATGAATATGCATGAGCTATGTCATCTTATGTGTGCATTTTCTTACATGGATTGTATGAACTATGTTGTTTAGAAATCCTGCAATTGGATGGAAAAGATGATGGGATTCAAAATATATTAGAATTTTAAAAAATGTAAGCTGGAAAATTCCCTTTCTTAAATAAAACATTTATTCGAACATGTAACTGGATATTAAATAATAACAAGTCTATGTATTTGTATGCGTCTTATTTAGGAAAAATATTTGAATTCATTATGGACAGTGAAAAAAATGGAGAAAATCGTATTATTTAAGTAGGCATTTCACCAACAGCCATACCCAGCCATAAAAGCTCGTTAAAAAACTAGCATCTTTCCATGACGGAAATATCTGAGGTGATATTGCATGCGAATGGGTTTAACAACTCCATCTAAGCAATCCTTTTTAATCAAACGCACATTTGGTGATTTTGAATAAAATTTGGTCCGATTGTCCACTTACTGTGTGCTGACAAAACTTTCCGCTAGATTCCAATGCGTTCATGGGAATGCAAGTATTTTCCATTTTATTTCTTGTAACTGGCTCTGGGTAACTCAGCTCGAAATCGATGGTCAGTAGGAAAAAAAAAATCCCAGTTTAATAACTTCAATGTAGGAGTTTAAAGAGAGACTGGTTCGCTGGGCCGGCCGAGGTAATCCTGCCGAGGTAATCCTTCACCATTTTGTAACCACTTATAATTAGACGCTACTCGACAACCAATGTACGTTGGGAAGATGGCAACTCGATTATAATCTAATTTAAATAATCTCTTCTACCATGAAAGCGAAGCCCAAGGAAACGTGAGGTGTTACAATTCCTAAAGTCATATTTTCTGTCTACTTGCTGCCCGCAAAGCGTCTAACTTCTACCTGAAGTCATCATTTATGAAGGGTGACACAAGGTGGAGCAACCGTGTCAACTTTATTGGTCAACCTTCTACCCTCTCACTGGATCTTAATGCATATATATTGAAATCTCAAATGGGGTTTATTAACCGAGCTTATAGAAGATTCACTAGATATACTTGCTGCAAAAATGGAAAGTAAATTAAGAAACATTTCAAAGTTCATCCTTACAGGTATTTACTTATTACCCCGAGTTTTCATGATAAGTAATAAATAACTACGTAGCCACAATATCATATATGATTCTTTTTTATAAGATTAATTAACATAATACTTTTACATATTCAAAAAATTCCAACTTCATCGTCTTTTTAATTTTAGCTCTTCTCTTGGGACGAGGTGAGCCGTCTCTGAAATGTTGGATAGCTGCTATGAAGCTTGATATAGAATTTCCATATCAACTGCAAATAAAATTTTGCCTGATCTAATTTCATTAGAATTCAAAATTCATATTATTTCACTTAAGGTGCACTTACGTTAAACTATGAAGGAAATCTACAGACAATAATAGAACATGTTGCAATGAATTCATTAAATGGCATTTTCCCTTACGTTCTGTTAAAAAATGCGTTTACTTTCGTTTTTCAATAGACACTACCGTACATGATAGCGAATCAATAAATGCATGATTGTAAAACTACTTCAATAATGCAGAATATATCACCTTGTGATTTTGTTAGTATTTTTAGCCACAAAAAATACTTTTCTAATAATATAAATAACATGACTGATGATAAGAGTATGCACTTCTTTCTTCTCATAACAAAGAGAAACCACAAAAAGCGTAAACGCGGAGAGGACAAATATAAATCTTCAAGTCTCCCTACTACATTGACTTATACGTGATGTGGTTATTCTGGTATAAGCTAAGCCCAGGTCAAATTACTGGTATATATTTGGTTTCGGTAAATGAAATCTGAAAGAAAATGAAGAACTATCATCGTCGTCCCTACTAAATCAATGGAAGCCATATCCTTAGGAGAATCCTCAAATGATGTTATATTTCAGCAATAAGAAGTCATTAATAAGCAGCTCATTTAAAGAAAACCACAAATACCAAAAAGGTAGTATTATAAATGTGGAGGCGAGAAAGATCACATCAACAAAAATACTGAACGTAGTACCGGAAAAAGGATTCATTTTTGCTGCTTCGGTGTTATCTGTTTTTTTTATTTTAAACGTTTTCCCTCTACTTGACCTCTAAAGTTTTAACTCCTTATTATTCAGCTGAACCTCAGGCCATACGTAAGTTAATAAAACAAATAAATCGAGTTAATGTTTTGACCTCGAACTCAAAAAATTCAGTTTCCTGGTAGGTATCAAGACCATGTGAAAGTTGAAGAAGCTTTTAATTTTATTTATTTTGTGTCTTGCCAAACTAGTAAGTTTTTTTTCTCATTTAACACATGACCTGAGATTGAGTACATTTTAAAACATAGGTGATACATTTTTTTCATGTAACGGCTTTTTGTTTGCTGTTCTTGCGGGAGACTGGGTCTAGGAAAATAACTACAAATTTAATTTAGGATGACGTGAGTATCTACAGACTTAAGTTTCTTAAACATGCCGTTGTAAATTATAACGGGCAAATTAATGGATATTTACATTTTTATTTACTCTATCGTGACACCGTGCCCAGGTTTGTGAAGGAAGTGAGCGTGCAGTAGATGCTGTGCAAGGCATCCACCGCAATAAACTATTTCACACGAATTTCCCATTCCCGTGTCCTGGTTGCTGTTGGGACGATGGTGAACATAGCCGGAATCGACAGACAATCTGTTGCATGCCCACATTCAAAAGTTCATTCATATTCAACCAGATAACTTGATCTAAATGAGAAAAGACATTGAATGCAATGTACATTGGTGCTTTTATTCCAAGTAAAATTAAAATATTTGTCTCTTTAATCAGTCAACGTACACTGAAATGCCCAGCATGTAACCACGCTTGTGATCATTTGCTGTTGAGCGCCAATTGGCTACACTAATTTATGCTTCCTTTTAAAAGAATTAACTAGAAAACTGAATGCCGTACTTTTTTCCCTTGCAGCTAAAGCTCCTGAACCTGGTAAGTCACGAAAGAAGAAAACTGTAGCACACTTTCCGCAGTAACAGTGTTGTGGCTCTAGTTTCTTTCAGCTCCAAAACATCAAAATACGCATTTTAATTATATTTGTGATGCCAGGACATTCCTCCTTTTTCAACAATTCTTAATTATTTAATGGAAGGTTCTCTGATGTGTTACATCTTCAAGTCAACGCAATCATTCACTTTTCATTTATTTGTTTTGTTCGTATTTCTATTTCAATGAATCAAAATAATCTCATGGTAAAATCCCAAGGAAGTGATCGTCGTTGCAAGTAAAATCCGACAATTTTCACATTTAATTAAGACATACTTTCGGGATTTCTGCATCTTTTATAGGACTGAATGAGCGTTCCCCAGAAATATATCCATATTTAACATAGCTAAGGTTGTCTGAAACCAGATGTTCTGTACAGTTGCGTTACAAGGGATGCTGATCAGTGCACAAAACGCAAACTGCCTGAAGATTGAGTCGTTAACTTTTTGAGCACGCGCAATCTGTAGCAATTATTTGTGGCTTTTTTGCCATGATTAATCAGCGGCAGCTCCACTCTCTGCGTTGGCTGTACGCATTCAGATCTGCATGAACAACTAAAATAATCATTTGCTTAAGATAACATCACCCATACGTAAAACACATCTGACTCAATATTCTCTAACTCTGGTGAATTGTTGTGAGTCTATGAGTGCAGTGATGTGATGCTTAGCTGACAAGAGTTCGGTTCTCGGTAAATAGACTATAAAGTGCACGTTAAGGGCCCGTGTCACTCGCACTAAAAATATTGATTAGTAAGGAATATAAATTTGGCAAACAGACGTTGTCAAGGATTACTTAAAGTTAATGAAGTTACTGGAAGGAAGTTACAATTCTCATTAAGCCAGCTGTTAAGAAAGGAACAAAGAAACACCAGTGTATATCAGATTAACACGCAGGTCCTGTCTCGAGATGCCAAAGCAGAGGTCTATTGGTTGAATAAAGTTCTTGAGGAATTTCTGATAAAATGTCTTAATGGCGGAGAGGGTATGGCATCAAATTAAATGCACAGGTACTGCAGTCAATGATCACTAAGCCATCTTTTGCCCTGCTTGTAATCTTGTTACTTGGATACTCTCCCAACCATTCTTCATCGAAACAAACGCGACCTTCCAGGCCAGCTCACCTTACCTGTATTTAAATATTTAGGTTGGAAGGACGTCGTCCTACGAAAGTAGGGTCTGCTAAGATGTAACGTTTCTGGACACCCAATCTTGCACGGAAAGAAAACAGCTTGTAGATTTAAAACCCGAAACGCAAATGTAATGGTAGACCGGATTTCAATTATTATTATTATCTCATTGGCTGCTTCGGTGTTATCTGTTTTTTTTATTTTAAACGTTTTTCCTCTACTTGACCTCTAATGTTTTAACTTTTTATTATTCAGCTGAACCTCAGGCCATACGTAAGTTGATAAAACAAATAAATTGAGTTAATGTTTTGACCTCAAACTCAAGAAACTCAGTTTCCTGGTTGGTATCAAGACACTGTGAAAGTTGAAGAAGCTTTCAATGTTATTTATTTTGTGTCTTGCCAAACTAATCAGTTTTATTTCTCATTTAACGCATGCCCTGAAATTTGAGTTCATTTGAAAACCTAGGCAATAAATTTTTTTTATGTAACGGCATTATGTTCGCTGTTCTTGCGGGAGACGGAGATGAGGAAAATAACTACAAATTTTATTTAGGATTACGTGAGTATCTACAGACTAAAGTTAGCTTAAACATGCCGTGGTAAATTATAATGGGCAAATCAATGGATATTTACAATTTTATTTTCTCTATCACGACCATGCCGAGGTTTGTTAGGGAAGTGAGCGTGCAGTAGATGCTGCGCAGTCCTTCTACCACCATATACTATGCCACAGGAATTCCTCATTCCCGTGTCCCTTTTGCTTCTTGGGCGGATGTGAACATAGCTGGAACCGACAGACTTACCGTGGCATACCCACATTCAATAGTTCATCCCTATGCAACCAGATAACTTGATCTAAATGAGAAAAGACACTGAATGCAGTGTACATTGGTGCTTTTATTCCAAGTCAAATTAAAATATTTGCCTCTTTACTCAGCCAACGTACACTGAAATACCCAGCATGTAACAAAGCTTATGATCATCTGCTGTTGAGCGCCAATTGGCTACACTAATTTATGCTTCCTTTTAAAAGAATTAACTAGAAAACTGAATGCCGTACTTTTTTCCCTTGCAGCTAAAGCTCCTGAACCTGGTAAGTCACGAAAGAAGAAAACTGTAGCACACTTTCCGCAGTACAGTGTTGTGGCTCTAGTTTCTTTCAGCTCCAAAACATCAAAATACGCATTTTAATTATATTTGTGATGCCAGGACATTCCTCCTTTTTCAACAATTCTTAATTATTTAATGGAAGGTTCTCTGATGTGTTACATCTTCAAGTCAACGCAATCATTCACTTTTCATTTATTTGTTATGTTCGTATTTCTATTTCAATGAATCAAAATAAACTCATGGTAAAACCGAAGGAAGTGATCGTCGTTGCAAGTAAAATCCTACAATTTTCACATTTTATCAAAACATATTTTCGGGATTTATGCATCTTCATAGGACTGAATTAGCGTTCCCCAGAAATATATCCATATTTAACATAGCTAAGGTTGTCTGAAACCAGATGTTCTGTACAGTTGCGTTACAAGGGATGCTGATCAGTGCACAAAACGCAAACTGCCTGAAGATTGAGTCGTTAACTTTTTGAGCACGCGCAATCTGTAGCAATTATTTGTGGCTTTTTTGCCATGATTAATCAGCGGCAGCTCCACTCTCTGCGTTGGCTGTACGCATTCAGATCTGCATGAACAACTAAAATAATCATTTGCTTAAGATAACATCACCCATACGTAAAACACATCTGACTCAATATTCTCTAACTCTGGTGAATTGTTGTGAGTCTATGAGTGCAGTGATGTGATGCTTAGCTGACAAGAGTTCGGTTCTCGGTAAATAGACTATAAAGTGCACGTTAAGGGCCCGTGTCACTCGCACTAAAAATATTGATTAGTAAGGAATATAAATTTGGCAAACAGACGTTGTCAAGGATTACTTAAAGTTAATGAAGTTACTGGAAGGAAGTTACAATTCTCATTAAGCCAGCTGTTAAGAAAGGAACAAAGAAACACCAGTGTATATCAGATTAACACGCAGGTCCTGTCTCGAGATGCCAAAGCAGAGGTCTATTGGTTGAATAAAGTTCTTGAGGAATTTCTGATAAAATGTCTAAATGACGGAGAGGGTATGGCATCAAATTAAATGCACAGATACTGCAGTCAATGATCACTAAGCCATCTTTTGCCCTGCTCGTAATCTTGTTACTTGGATACTCTCCCAACCATTCTTCATCGAAACAAACGCGACCTTCCAGGCCAGCTCACCTTAACTGTATTTAAATATTTAGGTTGGAAGGACGTCGTCCTACGAAAGTAGGGTCTGCTAAGATGTAACGTTTCTGAACACCCATACTTGCACGGAAAGAAAACAGCTTGTAGATTTAAAACCCGAAA
The DNA here is from genome assembly GCA_017591395.1 of Schistocephalus solidus. Taxonomy (NCBI): domain Eukaryota; kingdom Metazoa; phylum Platyhelminthes; class Cestoda; order Diphyllobothriidea; family Diphyllobothriidae; genus Schistocephalus; species Schistocephalus solidus. Next base: position 369,834 of record WEDG01001101.1, on the reverse strand, counting down.
CGCAAATGTAACGGTAGACCGGATTTCAATTATTATTATTATCTCATAGGCTGCTTCGGTGTTATCTGTTTTTTTTATTTTAAACGTTTTCCCTCTACTTGACCTCTAATGTTTTAACTCTTTATTATTCAGCTGAACCTCAGGCCATACGTAAGTTGATAAAACAAATAAATTGAGTTAATGTTTTGACCTCGAACTCAAAAAACTCAGTTTCCTGGTTGGTATCAAGACCGTGTGAAAGTTGAAGAAGCTTTCAATTTTATTTATTTTGTGTCTTGCCAAACTAATCAGTTTTATTTCTCATTTAACGCATGCCCTGAAAATTTGAGTTCATTTGAAAACCTAGGCAATAAATTTTTTTTATGTAACGGCATTATGTTCGCTGTTCTTGCGGGAGACGGAGATGAGGAAAATAACTACAAATTTTATTTAGGATTACGTGAGTATCTACAGACTAAAGTTAGCTTAAACATGCCGTGGTAAATTATAATGGGCAAATCAATGGATATTTACAATTTTATTTTCTCTATCACGACCATGCCGAGGTTTGTTAGGGAAGTGAGCGTGCAGTAGATGCTGCGCAGTCCTTCTACCACCATATACTATGCCACAGGAATTCCTCATTCCCGTGTCCCTTTTGCTTCTTGGGCGGATGTGAACATAGCTGGAACCGACAGACTTACCGTGGCATACCCACATTCAATAGTTCATCCCTATGCAACCAGATAACTTGATCTAAATGAGAAAAGACACTGAATGCAGTGTACATTGGTGCTTTTATTCCAAGTCAAATTAAAATATTTGCCTCTTTACTCAGCCAACGTACACTGAAATACCCAGCATGTAACAAAGCTTATGATCATCTGCTGTTGAGCGCCAATTGGCTACACTAATTTATGCTTCCTTTTAAAAGAATTAACTAGAAAACTGAATGCCGTACTTGTTTCTCTTGCAGCTCAAGCTCCTGAACTTGGTAAGTCACGAAAGAAGAAAACTGTAGCACACTTTTCGCAGTAAAGTGTTGTGGCTCTAGTTTCTTTCAGCTCCAAAACATCAAAATAGGCAGTTTAATTATATATGTGATGCCAGGACATTCCTCCTTTTTCAACGATTCTTTATTATTTAATGGGAGATTCTCTGATGTGTTACATCTTCAAGTCAACGCAATGATTTACTTTAAATTTATTTGTAAAGGTCATATTTCTATTTCAATGAATCAAAATAATCTCATGGTAAATCCCAATGAAGTGATCGTCGTTGCAAGTAAAATTCCGACAATTTTCACATTTTATTAAGACATACTTTCGGGATTTCTGCATTTCATAGGACTGAATGAGCGTTCCCCAGAAATCTATACATATTTAACCCGCTTAGGTTGTCTGAAAACCAGATGTTCTGTACAGTTGCGTTACAAGGGGTGCTGATCAGTGCACAAAACGCAAACTGCCTGAAGATAGAGTCGGTAATTTTTTGAGCTCGCGAAATCTGTAGCGATTATTTGTGGCTTCTTTGCCATGATTAATCAGCGGCAGCTCCACTCTCTGCTTTGGTTGTACGCATTCGAGATCTGCATGAACTACTAAAATAATAATTTTCTTTAGATTCGATCACCCATACGCAAAACACATCTGACTAAATATTCTCTAACTCTGGTGAATTGTTTGTGAGTCTATGAGTGCAGTGAAGTGATGCTTAGCTGACAAGAGTTCGGATCTAAGTAAATAGCCCATAAAGGGCACGTTTAGTGCCCGTGTCACTAGCACTAAAAAAATTGAGAATTAGGGAAGGGAATTTGGCAAACAGACGTTGTCAAGGATTACTTAAAGTTAATGAAGTTACTGGGAGGAATAAAAAGTTCTCATTTAGCCAGCTGTTAAGGCAGGAACAAAGGAACACCGGCGAATATCAGATTAACACGCAGGTCCTGTCTCTAGATGCCAAAAGCAGAGGTCATCGGTTAAATAAAGTTCTTGAGGAATTCTGATGGAATTGTTTAATGGCAAAAAGGGTATGGCATCAAATTAAATGGACAGATACGGCCATCAATGATCACTAAGCCATCTTTTGCCCTGCTCGTAATCGTGTTACTTGGATACTCTCAAAACCATCCTTCATCGAAACAAACGCGACCTTCCAAGCCAGCTCACCTAACCTGTATTTAAATCTTTAGGCTGGAAGGACGTAGTCCCACGAAAGTAGGGTCTGCTAAGATGTAACTTTTCTGGACGCCCATACTTGCACGGAAAGAAAACAGCTTGTAGATTGAAAACCCTAAACGCAAATGTAACGGCAGACCGGATTTTAAATTATTATTATTATCTCATAGGCTCCTTCGGAGTTATCTGCTCTTGCTATTTTTAACGCTTTTCCCTCTAATGGACCTCTAAAGTTTTAACTCCTCTATATTCAGCTGAATTACAGGCCATACGTTAGTTGATAAAAACAAATAAATCGAGTTAATGTTTTGACCTCGAACTCAAAAAATTCAGTTTCCTGGTAGTTATGAAGACCGTGTGAACGTTGAAGTAGCTTTTAATTTTATTTATTTTTTCTCTCGCCAAATCAGTCAGTTTTATTTTTTTCATTTAACACATGCCCTGAGTTTGAAGTTAAATTCGAAAACCTAGGCGATAAATGTTTTAACATGTAACGGCATTATGTTAGCTTTTCTTTCGGGAGAATCGGTTGAGGAAAATAGCTACAAAATGTATTTAGGACGACGTGAGTATCTACAGACTTAAGTTAGCTTAAACATGCCGTGGTAAATTATAACGGGCAAATTAATGGGATTATTTACTTTTTTATTTACTGTATCGTGACACCGTGCCTAGGTTTGTGAAAGAAAAGAGCGTGCAGTAGATGCTGTGCAAGGCATCCACCGCAATAAACTATTTCACACGAATTTCCCATTCCCGTGTCCCTTTTGCTGTTGGGACGATGGTGAACATAGCCGGAATCGACAGTCAATCTGTTGCATGCACACATTCAATAGTTCATTCATATGAAACCAGATTACTTGATCTAAATGAGGAAAGAAATTTAATGCAGTGTACATTGGTGCTTTTATGCCAAGTTAAATTTAAATATTTGCCTTTTTACTCAGCCAACGTACACTGAAATACCCAGCATGTAACAAAGCTTATGATCATCTGCTGTTGAGCGCCAATTGGCTACACTTATTTATGCTTCCTTTTAAAAGAATTTACTAGGAAACTGAATGCCATACTTTTTTCTCTTGCAGCTAAAGCTCCTGAACCTGGTAAGTCACGAAAGAAGAAAACTGATGCACACTTTCCGCAGTAACGTGTTGCCGCTCCAGTTGCGTTCAGCTCCAAAACATCAAAATTGGCAGTTTAATTATATATGTGATGCCAGGACATTCCTCCTTTTTCAACAATTCCTTAATTATTTAATGGGAAGGTTCTCTGATGTGTTACATCTTCAAGTCAACGCAATGATTAACTTTTCATTTATTTGTTATGTTCATATTTCTATTTCAATGAATCAAAATAATCTCATGGTAAAACCCAATGAAGTGATCATCATTGCAAGTAAAATCCGACCATTTTCACATTTTATTAAGACATACTTTCGGGATTTCTGCATCTTCATAGGACTGAATTAGTGTTCCCCAGAAACCTATCCATTTTTTACCCGCTTAGATTGTCTGAAACCAGATGTTCTGTACAGTATCGTTAAAAGGGTTGCTGATCAATGCTCAAAACGCAAACTGCCTGAAGATTGAGTCGGGAATTTTTTGAGCACGCGAAATCCGTAGCAATTATTTGTGGCTTTTCTGCCATGATTAATCAGTGGTAGCTCCACTCTCTGCGTTGGCTGTACGCATTCAGATCTGCATGAACAACTAATATAATAATTTGCTTAAGATAACATCACCCATACGCAAAACACATCTGACCCAATGTTGTCTAACTCTGGTGAATTGTTGTGAGTCTATGAGTGCAGTGATGTGATGCTTAGCTGACAAGAGTTTGGATCTCTGTAAATAGCCCTTTAAAGGACACGTTAAGTGCCCGTGTCACTAGCACTAAAAATATTGATTAGTAGGGAAGGAAATTTGGCAAACAGACGTTGTCAAGGATTACTTAAAGTTAATGAAGTTACTGGAGGAAGTTAAAATTCTCATTTAGCCAGCTGTTAAGAAAGGAACAAACGAACACCGGCGAATATCAGATTAACACGCAGGTCCTGTCTCTAGATGCCAAAGCAGAGGTCTATCGGTTTAAATAAAGTTTTGAGGAATTCCGATGGAATTGTATAATGGCGAAGAGGGTATGGCATCAAATTAAATGGACAGATGCGGCCATCAATGATCACTAAGCCATCTTTTGCCCTGCTCGTAATCTTGTTACTTGGATACTCTCCCAACCATTCTTCATCGAAACAAACGCGACCTTCCAGGCCAGCTCACCTTACCTGTATTTAAATATTTAGGTTGGAAGGACGTAGTCCTACGAAAGTAGGGTCTGCTAAGATGTAACGTTTCTGAACACCCATACTTGCACGGAAAGAAAACAGCTTGTAGATTTAAAACCCGAAACGCAAATGTAACGGCAGACCGGATTTCAATTATTATTATTATCTCATAGAATCATTCGGAGTTATCTGCTCTTGCTTTTTTTAACGCTTTCCCTCTACTTGACCTCTAAAGTTTTAACTCCTTATTATTCAGCTGAATCTACAGGCCATACGTAAGTTGATAAAACAAATAAATCGAGTTAATGTTTTGACCTCGAACTCAAAAAATTCAGTTTCCTGGTAGGTATCAAGACCGTGTGAAAGTTCTCATTTAACACATGCCCTGAGTTGGAGTACATTTGAAAACCTAGGCAATAAATGTTTTATATGTAACGACATTATGTAAGCTGTTCTTGAGGGAGACGGAGATGAGGAAATATCTACAAAATTATTTAGGACGACGTGAGTATCTACAGACTTAAGTTAGCTTAAACATGCCGTGTTAAATTATAACGGGCAAATTAATGGATATTTACATTTTCTTTACTGTATCGTGACACCGTGCTCAGGTTTGTGAAGGAAGTGAGCGTGCAGTAGATGCTGTGCAAGGCTTCCACGGCCATAAACTATTCCAAAGGAATTCCCCCTTCCCGTGTGCCCTTTAGCTGTTGGGACGATGGTGAACATAGCCGGAATAGACAGACAATCTGATGCATGCCCACATTCAATAGTTCATTCATATTCAACCAGATAACTTGATCTAAATGAGGAAAGACATTTAATGCAGTGTACATTCGTGCTTTTATTCCAAGTTAAATTTAAATATTTGCCTCTTTACTCAGCCAACGTACACTTAAATGCCCAGCATGCAACAAAGCTTGTGATCATCTGCTGTTGAGCGTCAATTGCCTACACTAATTTATGCTTCCTTTTCAAAAGAATTTACTAGGAAACTGAATGCCATACTTTTTTTCTCTTGCAGCTAAAGCTCCTGAACCTGGTAAGTCACGAAAGAAGAAAACTGTAGCACACTTTCCGCAGTAACGTGTTGTGGCTCCAGTTGCGTTCAGCTCCAAAACATAAAAATTGGCAGTTTGATTATATATGTGATGCCAGGACATTCCTCCTTTTTCAACAATTCTTAATTATTTAATGGGAGGTTCTCTGATGTGTTACATCTTCAAAGTCCACGCAATGATTTACTTTTAATTTATTTGTTATGTTCGTATTTCTATTTCAATGAATCAAAATAATCTCATGGTAAATTCCAAGGAAGCGATCGTCGTTGCAAGTAAAATCCGACAATTTCACATTTTATTAAGTCATAATTTCGGGATTTCTGCATCTTCATAGGACTGAATGAGCGTTCCCCAGAAATATATCCATATTTAACATAGCTAAGGTTGTCTGAAACCAAATGTTCTGTACAGTTGCGTTACAAGGGATGCTGATCAGTGCACAAAATGCAAACTGCCTGAAGATGGAGTCGGTTATTTTCTGAGCACGCGAAATCTGTAGCGATTAATTGTGGCTTCTTTGCCATGATTATTCAGCGGCAACTCCACTCTCTGCTTTCGTTGTATGCATTCAGATCTGCATGAACTACGAAAATAATAATTTGCTTAAGATAACATCACCCATACGCAAAACACATCTCACCCAATGTTGTCTAACTCTGGTGAATTGTTGTGAGTCTATGAGTGCAGTGATGTGATGCTTAGCTGACAAGAGTTTGGATCTCTGTAGATAGCCTTTAAAGGACACGTTAAGTGCCCGTGTCACTAGCACTAAAAATATTGATTAGTAGGGAAGGAAATTTGGCAAACAGACGTTGTCAAGGATTACTTAAAGTTAATGAAGTTACTGGAAGGAAGTTAAAATTCTCATTAAGCGAGCTTTTAAGAAAGGAACAAAGGAACACCAGTGTATATCAGATTAACATGCAGGTCCTGTCTCTAGATGCCAAAGCAGAGATCTATCGTTTAAATAAAGTTTTTGAGGAATTCTAATGGAATTTTAAAATGGCGAAGAGGGTATGGCATCAAATTAAATGGACAGATACGGCCATCAATGATCACTAAGCCGTCTTTTGCGCTGCTCATAATCTTCTTACTTGGATACTCTCCAGACCATCCTTTATCGAAACAAACGCGACCATCCAGGCCAGCTGACCTTACTTGTATTCAAATCTTTAGGCTGGAAGGACGTAGTCACGAGAAAGTAGAGTCTGCTTAGATGTAACTTTTCTAGACGCCCATAATTGCACGGAAAGAAAACAGCTTGTAAATTGAAAACCCTTAACGCAAATGTAACGGCAGACCGGATTTCAAATTATTATTATTATCTCATAGGCTCATTCGGAGTTATCTGCTCTTGCTATTTTTAACGCTTTCCCTCTACTGGACCTCTAAATTTTTAAGTCAAAGTCAAGTCAAGTCAAGTCAAGTTTATTAAGGGAAAGATAGGCAAACGCCTTTGAACTCCCTCTGGGTTACAGTATGGCTAAAAAGCCTCTGGTACATCATGAAAATGTAAAAAAGTTGGTTTACATAAAGCGTGCTGAAAATAAGCAGCTGTTGGCTCATCGAAAAGAGTAAACATAAATGTGTACTCGCCTATTACGAGTAGCATGAGTACATGATAGTGTTGGTGACGAGATTCTCGTGAGTGAGGCATATGCGACGAGTTTGAGCTAATACAAATGCTATAAAAATGGTACTGTAATATAGAAAGTAGTATTGTCATATAAGAGTGTTATTCAACTGGGACGTGACTAAGGAGATCTGGGGATTTTATAGTGGGCACTGCTATACTGGTCAAGGTTTTTCTTAAAAAGCTCAACGGAAGTAGCCATAACAACATCCAGAGGCAGAGCATTCCAAGCGTCGACCGCTCTCTTGGAGGAGAAGAAGAACTTTCGTGTATCCAGTCTGGCCCCAGTTACACGTAGTTTGAGTGGATGCCCTCTCAAGTTCGTGGTTGTTGCTAACTGGAAGAAGTCTCTAGGTGCGAGGCAGCAGCCATGACCGCACATGATACGGAATGTTTGTATCAGGTCACCTCGTAGCTGCCTGTATTTCAAGGGAAAGAGAGCAAGGTTAGCTAATCGGGTTTCATAGGGTAATGAGCCCTGTCCAGTCACAAGATTGGTTGCACGCCTTTGAACCTATTCGAGGATATTGAGGTCTTTCGCGTTCCAGGGTCTCCAAGCTTGGATAGAGAACTCCAATTGCGGCCGCACAAAAGTTCGAACGACTTTGGCAAAGCAGTCTTCATCAAAGGCAGAGAAAGCCCGCTTGACAAGGTACAGGGCTGACATAGCAGACTTGGCTACCTTTGAACAATGCAGCGGTGGGTTTAAGGGAGCGCGAGATCCACACTCCCAAGTCCTTCTGCGCATCAACTTCTTGCAATGGTATACCATTCAGGTAGTAATCCATGAGGTTCGGAGTGCTAGTTATACCGACTCGTAGAATAGTGCATTTTTTCTCATTGAACGGCAATATTCAGCTGAATTACAGGACATACGTTAGTTGATAAAACAAATAAATCGAGTTAATGTTTTGACCTCGAACTCACAAAATTCAGTTTCCAGGTAGGTATCAAGAACGTGTGAAAGTTGAAGTAGCTCTCAATTTTATTTTTTTTGTGTCTCACCAAACTAGTCAGTTTTATTTCTCATTTAACACATAACCTGAGTTTGTATAAATTTGAAAACCTAGGCAATAAATGTTTAACATGTAACGACATTATGTTAGCTGTTCTTGAAGGGAGACGGAGATGAGAAAATATCTACAAAATTATTTCAGGCTGACGTGAGTATCTACAGACTTAAGTTAGCTTAAACATGCCGTGGTAAATTATAACGGGCAAATTATTGATTATTCACATTTTGTTTACTGTATCGTGACACCGTGCTAGGTTTGTGAAGGAAGTGAGCGTGCAGTAGATGCTATGCAATCCTTCCAACGCCATAAACTATTCCACAAGAAGGTCCCATTCCCGTGTCCTGTTTGCTGTTGGGACGATGGTGAGCATATCCTGAATCGACAGACAAGCTGCTGCATGCCCACATTCAATACTTCATTCATATTCAACCAGATAACGTGATCTAAAAGAGGAAAGATATTTAATGCAGTGTACATTTGCCTCTTTACTCAGCCAACGTACACTTAAATGACCCGCATGCAACAAAGCTTGTGATCATCTGCTGTTGAGCGTCAATTGCCTACACTAATTTATGTTTCCTTTTAAAAGAATTTACTAGGAAACTGAATGCCATACTTTTTTCTCTTGCAGCTAAAGCTCCTGAACCTGGTAAGTCACGAAAGAAGAAAACTGTAGCACACTTTCCGCAGTAACGTGTTGCCGCTCCAGTTACGTTCAGCTCCAAAACATCAAAATTGGCAGTTGGATTACATATGTGATGCCAGGACATTCCTCCTTTTTCAACAATTCTTAATTTTTTAATGGAAGGTTCTCTGATGTGTTACATCTTCAAGTCAACGCAATGATTTACTTTTAATTTATTTGTTAAGTTCATATTTCTATTTCAATGAATCAAAATAATCTCATGGTAAATCCCAAGGAAGTGATCGTCGTTGAAATTAAAATCCGACAATTTTCACATTTTGTTAAGACATAATTTCGGGATTTCTGCATCTTCATAGGACTAAAGTTAGCGTTCCCCAGAAACCTTTCATATTTAACCCGCTTAGATTGTCTGAAACCAGATATTCTTTAAGTTGCGTTACAAGGGGTGCTGATCAGTGCACAAAACGCAAACTGCCTGAAGATGGAGTCGGCAATTTTTTGAGCACGCGAAATCTGTAGCGATTATTTGTGGCTTCTTTGCCATGATTAATCAGTGGCAGCTCCACTCTCTGCTTTGGTTGTACGCATTGAGATCTGCATGAACTACTAAAATAATAATTTTCTTGAGAGTCGATCACCCATACGCAAAACACATCTGACCCAATGTTGTCTAACTCTGGTGAATTGTTGTGAGTCTATGAGTGCAGTGAAGTGATGCTTAGCTGAAAAGATTACAGATCTAAGTAAATATCCCATAAAGGGCACGTTTAGTGCGCGTGTCACTAGCACTTAAAAATGCAGAATTAGGAAGGGAATTGGGCAAACAGACGTTGTCAAGGATAACTTAAAGTTAATGAAGTTACTGGGAGGAAGTTAAAATTCTCATTTAGCTAGCTTTTAAGGCAGGAACAAAGGAACACCGGCGAATATCAGATTAACACGCAGGTCCTGTCTTAATATGCCAAAGCAGAGGTTCTATCGGTTAAATAAAGTTTTGAGGAATTCTGATGGAATTTTAAAATGGCGAAGAGGGTATGGCATCAAATTAAATTGACAGATACGGCCATCAATGATCACTAAGCCGTCTTTTGCCCTGCTCATAATCTTCTTACTTGGATACTCTCCAGACCATCCTTTATCGAAACAAACGCCACCATCCAGGCCAGCTGACCTTACTTGTTTTCAAATCTTCAGGCTGGAAGGACGTAGTCACACGAAAGTAGGGACTGCTAAGGTGTAACTTTTCTGGACACCAATACTTGCACGGAAAGAAAACAGCTTGTAGATTGAAAACCCTAAACGCAAATGTAACGGCAGACCGGATTTCAATTATTATTATTATCTCACAGGCTCTTTCGGAGTTATCTACTTTTGCTATTTTTAACGCTTTCCCTCTTCTTGACCTCTAAAGTTTTAACTCCTCTATATTCAGCTGAATTACAGGCCATACGTTAGTTGATAAAACAAATTAATCAAGTTAATGTTTTAGACCTCAAACTCACAAAATTCAGTTTCCTGGTAGGTATCAAGACCGTGTGAAACTTGAAGTAGCTCTCAATTTTATTTATTTTGTGTCTCGCCAAACTAGTCAGTTTTATTTCTCATTTAACACATAACCTGAGTTTGTATAAATTTGAAAACCTAGGCAATAAATGTTTAACATGTAAAAACATTATGTTAGCTCTTCTTGCGGGAAACGCAGATGAGGAAATATCTACAAAATTATTTCAGGTTGACGTGAGTATCTACAGACTTAAGTTAGCTTAAACATGCCATGGTAAATTATAACGGGCAAATTAATGGATATTTAAATTTTTATTTACTGTATCGTGACACCGTACCTAGGTTTGTGAAGGAAGTGAGCGTGCAGTAGATGCTCTGCAAGGCATCCACCGCAATAAACTTTTCCAAAGGAATTGCCTATTCCCGTGTCCCTTTTGCTTCTTGGGCGAAGGTGAACATAGCTGGAATCAACAGAAGAGCTTCTGCATGCCCACATTCAATAGTTCATTCATATTCAACCAGATAACTTGATTTAAATGAGGAAAGACATTTAATGCAGTGTTCATTGGTGCTTTAATGCCAAAATAAATTTAAATATTTGCCTCTTTACTCAGTTAACGTACACTTTAATGCCCAGCATGCAACAAAGCTTGTGATCATCTGCTGTTGAGCGTCAATTGCCTACACTAATTTATGCTTCCTTTTAAAAGTATTTACTACGAAACTGAATGCCATACTTTTTTCTCTTGCAGCTAAAGCTCCTCAACCTGGTAAGTCACGAAAGAAGAAAACTGTAGCACACTTTCCGCAGTAAAGTGTTGTGGCTCTAGTTTCTTTTAGCTCCAAAACATAAAAATTGGCAGTTTGATTACATATGGGATGCCAGGAAATTCCTTCTTTTTCAACAATTCTTAATTATTTAAAGGGAGGTTCTCTGATGTGTTAAATCTTCAAGTCAACGCAATCATTCACTTTTCATTTATTTGTTATGTTCGTATTTCTATTTCAATGAATGAAAATAAACTCATGGTAAAACCCAAGCAAGTGATCGTTGTTGCAAGTAAAATCCTACCATTTTCACATTTATCAAGACATACTTTCGGGATTTATGCATCTTCATAGGACTGAATTAGCGTTTCCCAGAAATCTATCCATATTTTACCCGCTTAGGTTGTCTGAAACCTGATGTTCTGTACAGTTGCGTTACATGGGGTGCTGATCAGTGCTCAAAACGCAAGCTGCCTAAAGATTGAGTCTGTTATTTTTTGAGCACGCGAAATATGTAGCGATTATTTATGGCTTCTTTGCCATGATTAATCAGCAGCAGCTCCACTCTCTGCTTTGGTTGTACGCATTGAGATCTGCATGAACTACTAAAATAATAATTTGCTCTAGATTCGATCACCCATATGCAAAAGCACATCTGACTAAATGTTGTCTAACTCTGGGTAATTGTTGTGAGTCTATGAGTGCAGTGATGTAATGCTTAGCTGACAAGAGATTGGATCTCGGTAAATAGCCCATAAAGGGCACGTTTAGCACCCGTGTCATAAGCACTAAAAATATTCAGAAGAAGGGAAGGGAATTTGGCAAACAGACGTTAATGAAGTAGGAGGAGGAAGTTAAAGTTCTCATTTAGCCAGCTGTTAAGGAAGGAACAAATGAACACCGGTAAATATCAGAATAACACGCAAGTCATGTCTCTTGATGCCAAAGCAGAAGTCTATCCGTTGAATAAAGTTCTTGAGGAATTCTGATGGAATTTTTTTAATGGCGAAGAGGGTATGGCATCAAATTAAATGGACAGATACGGCCATCAATGATCACTAAGCCATCTTTTGCCCTGCGCGTAATCGTGTTACTTGGATACTCTCAAAACCATCCTTCATCGAAACAAACGCGACCTTCCAAGGCAGCTCAACTAACCTGTATTTAAATCTTTAGGCTGGATGGACGTTGTCACACGAAAAGTAGGGACTGCTAAGATGTAACTTTTCTGGACTCCTATACTTGCACGGAAAGAAAACAGCTTGTAGATTGAAAACCCTAAACGCAAATGTAACGGCAGACCGGATTTAAATTATTATTATTATCTCATAGGCTCATTCGGAGTTATCTGCTCTTGCAATTTTAACGCTTTCCCTCTACGTGATCTCTAAAGTTTTAACTCCTATATATTTAGCTGAATTACAGGCCATACGTTAGTTTGATAAAAACAAATAAATCGAGTTAATGTTTTGACCACGAACTCACAAAATTCAGTTTCCTCGTTGGTATGAAGACCGTGTGAACGTTGAAGTAGCTTTTAATTTACTTATTTTGTGTCTTGCCAAACTAGTCAGTTTTATTTCTCATTTAACACATGCCCTGAGTTTGAGTTCATTTGAAAACCTAGGCGATAATTTTTTTATGTAACGACATTATGTTCGCTGTTCTTGCGGGAGACGGGGATGAGGAAAATAACTACAAATTTTATTTAGGATGACGTGAGTATCTACAGAATTAAGTAAGCTTAAACATGCCGTGGTAAATTATAACGGGCAAATCAATGGATATTTACATTTTCTTTACTCTATCGTGACACCGTGCCTAGGTTTGTGAAGGAAGTGAGCGTGCAGTAGATGCTATGCAATCCTTCCAACGCCATAAACTATTCCACAAGAATGTCCCATTTCCGTGTCCTGTTTTCTGTTGGGACGATGGTGAACATAACCGGAATCGACAGACAAGCTGCTGCATGCCCACATTCAATAGTTCATTCATATTCAACCAGATCACTTGATCTAAATGATGAAAGACATTTAATGCAGTGTACATTCGTGCTTTTATTCCAAGTAACATTTAAATATTTGCCTCTTTACTCAGCCAACGTACACTGAAATGCCCAGCATGTAACAAAGCTTGTGATCATCTGCTGTTGAGCGCCAATTGGCTACACTTATTTATGTTTCCTTTTAAAAGAATTTACTAGGAAACTGAATGCCATACTTTTTTCTCTTGCAGCTAAAGCTCCTGAACCTGGTAAGTCACGAAGTAAGAAAACTGTAGCACACTTTCCGCAGTAACGTGTTGTGGCTCCAGTTGCATTCAGCTCCAAAACATAAAAATTGGCAGTTTGATTATATATGTGATGCCAGGACATTCCTCCTTTTTCAACAATTCTTAATTATTTAATGGAAGTTTCTCTGATGTGTTACATCTTCAAGTCAACGCAATGATTTACTTTTAATTTATTTGTTAAGTTCATATTTCTATTTCAATGAATCAAAATAATCTCATGGTAAATCCCAAGGAAGTGATCGTCGTTGCAAGTAAAATCCGACAATTTTCACATTTAATTAAGACATAATTTCGGGATTTCTGCATCTTCATAGGACTAAATTAGCGTTCCCCAGAAATCTATCCATATTTAACATAGCTAAGGTTGTCTGAAACCAGATGTTCTCTACAGTTGCGTTACTAGGGATGCTGATCAGTGCACAAAACGCAAACTGCTTGAACATGGAGTCGGTAATTTTTGAGCACGCGAAATCTGTAGCGATTATTTGTGGCTTCTTTGCCATGATTAATCAGCGGCAGCTCCACTCTCTGCGTTGGTTGTACGCATTGAGATCTGCATGAACTACTAAAATAATAATTTTCTTGAGATTCGATCACCCATACGCAAAACACATCTGACCCAATGTTGTCTAACTCTGGTGAATTGTTGTGAGTCTATGAATGCAGTGAAGTGATGCTTAGCTGAAAAGAGTTCGGATCAAAGTAAATAGCCCATAGTTGCGTTACAAGGGGTGCTGATCAATGCTCTTAACGCAAACTGCCTGAAGATTGAGTTGGTAGTTTTTTTAAGCTTGCGATTATTGCCTACACATGTGGAAGATTTTAATTTAAAATAAGTTACTAGGAGATTTATCGATGAACATTGGTCGGCATCATATCCATGTTTCGATTTTCGTAAATTAAATCTCAATTTACGAGTTACAATACTAATTTGACACACGGTTATGCTTAAACAGATTTATTAATATATTCATCTAACCAGGAGGAAACCAAGCCCTCTCGCTAACGTGCATTATAATGTTTTCTTCGTTATACAGGGAATCTAGTAAAAAATTCAAAATCAGGTTCGATAAAATTTAAATGTATCAAATGTACCTAAAAAACTTTACAACGCGCTTCCCTTTTTTCTTTTAATTCTGACAATTTGTCAGCTTATGTTTGCACCATGCGCATTTTTTTCAAATTGAATTAAAACAGCATTAAAATCGCAATTAATTATTCGATCGTTGTGGCATTATTTTGTGGGTGATTTATGAAACTGGCAGTTAAAAAGACCTGCTTTCAATTTAGGACAACACATCGATCTCGCTGCTGTGGCCGTGACAGGTAAATGGAGTTTGCGCTTAACGCCATAATGTAAACAGCATCGTCAGAGGCTGCCTCAATGTGTTCTTTATATGTCATCAGCAGATTTGTGCCTCTATATAGCCATCTCAAATCCCATTCATTGCCTGTTAAAATATGCATTTAGTTGTGAAATACGTACGCCACACAAGCAAATATTAATCTGAGGACGATAGTTATTGTTGATAGAATCGAACAGGCTGGTTGCAGGAAGTTGTACATCAGGAAACGATGTGATCACTGGATCAATAAGTTTTTGATCTGAGAATCCAAAACGACAAGCTTATAAGTTTGATGCTGCAAAATACGCATCTTCTCCTTTTGATAGTAATTGTGCTATCATATGCCAACCTTTTTCCTCTATTCTTCTTACAGCTGTTGTCACCGTGGTTCTGCTGCGATTCTAAGGATAGTGCTGCTTACATGTATGTTCTCTGAGCATATGCATTGAGTAAACATTGCCATGGTATGTCTTTTCTTCTTATTTCGGAGCCCTTCGATTTAAATGGGTTTAAAGTTTGGTGAGAAAGACTAACGAGTCAGTTCCGCCTTATCAATTTTGTTTTAAATATGGGATTAATATAAATGATTGACCATTGAGTTCCACGATGTCCACCGTGTGCATGACGACAATGTGGACGCCCATGGGTTATATGCGTGTGAAATATGTTATATTAGGTTATCTTGGCGTCTAACGAACATTCGCACGCAGTGGCAGGACAAAATCAACAGGACCGGATAGGCGCGAAATAGTCACTGTCACGTTCGACGATGTCCACCATGTTCTCCACAGGACGGTGGCACAGGAACGTTAACTTGCACTGCATCTATCGCATTATCTCTCTCTCCCCTCGCCCATCTGTTTCTGAGGTCAATACAGATTCGACAAGCCCTGAGACGTGATCTTGTGCAGGTGCCTGGCGCGGCGTAAACCTGCACCTAGGCGTGCTACCATGGCCCAGCCCCCACATGTTTGCCATTTTTTATGGAAATACAACTCAAGTGAGGCCAGCTGTGCCCTGATCTAGTCGCCTTGTTTGTCCAGCCCATCTTTCCCAGTGGCCGTTTATTGGCTATGGATGCACGCTCGGGCATAGTGGCTAACGCAGCAAAATAAACTCTCTATGCGTGCCACACATGCCTGCCCCGGGTTCGGTTCCCGTTGCTGTGGAAGAGTCATATATATTTCATTGAACTGAAGCCACTGTAGCCTGATCATTTATTCTGAACAGATAGAATCAACTCGTTAGTTAGCCGCAGCCAAGGCAATGGCTTTGAACGCATCGCTGTAGATTCAAGCACACAAGTGGCATGGGAATGAATCCTGTATCGTTTGCCTCACACTCTTCTCTCGCATATGCATTATTCCGCTATCCAGGCGTTTTGCAGTAGCTCATCTACGCCAGCCACACATGACCTACCCCCACCTCCTACTAGAGTTTTCACAGAAGGGGGCCAGTGACTCAAAGCTCCCATGCGCGAGAGTGCAATGGAGACTAGACCTTTGAAATGATCATTGGAGGCAGGCTTTCTCAACAACATTGATCTGCAATGCACTATTTTAACCAGCATATAATTTTAGCTACTTAAATCAAATCTTGGTGGTTGATCAAAGAAATTCACTTCAAGTTATGGAAACCGCATGCAATTGAATATTTTTTACACAATTTACAAGAAAAAACGAAATAATCTGTGAACCTTAACGTTGAAAGCTGTTTTCTTTATCGGAAACGGGAAACCTCCTAATCAGAACAATTGGATTAAATATATGGTCTGTAGGTTCGCATATTACTATCACAGCTGTGACTTCATATATCTTAATGCTTTGATTAATGTAATCCCCTTGCGGATAGATACGCAGTTCATAATTTTCTCTTATATTCAGTAGCATGTTACAAAAGAACACCAAGGACGATTAACAACCAGAAACACATTGTTTGAGAATCAATTTTTAAAGGTTGGGAATTAAAAATTTAATAATCAGGTCAGCATGCATGTGATAAAGATAAAACGGAGTAACATGCTAATAACACAGTTCGAAACATAAAGATATGTGTTTTACTTTTAAAAGAGATCTGTTGAAAGTAGTTGGGCAGGCGTTTTATCAGAAATACACCTAGTTTTTTTGTCGCAGTATTCACTTTTGATTGTTTTGAACATTGAACTGCCAGCAGCTGGGGCGAATTCGGAAACTCTCAAGCAGGACAGATTATCTAGATAGTTTTGTTCAGTGTGCAGGTTCTAGGCAGCCTTTGCGCAGAGCTGAAAAGAAACCACCTTCTGGTGATATTCCCTATCATCACACAGAGAAACATTAACAGTATGCAATGCTCTGTCCATCCAGCTGCGGCTTCCCAAGTTAACAACTTCCCAAGCATGCAATTCAGAATGGATAGATAATAGCTAGTGATCCTAAAAAGCGTGTGTTCGGCGCAGCTTAAACTCTAAGGGACGGTCTAATGAAATTTTGACTAGACAAGTAGGGTTGTAAGACTGACTATCGTGAATTCAGTTACTTCAGAAGTCGGACGTTTTAAGAAGCGTCTTTTGATTGCCTGCAATTTGGATGCCGTTCGCAATTCAAATAGAGTTTGCAGAAAATAGGCACACAAAAATATACTTTCTTGTAATCATTCGGTCACATATTATCCCTTCTGCAACTTTTTTTATTTGAAGAAATTGAACCTTTTCACTTTACTTTGCAATCGTGAAATGTCAACTGAAATTGTGAAATGTGATTTCGATTTGAACAAATTACTAAAGTATGTTTGCTATATCGATTATCGCGCAGCCTAATTTCAAGGCGATTCGGCCACCTTACGATGCCAGTTTTTATTTCTGACCTCCGGTAAAAACCATACCCTTTATTCAATGGCTTCTTATGTGATATGCTTTTTTCTCATTGTTTTTTGATTCCATTACTCCTACAAATACCTTATATAGAAACTATGCAAAAAATATAGTCTCTTATACTCTTTTGGTAGCCAATATCACCATCTTCAAATGTAATGTCTGAAGAAAGTTTTTCTTTCGGCTTCAAAAAGATTCTTGGTCGCCAAACAATTTTGAACACTTTCAACATTACATATTAATTTTAAGGTTTTCAAAATATATGTTGCACGCATTCTGCCAAAAAGAAGATCGCACATTTATCTACGCTTTAAAGAAGAGGTCACACATTTCTCAAAAGTGTTTATGACCGTAAACCCAACGTGAAGACTTCTGTAATGACCGATTATTTCGAGAATTAAATTGTCGGTTTTTAACCTTATATTCTTTATTCTACCTTATTTGTCTTCCACAAGTTGTACTCAAATTAAGTAAACTAGTCACGAGAGAACCACTTAAAACTCCCAGAAATTTAAATTCATTGATAAAAACATGTAAGAACACGCAATCCCACAGCGCTACAAAATTCTGAAAAGCAAAACCTCTTAGCAGAACTGAGTGTGTGCTTGTTGTACCTTTTTTCTGCAAATTTTCATTCAAAACGATGTTTATTACTGGATGCAGGATTGGAAAAAGTAAGAGGATAGGATAGATGCTGAAGACGAAAGTTAATTATGCCTAAGTGACTGCTTCTGAATTTTCACCTACTTTGGTTTATCAAGAGCAAAACGAATAAATTTTACCTGGTCCGTTTACACCTCCGCGTTGAGACGCCTTGTATCGATTGTGTCTTTTATGTGGCTCCGACTCTACAGTCCCAATATGCTCCTTAGAGAGAGCGAACGAACGGGATAGTGCAACGCGATGTAGAGTTCAAAATCACGAAGTATTAACAGGTAAAATCTATCGCTCAAGGCTACCTACCCGCAGGATTGCGAAACACCGAAGCAGGAAATCATGCATGCAACTGGCCTTACCGTTAACACGACCCAAGAATTTGGCTTCAAATAAATTCCGGAAATTTTCTAAACAGTAGATGACTCATCACAAGAATACTTTTGTCTTAAACCAGCGCGTTAAGTGTTGCACAAAATATCGTATTTTTTAAGCTTGAATCATCTGGATTTCTTTACTCCGAGCATGTCGAAGCAATTTATAATTACTTTAATTTTGTTTACTTAAGGAAAATACATCTTTCGGTTTTAGAAAACTTCATAATTATGCAACTTTACAAGGCCATGCTATGGCCATTCATGTAGCATCGTATTTGTGCATTTTTCATTGCTGGTTAAAATGATTTCAAACTGGTCCGAATCCATTGCAAACTGTTATGGGCACTTTGTGGCTGCTTTGCAATAACGTATTTAACTGTGCGAGTTCAATAAACGCAATATGTGCAGCATGTACTTAGGAAACTCTGAGTGCAAGCATCAAGACAGTTAGTTATTGCGCTGTTGAGAAAGTCTTGCAAAAACAACAATCACGCTTCATTTAAGCAGAGACTTTGCAGATGACTACAGTTTAGTGCATAATGCATGTTTCAGGCGGTCACAAAAAACTCCTTTAACAGCCGACATCCTGATTTGAGTGCAATATCTATGTGGTAGCACTGTCAGATGGTTTCCGTTACAAGTATACTTAAGTAATCGGTCCTAAACAAAATACCTTTCAGAAGTTCCTTTACCATTTCATGAGATAGCAAATCAACTTAAGCAGACAGCGCGCTTATCGTTGAAGACCTAAATACTGCTGGATCATATTGAATAAAACCGAACTTAATGAAGGAAGCGTTGGTTTGTACAGCACGTTTTCAAATAACGAGCAATTTTGTTGAGCAAGCACAAGGCAAGAACATGATGATTTGCTTTGCTGTCGTGACAAAGCTTAACTTATTAAATCGGCCACTTGTCTTTAGTGCTCTAAACTACTACCACGATGGTCGCCAAGATTCTAGAAAGCGTCTGTTTGTTCAAATACCAGTCATGTTAGAGAGATCGCAAACCAAACGTGAAGACTCCTGTAATGAAAGATTATTTCGAGCATATAATTGTGTGTTTTACAGCTCTTATTCTTAATTCGACCGTATCTTGCTTCCACAAGTTATACTCAACAAGAGTATACTGGTGGTGAAAGGATAACTTACAACCTCCTAGAATTATAAATTTATTATGAAAATATGTTAGGACCCACAATCCTACAGCACAGGGAATGCTCGCAAAGAAAACCTATTAGCAGAACTGAGTGTGTGCTTGTGGTACGTATGTTCTGCAAATTTTCATTCAAAAAAATATTCCTGACTGAATTTGGGGTAAGAAAAAGAAGAGGATAGGATATATGCTAAAGACGAAGGTTAGGTATGCCTAACTGACTGCTTCTGAATGTTCACCACTGTTAGTTTATAAAGAGCAAGAACGAATAAATTTTAATTGGTCCTCTTACGCCTCAGCGTTGAGACGCATTGTAGCGATTGTGTCTTTGATGTGGCTCCGCCACTCTAGTTTCTATATGCTCCTAGGAAAAGAGAGAGAGAGAGATCTGAAAATCTCACCGGCGAATGAGATAGCGCAACGTGATGCAGAGTTCAAAGTCACGAAGTAATAGCAGTTAAAAACTGTCACGTGGGGCTCTCTCCGATACGTATGGGCAAATGTGCGTAACAATATCTATCCACAGGATTGCGCAACCTGGAAACAGGAAATCATGCATGTAACTGGCTTTGTCGTTAACACGACCCAAGCATTTGGCTTCAAAAACATTTTGAAAATTTGCTAAACAGTTGATGACTCAGTGCCTGAATACTATTCTCTCAAACCTGCGTTTTAGGTGTTTCAGAAATTGTCTCATTTTGTAAGCTTGAATCCTCTGGATCTCTATGCTCCAGCATTTTGTGGAAGTGCTCCGCAATGACCTTATAATATGCTTCAATTTGAGGAAGAGAACAGCCAATTACTGTCCAGAGAAGACAATCGTGACAGTACTTAAATCTGCATTCGTCCTTGTAGCGGTATTGTAGTTGAGGCGAAACGTTATTTGACATCACAATACATGGCTTCGTCTTATCTTGGAAGGCTTATGTGTCAAGTTCAAATTATGAGGAAATCGATTGCTAGAATGTCTAAACTGGAACATATGATAACTATATCTTGCGTGCTTTCTGGCACAGTCTCGCATTTTTTTAAGGAAATTGGTGGGCCTTAAGAGGTTTTGGTTCAAGTCGAAAGTTACTATAAATACTTGGACCGAAATGCATCAGCCATCGCAGAACAGCAGCGTTTTATTTGGAAACTGTCAACTGGCAGACGATATATACTTTATGTGATACACTTTACTTGCAGCACATGAACTAGCTTAAAGTCAATACAAAGGGTTTTCGCTGATATTCTGCCGCTCTATGCTGCTGCTCCAATTTCAAACTGGAGAATTTACCATTTGATGAACAGAACCCATCACAGCTGCGTGAAGCAGGGTCATGTTATCTGAGAAAAAACTGTCTGGACTTTCAGTGTATGCCTGTACTGTCACTATGGTGTATCGTTTCACCTCAATTTATGCCACTGGCTGCCTGTTGGTAGTTATATGAATTTTACGCGGTCACTCCGCTATTATTGATAGACGCCGACTCGGGTATGAATATCAGCTTACGGTCTTGGCCTACAAAGCACAATTTCAACTGATTTATCCCAAGTTAACGATCAGTTTCTGAGGAAATTAAAAAAGCTACAAGATAGTCAATATGCTTGTTGATGGAGTCGGCATTGAAGTAAATTACTTCAAATATGATTCTTTTTGTCTTTCAGCTGCCTTGACCGACAAAAGCCACTCCTTGAAAGTTAAAAGTATTGCTAGTTTTGTATGTGTCTGCTTTAGGCTAAGAATTGCCTCTCTTTACCCACGTAGGACAGTATGCAAGTTTCGTCCGATTCCTGTAATGGGGATTGATTCCCATCCTGAAAGCATCGTCTGGGAACTCCTTACTTTGCCCTCCTGCTCGCAACTATAACTCCGTATTAGCTATAGCAAATGACGAAAACGTAGATTATTTGCAATGAAGATGAATACGTGCCTACTGGGACGTAAGGCTTGTTAGTCTTGTTAAATTATATGCTGAGATACAAGATGGAAGTGCTCAGTTTTCAAACCGTTTTGAAGGGAACCCACACGCTCCACCCGACTTGATCACATACAAGTCAAAATCTGTATCTGAAAAGCGGAAAGCATCCTTGCGTACCTTTTTTCTATTTGGTTAGTCGCTTGGTTACCATTTTCATCATTTAATCACTTGATGACCAATGAATACGTTAGGATTGTTAGGTGGATGAGGGTTGACGGTAGGGCGCCTTTAACCTTGGTATTGTAGTTAATCTTTTGCGATAAGAATTCCTACTTTGTTTCATATATCCTGACCTAAAAAGCCAAGTAGATAACGGCTTCTTAACTGAAGCAACCTTTCAACGTGCGTGCCAGTCCCCTGTGCCAAGCAGAAGGGTGGGCTCTATCTGAGACCACATTATGAAAATCTCAAATTGAAGTTCATGGACCGTAACAGCCTTTCTTCAAAGTTGGTGCAAGTCCGAAGCCAGGATGTCCCATTTTCATAATTAAACAGTAGGTCGTTTGATGTGTTCTGGCCCAAAAATCAAACATTCATGATGTTTTACAGTGTCAGTAATGGTAGGGTTTGATGGGTTTCTACTTCACAACACATAGCCCATCCACAAAATCATTAAACACTTGCGCTTTCGATTGGCTGTATACATCCACAGTCCGAAAAGCCAAAAAAACATTGCTACTTAATTGATTTACGCAGTATAACAGGCTCTATCTGAGATTAAGTTGCAAACCCACAGGAAAAGCCGGATCTACGTAGAAATCACTGTTCAGGATTTGATATAAATTTACGGAAAGGAATAACACGAGGTTCACTAGCAACTTCCAAACATCACAACGATTCACGGTTAGCTTTAGGATAAAGTAAGGTAAGCAGACATTATGGTAATACGATAGTGGTCGACGATAGGATCTCGATCACAGCATCCCACTCGAAACGCCTTCATCTGTGGTGTTCTGTCGAGTAATTCTAAATGCAAAGGTGGTTTTCAGGCTAGAAGAGAGCAAATGAACGGTCAGAAGGTGCTTGAATCTTCCACCAGGGAATGGTGAATCGATAGCAACGATAATCACAGTCATGATTAAGCATTCCGAGGTATGTGTGACCGTCAACTTTGTAGGTTCGAACGTCTGTGCAGTCGTCCGTTGATTGGCCGGTCAGCAGGAGCTGAGAAAATATATGTAATGCAACAAAGATTAGCTGAAGAACAACAGTATCGATCACTTGGATACTCTTGGCCCCTTCCCTCCACCTGCAGAACGTACAGCCTTCACGTGTAAACTGTGGATACATTTATTCTACTGTAATTGAACCTGCCTCATTTAGGGTTATTTCCCCTCAGCTCCCAGTGGAAAAGCCTGCCATCTGATGACCCTCAAATAGGCAAATTCTAACAGGACTAAGGTAGAAGTACTGAATTTCCAGTTCTCCAAATAGATTTCGTTCGAGATTCCATGAATTAACTGAAGTTTGGTCTAAGGCATAGTAACTGGCATACACGACGTCCATAAGCGAGACTCCGATGAAGAGAGACTTACGTATAAAAGTGTTCAAAATAAGCACTCCCCAGTGCGGTATCCGCCATACCCCTAATCCTAGGAAATATTTACAATACGTGGTTTTTGGATGCGCAAAGGCTGACGAAGTAACCTAGCCAACAAGTGCTTAACCCATTTGTTGCCTCTTTGAATAGCGCTTTCCAAGTTTTTAAGAATTTTTGCCGTCCCAACCAGTCCTGTAAAGCAGTTTCAGGCGCCTTTTTAAAATATGGACACCCCTCTTCAACCTTCAAGTGACTGCTAGCAGTGACTTTCCTCGTAGAAGTCTACTTTCTGCATATGCTCATTACGAACACCAGTTAAATATGTTTAATGTAATTTGACTGGCTATACAAATTCAGTCGAACTGGGGCAGTTGAGAGTACTTTGCGTATTTGGAGAACCAAACAACTCGAATTTTACCTGAAATAAAACCAATTCCATACACCGCATGAAAATGTTATTTTTACCTTAAAAGCAAGTATGCTGTTGGCATATAAATTATCTTTTTAAGAAAAATATACGACCGTTTGCCTATCGATTCCGACCATGTTCACCGTCGTCCCGACTGTAGGGTAGACACAGGGACGGTGATATTTGCGTGCATTAGTCTATAGTGGTAGTAGACTTACACAGGATTTACTGCATGCACTCTTTCCTTCCGAACCTGGGCACGGTGTCAGGACACAGGCAATAAGACCTAAAGTATTTTTCAACTAGTTGCTAGACAGCTATTTAAAGTGATTTTTCCATATTTTTTTATTACTTATGCGGTCAAAAGTAATGTGAAAATAAATGGTGCTTATGTATGTATGTACATAGCTCATGATACCCTTCCCCGTTTCTTACATTCTCTTGTCCTTTTGACGATGCCTTTCAGAAGTGCTGATAAGATTTTGTGAGATAGCCTGTATAATGTTCATTTGATGTCCAGGTAAGTATGGCCCAACTAAGGCAGTTTTTAAGATCTTCGCCTCAGTAATATTTACTCCCACGTTAGCCAATGTTATTCCTTCATCTGAAAAACGTCACAAAAGCATAGTAACGCTGAGCAAATGTTTACATTGAACGACTCCAGCAACCAAATTTACCACTGAGCAGAGGGCACCTTCGTGTCGGATGCATTAAACCGTTTGGAAGGAAGAACTCAATAAGCCCGCATTCACCACACGCCAATCCCATGGGGAGGTATAGGCACATCGGTTTGCGAATTCACGGAGGTTCATCCTGCGTACCAGTTTTGTTAGTCACTAAGGGATGTCTTGGAGTATGGACTGAAACTTGACGGATTTCTTTCATTTCCCTTCGTCAGCGACATCTTCATTTTCTTTCCCCATAGCAGAGCCATTTCGGCAGATGCCCATTAGCTAGCTTAACAAGTTAAATGTGTTTCAATATCATCAAAGTTGCCCTGTATGTTATTTCACTAGTTGTACAAAATTATTCCCTTTCAGTACATTCAGAATTGCTCAAAGATGGTTTCGGTTAAGGTTATATTACTTTCTAAATTGGGTCACAAGCAGAAGATGCGCTTGCTGGAACAAGAAGCTTAGGCCAACAAACATCTTGTTTATACGATGGAATCTTATTCTTACATGTTTTCTAGCACTCGCGACATTTTCATTCTGTGAATACGATGCACTTGGATGCGCTCGGTGATGAGATACGCTTGCCCATCTGGAAGCGCTGACTTATGCACATATTCGGTTAATGTACAGGTGTCTGGAATATAACTTGTTGCCAAAGTATATTTCATACAAACCTCCGGGAAACACGGAGTTGGTAAAGCATACGATATTTCAGCACGCAGAAGAAAGATCGGGGGCGCCCTCAACCTTGTCACCAGAGGGGTAGTAAAATTCTTGTTGCATCGATCACATCTGATTGCAAAATCTCGCCTATTTGCTTAAATCTTGGAACTCAATTTACTTTATTAGACTGTGTGATAATCTGTGCCTACGATTAGGGCTTAGAAGTAGTCTATTGAATTTATAAACAGCATATTACCTTCTGCTACAGCTTGGCAAGCTCAATAATCCTTAAATAAAATTTAAGAGAGCGGCTTCTCTAAAGACCATATACTTCGGAGTGGTGTGAAGTATTTTTTTCAAACAAAAATACCATTTCTCCATGACCTTTGATTTGCTGGTGGGAATACCAGCTTTATTTGGTTTTTTAAATTATTGATGCTATCAGGTGGTAAATGATACTAGACGGAGCCAAAGAAAGTACTTCAAAAACGATAAACGGTAGTATATGCAGATTTTGTAGTCCGCCGGTGAAAGCCTTACGTGATTTAGAAATAGCGTATTAGACATTTAAGCGTGGTATCAGCTATAACTAAGTTGGTAACATGATAATCCGAGGATGAAATGATTACCTTTCTGATAACACTCTGCCATACAAGAAGAGGGTTTTGCAACACCCAGCACAGAACTTGTTTATGCAGCTCACTGATTCCATCCTCCATTCTGGCAGGATAACAGAAGAAAACCAGACGCGGAGGGCAAGAAGGCCCACGCAGCTTGCGAAAACAGGATAGTGTGGGGAAGATTTTGGTCCCTTATTTGAGATCTCTTCGTACGAAATCCAACCGAAAGTAAGAGATGAGTTCAAGACTTCAAAAAATGTGAACTGCAAAATAAATCATATTCAAACCAGAAATGGACGCAATCTACTCGGGAGACCTGGGACGCGCAAGTGTGGCTTACGATTAGCCTGGTCCGAAAGCAAGGATAAGGCAGTAAGTTATTGGAAAAATCTTATCAGTCTCGAGAGCAAGTGTGAACACAACTGCTAAGATCGTAGTTTTCTTGTCGATCCAAGTCTCACAAAGAAGGCAGGGGACATCTGCGAATCTTTTTTATTTTATCCCCGATTTTACAAGAGGGGATATTTCACTGCTTCTTTGCCAGTTTACCGTATATTACAAAAATTGTTGATTATTTTTTAAAAAAGGCAAAACATTCAAATTATCTGGTTTCCTAAAACAACAGTGGGACTTCAAACATACGGTAATTGTAGTAGCCCTTCCCACGTATGAACTGCTATCATCCCAAGGCCAGCAGTTTTCTTTGAAAAAAAATATAATGTTAGGAAGTTTTTTTACTGCTAGCTTATCCCCACTGCAAATATCGTCTGATATTGCCTGCAAAGTGGCATTAAAAACAAGTATTAGACGTCACGAGTGAGAGTGAGGCGATCGTCAGAGTGCCTGCAGCGAGGGCATGTCTGTGTCAGCCTATAAGTTGATAGGTTGGTTCGGACAGTTGTGATTGGCCGAGAACCAGACTGCCACTGCTTAGCGCGTGCAACTATGCGTGAGAGGTGGAGCACTTCGTCAGGCCCCCAGAATACAGCCACCACAGCTGACGTGACTCGAAATCGATTGCTATCGCAATCCACACGACAGTACGTCCATCGATTATGACGTTGTCCACCGTGTGCTCCACACCGTGATGGTTCAGGGACGGTGGCATGCGCGTGATTTAGTTTAAGGTGATAGTAGACTTACGCTGTATCTACCGCACTTTCTCCTCCTCCCTACCTGAACTCGGTGTCATGACAGAGTCAAGAAGACCGGAGATGGAAGAGGGCGCGGGTGGCTTTTGCGACCGGAGCCGCCCCTAGGCGTCGACCTCACTCTCTCCCACACCTCCACAATCAGACCACTGTCCGAGCCTGTCAGTTGTTTTATGTGGGAGTGGGCGCATTGACTGACACGTCGGCGTACCCATCTTCGCGCGCCACAGCACGCTCTGGCCCCCAAAAAGCACATGTCAGGATTCAATCAATTAGTGTTTATGTAGGAGCCATCGCCGTCTGACTCCCAGTCCACTGGGCAGCCACTCGACACACACAGTACATGCACTGGGCCGACGGCGTGAATTGGTGTAAGCGTTAGATTGGCAGCCTTCCAAGCCACGATTTCTAAGAAACCGTGATATTTACGGGTACATGATGATGGTGAGTGTGTTGTCTATGTAGTGGTGAAGGAATTGTGCGCTGACATGGCTTAGCCTCTGGTGTTTTACCACAGGTTGTTTTGGAGGTGCATGTGTTGTTATCGGCCCATATGGTGTGCAATGGTGCGGGGGCAGTGAGGGCAGTGTAGGCGAGCGCATCGACTTTATGTTGGAGTCCCAGGCACTGGTTTACCAGCCTCCATGCGATGGATTTGCAAGTGACCGACCAGGCCGATGCCTGAGGTAAATGTACGGTTGCAATGAGGACAGTTTAGGAGAGAGTGCCCATCGCTGATGGTGTTGGTGGCGGCGGTGGTGGTGGTGGAGGTAACAAGCGATGAGTATTGGGATGTGGTCTCTATGATGCTGGGAGTAAAGGAATTGATGCCAGGGGTGAGGGTGGGGGAGTCCGAAGGAGTGTTGGCCGAATTTGACGTAGAAGTTGGAATTGCCGGATTGTTGGTACATTGCGTCTGAAGATGTCTTACAAGGCCAATTCGCGAGCTGAAGGTGCGTTGACAGTGCAGGCATGTTGGAAGGGCCTGGGCATTGGCAGTGTTGGTCCGGGGCGCTGGTGACTTTCATGGCGCTCTTTTGGTCTTGGCGACGGTGATCGTATTGGCTTCGTAGATTGCTGCCCCTGTCTTCACTGTCCATCTCCAAGCCGGTCGGTTCCTGGCGAGGTCCACCCATGTCGCCGGGGTTATCTTTAGTTGCTTCCGGGAAGTCTTCCGTGTGTGCTTGTAGCGTCGTCCTTCACCCTCTTGTCGACGATAACCCATGATGAAATCTCCATAGAAGAGTCGTTTGGGTAATCGTTAGTCATCCATCCTCACAAGATGGCCACTCCAGCGCAGTTGCATTTATTTCAGCTGAGCATAAATGCTTAGAAGGCCTTTTCATTCAAAAATTTCCGTGTCTAGTATCCTGTCTTGCCATCTCAGCTTTAGTATTCTGCAAAGGCAGCTAAGGTGGAAGTGGTTGAGCTTTGGTAGATCGTCCACGTCTCCGCTCCGTACAGCAGCGTTGGCAATATGACAGCATTGTACATCTTGAGGTTGGTGCTGAGGTGAGGATCGTTTCGATTCCAGACCACGTTCTGCATGCTTCCAAAGGCTTGGCTTGCTCTGGCTATCCGATGGGCGATCTCATCGTCGACTTTGGTGTTGTGGGAAGATTGTTGCATTTCATCTTCTGTCGTTGCATTGAGTGCGCAGTCGTCAACGAAAAAGAAGTTCAAGGATGGTGGCTGTAGAGACACGCAAGCAGAAGTGCATCTGTCGACGGTTGAGCAGTCGGCCATCTATCCGGTAGGCGATGCGGATCCCGGGGCGTTCTTCACGTTTGGAGTCCATTAGCATGGCAGAGAACATGAGACTGAAGAAGATAGGTGCAAGGACGCAGCCCTGCTTTCACTTCTTTGGTCACTGCGAATGCTTCGAATACTGTCCCGTTGTCAGTAATGCGCAACATCATCCCGTCGTGAAACTGTAGCACCATATGTGTGAAACATTCAGGAAGGCCAAATTCCTGCATGATTTTCCACAGCCTATCGCGATTCACCATGTCAAAGGCTTTCGTCAGATCTACGAAGGTAGTTTAGAGGTAAGTTCGCATCTCCTGGCACTTCTCTTGCAACTGGCGAGCGGCGAAGATCATGTCGATTGTTCCTCGCTGTCGTCGGAGGCCACATTTGCTTTCCGGGAGCAGTCCTTGCTCCAGGTGAGCGTTCAGACGATTGAGGAGAATGCGGGGAAGATCTTTCTAGCGATGTTCAGCAGCAAGATTCCTTGGTGGTTGTCGCAGGGTAAGCGGTTCCCTTTCTTCTTGTAGCGGTGGACAATGGTTGCGTCTTTGAACTCCTGAGTGACTTGCCCTTGGTGCCATATTTCCTGGACCAGCACGGTGAGTCGGTTCATCAGTTGTGGTCCACCATGCTTGTAAATATCAGCAGGTATCGCATCCCAGGCAGGTTTTTTCCCGCTGGAGAGTTGCTGCACGGCTCTGATGGGTTCTTGGAGAGAGGGCGGGAGATCAAGGTCGGCGTTGATTTTCAGTTCAGGCAGCCGATCGATGGCGGTGTCAGGGATGGTGGAGGGCTGATTGAGAACGCTTTCTGCCCATATCGTCAGGATTTGCGTTTTCTCAGTGAGCAGCATCCTGCCTTTAGCACTGAGAAGAGGGGCGGTGCCTTTGATGGGAGGTCCGTAGACAGCCTTGGTGGCGGCAAAGAAGTTCTTTCATTCGTTTCTGTCCGTGTACCCTTGGATTTCCTCGGCTTTGGGCGTCATCCAGGCATTCTGCATCTCCCGCAGCCGTTGCTGTACAAGGCGGTGACTTCGGTAGAAGGCTGTCTTGGTTTCAGCGGTAGGTCGACCGACGTAGGTTTTGTGCAACTGGTTCTTCTCGATGAGCAGAGCGTTCAAAGCTGCGTCGTTGTCATCGAACCAGTCTTTGTGCTGACAAAGTGCGCGGCCGAGGACATCTAGGGTGGTGGATTGGATGGTGTCCCTCAGCTGACACCAGCGGTTCTCCACGGAGATGTCCGCGTCGGTGACTGGTTAGTCGGTTGGCCAGTTCATTGCTGAAATGGAGATGGTGAGCATGCATATTCAATAACAAAGTATTCAACTTACCTTGTGGTCGCTTACCTCGGGGTCTTCTGCGTGGTCACACACGAAGCCTCATCTTGGATTTGACGAGGCTGTGATCTGTTCATCCGTCGACACCGGGGATAGCCTTGGTTACCAGCACGTCCTGCCGATCTCGCCTCCGGACGAGAACATAGTCCAGCACCTGCCAGCGCCGCGACCGAGGGTGCATCCACGTGGCCTTCTCCCGCGTCGGAAGGTGGCAGAATGTGTTGGTCAGCAGGAGATGGTGTTCCGCACAGGTTCGCATAAGAAGGAGGACGATATCAATACAGCTACCGAGACCGTAAGGGCCCAGCACTCCCTGCTTGGCAGCGTAATCTGTCCCGACGCGGGCGTTGAAGTCACCAAGGACAATTACCTTATCCGCCTTCGGCACAGTCGCCAGCAGGGCATGCATGTCCTCGTAGAATATGTCCTTCGCTGCATCCCAGCTCATCATTTCGGGAGCTTAGGCGCTGATAATGGTGGCAAACTTGTCTCCCCCGTTTCAGCTTTCAGAGCCACCCTCAGATATGGGTAATACGCATATAGGGCGCTGCAGTCATTGTAGGCATGCATTCGCCGTGCTACTGCATGCCTATAGCAATTAACAGCTCCCCTTCGTCGAGGATGCTTGCCCTGTGGTGTGCTGACTGCTTGATGCCCGGCATGCGGGTCGTTATCTGCTGAAATCTCATCAACCATGTTGGGCGTTGGCATCATGATTGTTCGGCTTACTAGCAGTGGCGTTGAAAATGTGTTCGCTTTCGTGCTCCCCAAGTGACCGGAAGAAGTCTCAGCCCGAATATGGGTTCGAGATTAATTGGACTTGCTACTAGATCATGGGCCTGTGAACCATGACTCAAGCGACTTGCGTCTCACGCGAGTATCACCTCTCGTGAGAATTTTGGCCTCCGCGAACGTGAACGTGTTGCTAGGTCTCGTCAAATTATCCGCGCCTTTAGAATTGGCGGTATTTCTCAGCGCTGCCGACGCATGTTTGGCAATTCATATCCAGAGCAGTCTTCTGGTTTCTCTGACGGAGTTGCTTTGCCTCCAACTGTACCATATCCGAAAGACGACATAAGGTATTCTTTTGCCGTGACAGTGGTCTTATTACCTAACGTCTAATGTAAGCCTTAGGTCTGCGTGTGACTGCAACTCCAAGTGGTGTGAGAAGGCGGCTGACGACCACCGAAAAGGTTTTGAAGTATAGAGTCGTTCGCAAAAATTTGTATTCGGTGCGATTTCGTTGCTTGTCCCCTCTGCGCATGCAGCGGGTGAAATATTTGCCTCGGTAGCCACTTCTTCTGAACACCCGTCGAAGGTATTGCTATTCGGTAACCTTATCTTCCAAATCACTGCAGTTGGTGTCCACACGCCGTTATATGGCCCTTATGCAACTGCATTTGTTGTTGATCGGGTGGTTGCTGTTGAAGTGAGGTACTTGTATCCTATGTATCGCTTTCCTGAACACTTTGGTCTTTAGGCCACTTAAATCTTTCTGGCAGATGGGACATCAAGAAAGGCCAGCTGGTTGTTGTCTTTCTCCTCCATCGTAAGTTTATGTCCGGGAAAATGCTTTTGAGAAGTGAGTTGAAAGTGAGCACCCGATCCACTTCGGTAACGATGACGGCATCATCCACATACCGAGCTCTTAATTTCGGTTTGTGGTTTTGGAAGAACAGGGATTCTAGATGTTGTAGGGCTGTCTTGGCCATAAGTCTCGAGATCGGCGAGCCCATTGGTGTTCCCTTCACCTGCATATAGATTGTGCTGTTAAATGTGAAGTACGTTTTGAAACAGAAATTCAGAAGCTGAAGGACTTCGGCGTGTCCAAGGTGATCAACCATTTCATCATATTTACTTTGTAGGAGTAGTTGAACCGTCTCAAATGTCAAATCCTCGGGGATAGAAGTAAAGGGGAAACTGACATCAAAAGATACCAAGACCTCACTTGGCAGGAGACTTACCTCTTTAAGTTTCTCCAATAATTCTGTTGACGAACAGACCGTGTTTTCAGCGGTCAGAAATTTGAGGCACCGAAAGATTTACTTTGCCAGTCCGTACGTTGGAGTGCTTTTGAACAATACGATGGGTCAGAGGAGAGCACCCTCTTTTTGCAGCTTGGGGAAGCCATGCATCGATCCGTCGGTGCCGTTGCACCCAAGTTCTCCAATGCTAAAAACTTTGTATTAATTTCGCGTTTTAGCAATTTATCGGGGTCGAGTTCGCATGGGACATTAAAATGCTTATTATCCAGTACGTTATTGGGCTTTTGAATGTAGTCTGTTCTGTCCAATACGATGGAGAGCTCCTCATGTCCGCGGGAACGATGATGATATCTCTGTCAACCTTGAGTTCCCTTAGTGCATCACGTTCGACCTCAAGGAGTATTTCGCGCGGCTTTGAGCCATAAGAAAGGACGGCACTTGGTGGTGTTGGATAAAGTTTTTCGTCTCCTCCGCCACTTTCGTCTGATTGATGACCAACCTCGTGGCTGTAATAATGTTCACGGGGTTGGCATCAGCTCTGTTGAAAGAGGCTCCATGCCATAAGACATGTACTTGTTCCATCGTTAGTCCCTTTTACGACAGGTTCTGTATCAGTATGTCGTTTCTGGTTGACGTTGGATCCGGCAGCCAGCAAAATTAGCTCCCCATTGCTGGGTCGCGTGTCACTCTCTGCTCGCGGGCTCTTTCAGTCACCCCTCTCTTGAAGTAGTCTTGTACACTTTCGCCCATGAACTCACTGTATCTGTTGTTTTCTTGGCCAATTTTCTGAGGGTACTTTTGCAGCCTTGCGTGGCAATCTCGAGGGAGTACATAGATCATTCGCCTTCCGTGGTAAATGCTGCGCGGCTCGTCAGTACCATGTTTACCGGGGGTTTGTATGAAAAATATTTTGGTAATACTTTATTGTCCAGACGCCGGTGCTGCAACCGAATCTGCATGTAAGTAGAAGCCTGTCGAAGGGCAAATTTTTCCGATCGTCGGGCCGATCGGGGCGTGTCAAGCACAAATATGGTTGCCGAGTGCTCTAACCAAGAGTTTATTTATCGGAGAGTTCAGGCGGCTTTATCTTGCTTTCTCCCGAATGTGGATGGTCCTTCCTTCGAGGTTCAGTTATTCAAACGCCTTTTCAACCATACAGAATCCGGTATGTTTCTCTCAACCGTTCACTGACAATTCGGCTACGCCTACTGCCATTCCCGGTGTGAAGTGGTGCTGCAAGGTTTCCATAACAACAACCATATTTCCATGTCACTTATGTCCCTTTCGGCAACAGTAACCTAACGAATGTCTTAAGACTAACCAATAGCATCGGTAGTAGCAGTTACAACCTCGAGCGAAAACTCGGTTGCTGTTACTTGCTACCACCACCAACAAGAGTTCAATGTGCATATCGAAATTGCAGCAATGGAGCGCTACGAGGTTTTTGGCATATTTTTCAGCTACGCGATTGTGATGTTCACTCTTCTCCTTGTTATTTTTGCCGTCAGGAAATACATTTTAAAACAGGTAAGCATACTGCACACCACTAATTCTCCTTTTCCTGTACCCTGAATGCTACTGTAAAGCTTATAAAACTTCAGAACGATCTAGCAGACCGTAGCCCTGAGAAGTCTTGGAGATTGAGTCAGATTGAAGGCCATTAGCACTGTTGCATGCAACTGTCCATTTTTAATTATATTTCATACTTTCTGCTTGCCGTATCTAAAACTCCGTTCTATTGAACCAGGAAGGAAGAAGGCAGTGTTATCTAGGGTGTCTACAGTAAATATTTATTTGTAGTTAAGCTGCAAATGACTGCACATTTGAACGGACTTTCTAGCAGTCCTTCGTGAAATGTCATACTTTTGACAGCTATCTCAACTACACCGAACCGATGCTCGATGGTGAAATCACAACTTATGGAAATAAGATAATTTCAGGCTTGCAACCGCTTTGTTTTCAAGATTCCTAGCATGCAGTGATTTGGAATTGGCTGATGTTTTCTAGAACAATATTTCCTTCAGGTTATTGGAGGCGAAACCATTTCGAGGTTCACAGGTTAAGTACGACCGTTGACTACGCGATCACTGTTAAAAGTTCTCTTTGTAAGAAAACGCCCACACACGTTATAATATAAGCCCAGTTCTTCATACTTGTGAAAGTGACAATGCAATTTCTATAAGCGTGTCTCCAGATTTCGTAATTCTGACTCGTATATGTAACGATGATTAATAAAACGAATTTTGCTGAGAGTAGTGTTGACCGGAAAAAGACCAATTCCACCCGTTTACTAAAACAAGCGACTTCAGTCTGAAGCACTTGCTGAACTTGGGTAAAATTTAACAACTTTTTTCGCTAAAGTATTAATTTTCTTATGAAAAAGTACATAAATGGAACAAATAAGGACTAACAGAGACCTTAGAAAGTTCAATGAGAAAACCAGTTGGCGAGTATATGCGTGCTTTCGATAAATTATCGCCGGGCAGAACATTTATATGCGAACGGTATCGAGTAAAACAGTCGAAGGAGAAAAAGAGCCGCAAGGGAAAACAACGCCGGTAAAGGTTCACCCCCCACCCCCCGTCGCGGCTGTGACTGACAACGAACGCAGCTAAAATGCCCGCCCAATATCCTCCAAAGGGTCGAGGCAGCTAAGACCAAATCGATCAACCCGAGTTTGACAAACAGGTCACTGCACGTCACTGTCATGTCGGCTCGATTAAGTGCATTTAAAGTTTTGACAGTGATGAGGCTACGGAGTTCGCAAAAACGTCAGCATTTCAGTAAACCTGCTCCGGCGAGCTCTTCTTATTTCTCCAATTACCTGCCTGGATCTCTCAACCACGCCAATCGAGTCAAACATATTTGTGATTAAAGAAATCGAATGAAGCTCGTGGCCCAGAGTTGTTCGATAGGAACTTATAAATCACAATGAAGGCTTCGTTGGGGTCCGTGCGAAGTTCGGAAGCAACAATGCGTGCGAGAATGGCGCTTTTTTGCTCTCACTTTTGCCTTCTTGCAGCCATAGCCGGGAGGTGACCCCGTATGAATTTGGATAGACGCCGACTCGTCTGACTAATATAAATTGCTCCAAAGGAGCAAGGAGTGGAGTAAATGCACATGAAGGTGGTCTGAGATGGCAACCTATCAGTACCTTTTCTGTATAAAATACAGTTTTTGGAGAATAATATTCTAGCAATTGTTGTTGGGACGGTTTGTGAGACAGCTTGGCCAAAGTGCCCTCCTAGCGTTCACCCGCCACGTTCTCTTGAAAGAGGAAATTTAGAAATAGTTTTATCTTCGGCAGTCTGTGTAACGGGCTTTGCGGTTTTCTCGATAACATTCCTTGCAATAAATTGGTCAGGATACCCGTTCTCGCGAAGCGTGTTCTAGATCGTTTTGATTTCTTCCTCGATGTTGTCTGCGAGCACAGATTTTAGCCATTTGCGCCAAAGAGCAGACTATATTACCCTTCTGTTGAAGGGATACGAAACTGCCAAAGTTCATATATTGCCCAGAGCACGGTTTTTTTCGGGTAGAGGTTCCTTCAAATGCTTTTTCCAGCTCATTTTTTTTGCGTCCTAGTAAAAGTGCCTTGAGTGCATTCGTCGGCATTCCTATTTTCTGTTGATTGCTTGAAAACATTCACCAATGTGTTCGACTTTCTCTGTGACTGGGGCGTTTGGGAAAAGTAACGAGACGTCCAAGGAAAATTACACCAAATCTCCTGGTCACGGTGAGAGTCAGTCAACTGCGCGCGCTTCTCCACACCCTCTTCCCTAAACGTTTTGCCTACCGCTCATGGCCTCCTGTCACTGTCAATTATTATTTGCCTCTTCTTCCAATACACCATAGTTGTGTAAACGGACGAACACTAATCGATTTATTTAATCACAGGCGTTTTACTCGACCCCAGTCCGAGGATAATTTATCGGAAGCGCGCGTATGCTCACTGGAAGTTCTTCTGAAAGCATTCCGATCAAATTTTTGAAACCCACAACAGTTAATCAGGTTAATTCCACTTTATGGAAACCTTAATTGAAGGGGGAGGTGCCTCATTTATAACTAGCAACAATAGCCTATTTCACATGTATCGACTGGGGTTGCATTTAGTAACTCTTAAAACGTTTACGACAGCCTAATAATGCATCCAGCAAGTAGAAGCTCAAGTTTTGATATGTAATTCTCAAAAGGTTTTGCAGTGTTTTGTTTTTTTTCTGCGAGTTAAATATAAGTGCAACCGGTGCTGTAACGGAACTTATTTCTACCTTTTGAAGTTAGCAAATTAAACATGAGCCAGAAAGTTTATAGAAGGCAAATGTGTGTCTAAATTTTTTTTCTGAAAATTTAGGATTTACAACGCGAGAAGTTCACACCAGTGATTAACCTCGGAGCTTTCACCTTTGCTCTGATTTCTCAAATGACATGGGTATCCACACTGTTTCAAAGCAGTTCTATGGGCGTTCAGGTGAGTCTTTTCTGCACGCAGAATGTGTTGTCAAGAAAGACGAAGAAGGCGGTAGTTACCGTTTCAGGCATGTTTGCCGTAATAATCTTCAGCCAGCCCTAGCTCAGACTGGTTGGAAGACTTGAGATTTATGTCAATTAAATCAAAGCCCTATTACTGTAACTGCGGACCTGTCTTATATTTCGCAACTGGGAATATTCAAAATCACATGTTGCTTAGATCTATCCTTGTCGTGGAATGAAACAGAGCATCTCCACTTTACCTTACTGATCCGACCTCAACGGCCTCACAGGTGGCCAAAAATCGATAAGATAAGGAACTTTACTGACAAAGGAAAACTGTTAAGTACGGTTAGCCGAGGATAAAATTAAAGCCGACAGTGGGCATTCGAAGATTAGCGTGATTGTTTACCATAATCTCGACACAAGTATTTGCTAAAAGCCTTTACCTTTTAGGTAATATCTGTGCTGTCATGATGGCAAATAATAACTTAGTTGTATACTGCCTGCTGTCAGGTTATGAATATTACGCATTTATTCCGCAGAAGCTGATGGATTTCAGCTCAAATATTCAGATCAGCTCTAGGATCAAATCTGAAAAGTTGTGTTTCTAAGGGTTTGCTCCAAGTTTGCGCTATAATTTCTTTGGAAATTAAATAAAGCAGCGCAGACTTACAAAGTATCAATTAAATCGTACTGAGCAACCACCATCAAGGACTTTTTACCCTGACCTTTAGGGCAAAACTAAAATGTTTCTTCCCATTTTAAAATCCGGACTGTCAGCCTTATGTGACTAACCCGTATCTTTGTAGGTACCAAGTCATTCTGTCGGTTGGGGTCTGAATTTTGCGGCAACATAAGCCAGTTCCGGTCGAAGAAGGGTTTTTTTTTGTAAAGCAGTAACCTGTTTGGGTTCAGTATTTGCCAGGTAAAAACCGCAAAATTTAAGCTTTATCAGATATTAGTTTATTTACTAAAACGCGTGAAACTAATTTGCTATTTCCCATTACCGTTGTACTTGCCAAAAGCAACGATACTCAACTTATTCAAACCTTATGCATGCGTACAGAAATATGGTATAGACAGTACGATAGTAGCGTGCACAATCTTTACAAGTGAATATAAGGCTCATTTTCAATCAATTTTCCAGTTTCCCATTTGCCTTAATTATTTGAATATTGGCATGGATTTGTCGACACCAACGGACCACATCTGCTGTATTTACCTAAACTGTCATATAGTATTTTTTTTATTCGAAAAGGGGCCAAACACCAGTATTATATTGTGTTTTGATAAAACGGCATCAGAACTTCTATCTGACTAAGATGTTATTGGGACGTTTTTTTTACGCT
This sequence comes from Schistocephalus solidus, assembly GCA_017591395.1. NCBI lineage: Eukaryota > Metazoa > Platyhelminthes > Cestoda > Diphyllobothriidea > Diphyllobothriidae > Schistocephalus > Schistocephalus solidus. Next base: position 332,188 of record WEDG01001101.1, on the reverse strand, counting down.
TTATGACATGAAACTGCGATAAAAAAGGGCAGTATTGCGGATTGCCTATCACGTTCACTTGGAGCGTATGGTTTCGTATTTTTGTGTGGAGAATCTATTCAGATGACAAAACACTTCGATGAGACCGTATAAGTATGCTTTTTTTCCCTTCATAAAGGAGCAATTATTTTTGGGAAAAAAGTACCGGTTCCATATGCAGACCTTCTGTAGCATTACATAATAAATAGTCATAAAATCTTAAAATTGGGTTGAGCGTTTGAGGATACTGTTATGCTAACATTTATGAGAATTAGGTGTTCTAAAAAGGCCTTTTTAAAGGCAACGTAAAATAACCTTCTTTATTTGGGCCAACATTACACATTTCTAAATATATGCCTCATGCCATGAGCAATAAAGGTTCCAATGCTAGTATCAAAATATTTCAGTAGTGTACCTAGAGCCCCCTAGCTGCAAGTGCCTTCCACCGGGAGGGTTTTACTCCACTGATCAAAGCTATTTTGCTATAAAGTTTGTTTGGAAAATAGCATCGTCCACTGGACTGTCCGCCGCGCCAAACAATTTGGCATCATTCTGACTTTTTTCAATATTCGTTAACCTTAAGATTCTGCAAGCTGCAAACGCAGGAGGCTATGACCACATGAACCTCCCAAACCAAGTTTGTGGCTGGTTATTCGGGAGACATAGGATGGGTTTATCATAGTATATAGCGCCCAGTGACAAAATGCACAAAAATTTGACTCCAAAGTTTAAAAATGAGAAAAATAAAAGAGGACGTTATACTAACTATATTCGCTCTCCAGAATTTTGGACAATTGAAATTAGTTAGCAATTTATAGCTGCATCCATATAATTTTTTCATGCTAAGAGTGTCCTCAAAGGTGAAATAGGCTGCACCGTTTGTCTTAGATGGTTAAGTTTACATTAATTTATAAAAGGGCACAATTTTCTTAGTCATTTAAGGTTTTGTTTGGTTATTAGTTATTGGACATAAACGGCTTTAGATGAAAAGTGATAAAATGTGCCCATGTTCATTATAAGATTTTCGTTCCTATAGCAATGCGTAGCTTCGCATTCGGACAACAAGCAATTGAAAGTGAGGACATTTTGCGATCCTTTTTGTGAACCTTTCGATGCCTACCTACCTAAAACGCCCTTTTGAATTCGCTATTTTTGAGAACTGTATAATTTTAAAAAAGAAGACTGAAGAAATGATGCTACATAAGGTACTGAGCACTACAAAACTTCATTCAAATAATCGAAGTTGCTGAAAAAATACAAGATTTCACTGGTTTACCTTTTAAACCCCTCGGCTTTCGGCCAGTCATGCCTACAGTTCACTTTCAGGGAGTAGAGCGTACAGGGATTCGCCTTTTCAATGTTGAAATCCTCGGGGCCTAATGGGTCTTTCTTCAGTATAAAAAAAAGTAAGGTGGACTCTGAAGATGCATATACCTCCATCAAACTGACTTCCAGCAATTGACCCGCATCTAAAAATGCTGCCCAATAACAAGGCGAATAGACTAATGCACCGTTAGTAGGATATGTGGAGGCAGTTAGTGACCGGTGTCACTATGCCGCCACGTTCCAACAGGCACATAAACTAAGCACAGAAGCTATCGCGGTTGAACAGCTCACTACCACCATCAGTGCAACCGTTAGCAAATTTTTGGGTAACGAGCGGATAAAATCACACCCGGATCGCTCTGTAAAAGTGTGTACATTTTTATGCATTCCCTTTCTTCAAAAGTGGACCAGGGACTTAAAATGACGAAGATTTAGGCAGTTAATACAATTTATTTCGCTGTACTTTTGATATCACGATGTATTGGACATAATTTATACCGATATCCACGAGCCAAATTTTTTTATTCCATTTTGATACATACATTGGTCAGCATACTTAAAGGTTATTGTTGTTACATTCTTGAACTCAAGAATATGGGCAATTTGAAAGCAAATAAACTTTCGGGGGATATGCACTGAACTGGTCGAACTGCCATTACCCTGTGATCTTTTTGATTTAATAGTACAAACTGCTATTACTGCTAAGTCCTCCTCTCACCCTGCTTGCAGTTTGGCATATCTGGACCAGTTTGGTATGCGGTTACAGGCATATGCCCATCGGCGATCTTCTGCATACTTTTTACGCAATTTCGGAAGAAGGCTCCAGGTGCTCGTACATACCTTCAAGTCATTTATGCCAGATTTGGCAAGGCAGCACACTACACCGTCTGCACATTCGCCCTCCTCAACAACTTCTCCGTTATGGCAATCGTAATAGCCAGTGAGTTCCTTTGACTCTTCCTACTTCATATCATTCTTCTCTTCTGTGGCTTCCACTTTGTCTATCAGTGGCGCAGAGGTTAATTTAACATTTTTGCTGCACCAAGAACAAATTAAACCTTAGACCTAGTCCTTGTGGAAGTTTCATTTTGCATAGCATTACTAGAAATCTCGTTGCCTCGCGGCTATCGTTCTTAGTAGAAACTCCTATAAACTGCATCCAGAGCTACTTTTCGGTCTTCTCTTGGCCCCAGAAAAGGTTAATTTTCAGGATCGACGAGGCAGACAACCACGTACTTTCATCTCTTTGCTACTTACTGGTTTGTCTCAGAATACTAATTCATTGGAACTGCCGAAAAATGTTGCAAACTGAATGTACGAAGTTTGTGCGAAATTGCTCTAGTTCACGGGAAACCACTAACCTTAGAAGTATTCTTTTCAAGTCAGCCATTAAGAATACGGCAAAGGGCAGCTAATTATACAGTGACTGCCATTGTAAAGGTTAGATTCTTAGCTGTCGATTAGTCAAATTAGGCTTGCATGAACCCCCACCTCTCACCGTCCTCTCTGCTCTGGAAAATGAACAGAAAGTAATTGCACATTAAGCGTAACTACCAAATTTCAGAAGGCCGTTATAAGTTAGATTTTCATTTTACTAATTCTTTTCCTAGGAGGTAATTGATACTATTCAGTACAATAATTATTTTCGAAATAAGAGCTAGGGTTATGCCTTTCTAATCACTTGGCGAACGATTTGTGTTATAGCCCTGGGCCACAGGTCACCACAACTTCGTTTGGTAGGTAAAAGGGTGAATATTATGACTTTATTTCCAATAAAGACTAGCCACCGGTGTACTGCAATGTGCTATCATCTGAAGCTTTATTCAGGCAAATCTTAAATTTTGTATTAAAATCGTCAAAAATGCATGACATTTGTATGCTTAGGCAGGACATATATCTCCAGTATTGGTGAAAGAAGGGGTACTATTTTGTACATACAAGCCTTGAATATTTTGGACTGCCCTTTAGCAGCTTGTGGATATTACGAGGTTCCCTTGTTGACGTTTATGGATTTCAGCTGGAATATTTGCATGAACCTGCGGATGGAGCCCAAAACGTTTACCCGGAGGATTTGCTGCAAAATAGTGGAGTAAAGCCTGTGGAAATTTACAAGCTGCTTAAAATCCATAAGAACATGACTCATATTTGTAATGTTCATTTTCCCAAAATCAGGAGAAAAAATATACCGTCTTTGCTCCTTGAATATTTCAATAATCGAATCCACAGGTGTCTATCTAGCAAAAACTGCGTGCAACTGTGAACAACATAAGTCTTTCCACTAGACGTTTCAATGAAAACTCAACTATGATAAGAGGAATTATTTTAATGCCAATTATGAAAAAAGGTCTTAACAAACTGAAGTCTTATTTTTAAATCATTTGTCTGGAAATATGTAGTTTATTGCTCGCCAACTTTACACAACTAATATAAAAATCGGTCAGAAATTAAGACATGCAGACAAGAAGCCGACACGAACCCAGATTTAAAACTAAAGTCTGTGCATCGTACAGTTTTAACTTTCTATATTTTGCAATCCCCCTTTTTAAATCGCCCGCTTCAAACGGTTCCCCTATTCGTTTATGCAGATGGAAGTAAGGTGTTTGCTGCTATTGACGACCAGATATCCTTTGAATTGGTCTGGATCATCACTGTGATCGTCGCGGGCATATGCGCCAGCATCGGTAACGTGCGACAAGTCATCCCAACTTGTATCTGTGTATCCATTTTTCTCTTCACCGTCACAATGGCCATCACGATGGATATTTTCTTCACGAGCTCTAACAGTCTGCTCGGTGAGTTCCAAATACTAATATCATACGGAACTGTATGGTGGATAGTTAGCAGCATTACGTAGGAACTAAGGCTTGGAAATAAGCTCAAAATTTTGAGTTATTTATTCGCACGTAGCATGGCGGCGCAAATTTTAGGTGGGTTCGCCACAGTATGACGCTTGGGAAGTCAGTCCCCGTTAGAGCAAAATGGGAGTGTAAATTTCAAATAAGGTTATCACTGAAGCAGAACAAAAGTCGGAGGAGAGCGCATGCCCTCCCTCCCCCCCCTCACTGATAGAAGACCGTCCCTGCCAAACGGGTGATCTTACGCTTAATTTTTGTGTCCTGACTTTAACGCGAATACTAACCACAGCCTAAACCTTAACCATAACTCTATTTTACTGGAATCTAGGGCAACACAACCTGTATTACTGGGGCTCCTGTATGCGTGTCCTGACACGGGGAGGAAGAAGAAGCGACCTCTAGCATACCTAATCATATTTATGTCTTTCCTTATTTTTACCTCCACATTTCCTACCAGTTTCTAAATGTTTGATTTGATTAGACCAGTGCCCTGAAAAGAAGGCAAGCATCTAATTACAGCTAAAATGTCACTGTTAGGATTCTGCTAGCTCGGTAGCGCCAACCAATCGGCACTCTATATATGATAATTTACCTAACGACCCTATCCGAGTTATTATTAAAGCGTTTAGGATATGCTTATGACATGCAGAGGTAGGAATCAGCTGTCTTAATTATTGGAGTAAATTCTTATATCAGCTTCCTTAAGCTTCCCATGGGAGTGCGGGAATTTGTGATCAAAAAGCCCAGGAAAGCAGCCGAGCAAGTCCTTCAAACGAAAAATTTATATACGGCGGTGGTAGTGAATAGTTTATTGCGACCTTGTCCATTCGTTCTAGGATCGCAAGCCGAACCGTTTTCCTCCTCTTAATGCACTGTAGCGTCTCTATACGCAAAATTTGATTTAAAACATGTATTCATGTGATGCATACCAAACTGGCAAATCAGATACCTGCATGACAAGTTTCCCTTCTACCTGAACTATAGTTAATTCACCATCTCTCTTACTTTTGAAGGCTCCTTGGATAAAGTCTACCAATCAGTGAACGAGCATTTGAATAATCCTGCGAGCGATGGAATCAATCGACTTTCTTTTAGGATTACTGCTCCCTTGCAACCTGCATTTGCTAAGTTTATAGGTGAGTAGACAAATTTAGAAAACCCTTTGTACAAAACACTTCAATGTTTTTGATAATGGCAAAATAAGGCAATGATCAAACCGTGCGAGTCAGTTGCGGGATAGTCTATTATGGGTTTGTCTGTATGTGAGCCTCGGCATTAGTTATAGGCCAGATCCCCAACAGCAAGACGGCATGTCCGGAGTTTGCCCTGAAATCAAAAAAATTGGTTGCTTTTAATCGCACGTTAATTGACATATACCCGGTCGCAGTCAATAGGTATCGACTTTAGAACGTCTGTTTCAACGCTCAGTGATTAGAAAACTTGCACTCGCGCTTTGGGTCTTGGAAACATTGTCTTAAGCTTTAACTGACAGAAGGTGACAGACATTAGAAATATTCGCTTAAATACCCCAGTAGGTGTTTGGCAATTGGACCCAATTATCGACTGTTCGTTGCTACGCGATCGTCTACGCCGGAGCTCTGAGACACAACGGAAGACCCTGATTCCATCCTGACTGCTCAATTTGCTGTGGCTAAAAGACGCATGTTAGAGGAGGCAGAAAAATCAATAATACCCGAACCCTTGTATTCGCATCGAAGCATGATTCAATCTTTTTCAGCAAAAAGTTCCAAACATCATTTTAAACGTTTCTGTTCATGGAAAAATCCAAAAATTCAACAAATCAGCACCTACAAGGATGACATAGGCGACTGTATATTATATTGCCCTCATACTCATTGATAAAATTCTTACTCCATTCTCTAACCTATGTTCCTCCCGCGGTTAGATGAAGGAATTCAGTTCTGCTTTCATCCCTAGTTTCTAACCCTAAGAGTGTGGAGACAGCGCTTAAAGAAAAAAGCGGAAAAATCCAGTTGTTTTGGTACTTACAGTGGTACCCTGTTCGTACTTAAAGGGGAATTTGATATATTGTTAGGCTTAAAGGAATTCGTTTCTGGGGTAAAGCATTCCAAACAAATTTGCAAACCAGTCCGAGTTCGTCTAAAACCAGCCATACTGATTGAGTTCAGTAAAACCTAAAAGTGGACAGCTTAAAAACTACACACGGGACTCTCAATGCCCATAGCCGGAAACCGGAAAGCTCTCCGATAAGCATTTGATTTAAAAACGACTGCTTATTGTTCTTTTAAGGCTGCCAGTTTATAAAGTGGGCATGAACCATCATTTGGACGTTCGACCAAAAATTGGATTGTTGAGATCATCCCTTTTATTAAAAATGAGGGTTTACAAATTCCCCAAAGCGCAAGCCCTACTTTGTTGCATGCTATAAAACCTCTTCAAATGCATTTTCCGTCCACAGTCACATTTGCTCAAGTTGTGATGGACCAGGCCAACTGGGAGATCTGTTCAGTCGCACCACCTGGAATGGCAAGTGCAGGTATACTCGCCGCCTGCTTCCTATGGCTGACACTTCCGTTCGCATTTGGCACGGCTACCAGTCTTGGCTACTTTGCGCTCAGGAAGGATCCCTTCGAGAACGCGAGTTTCACAATTGATACAGGTAAACGTGTTATACAAAAATTCATAGGAATGAACGTATTTGAGAAGGCAGCAAGACACGAGCATAGCAACCTGCTCCCTCTCTTAGCGGGAAGCGTGCGATAACTTCCAAGAAGATTAGAAGAATACAAAAAGCGATCACCGGAAAAAGAAGGGTACTGGTCTGGCTTTACGGATTCTCATTCAAACCATCATCGGAGGAAGCTCGAACCGAGTGAAAATCCAAAACGTCGGGCCAATAAACTTCTTACTTCAGCGATTGTATCTACGTCTGCCGAACTGCTTCCTAGCACTCGCATATTTGCATATATATATATATATATATAAATATATATATATATATAGTAAAGACGTTATACCGTACTTCCGACATAGATACTAGCTAAAAGCCCAGACACGTGTTTTCGCCGATGTTTCTGCTGCTATGTGACACAGCAACGAGGGGTTCGGCTCTCAGTGGTCCCCCCCAGCGTTCTCTATGCGGTTTCTGGTATATGGACTCCAGAGAATAATCTGGTAAAATATTTCTGAAATTATTAAGTGCAGGACATGGAGTCAGGTGATTCGGACATGACTTTTTAGGGTCAAACCCGAAATTTCAATGAACATTTGGGTCGAAGACAATCAACCACTGTGGAATAACCACGTAATGCCCATTCTACAAACAAGTAGTACTACAAGTAGTATGAATCTTATATAGTAAAGACGTTATACCGTACTTCCGACATAGATACTAGCTAAAAGCCCAGACACGTGTTTCGCCGATGTTTCTGCTGCTATGTGACACAGCAACGAGGGGTTCGGCTCCTCAGTGGGTCCCCAGCGTTCTCTATGCGGTTTCTGGTATATGGACTCCAGAGAATAATCGGGTAAATAATTTCTGAAATTATTAAGTGCAGGACATGGAGTCAGGTGATTCGGACATGACTTTTTAGGGTCAAACCCGAAATTTCAATGAACATTTGGGTCGAAGACAATCAACCACTGTGGAATAACCACGTAATGCCCATTCTACAAACAAGTAGTACTACAAGTAGTATGAATCTTATATAGTAAAGACGTTATACCGTACTTCCGACATAGATACTAGCTAAAAGCCCAGACACGTGTTTCGCCGATGTTTCTGCTGCTATGTGACACAGCAACGAGGGGTTCGGCTCCTCAGTGGGTCCCCAGCGTTCTCTATGCGGTTTCTGGTATATGGACTCCAGAGAATAATCGGGTAAAATAATTTCTGAAATTATTAAGTGCAGGACATGGAGTCAGGTGATTCGGACATGACTTTTTTTAGGGTCAAACCCGAAATTTCAATGAACATTTGGGTCGAAGACAATCAACCACTGTGGAATAACCACGTAATGCCCATTCTACAAACAAGTAGTACTACAAGTAGTATGAATCTTATATAGTAAAGACGTTATACCGTACTTCCGACATAGATACTAGCTAAAAGCCCAGACACGTGTTTTCGCCGATGTTTCTGCTGCTATGTGACACAGCAACGAGGGGTTCGGCTCCTCAGTGGGTCCCCAGCGTTCTCTATGCGGTTTCTGGTATATGGACTCCAGAGAATAATCGGGTAAATAATTTCTGAAATTATTAAGTGCAGGACATGGAGTCAGGTGATTCGGACATGACTTTTTAGGGTCAAACCCGAAATTTCAATGAACATTTGGGTCGAAGACAATCAACCACTGTGGAATAACCACGTAATGCCCATTCTACAAACAAGTAGTACTACAAGTAGTATGAATCTTATATAGTAAAGACGTTATACCGTACTTCCGACATAGATTCATACTACTTGTAGTACTACTTGTTTGTGAAATGGGCATTACGTTATTCCACAGTGGTGATTGTCTTCATTCAAATGTTCATTGAAATGTCAAAGTCATGTCCAATCCTGACGTCATATCCTAATAATTACCAGATATATATATATATATATATATATATATATATATATATATATATATATGATAGTAGTGTGGCTCACCGATCTGTAAGGAACATTTATGTTCCGTTGTGCCCTGGAACTCAGACTAGAGTACTCACAGGCAGTCGCATAGCGACGTGTAATATATGATGGAATGGAACTCAGACAAAGGGGAGACCGGAATGGCCATTTCTGGCTTATTAGCCGTCATCAGCCAGTCATACCCAATCCTAAGTGTGGGATACCTGGGATTCGAAAACGCGACCTTTTGGTATTTGAGTCGAACGCTCCCAGGTGTTCCACACTTGGGATTGGGTATGACTGGCTGATGACGGCTAATAAGCCAGAAATGGCCATTCCGGTCTCCCTTGTCTTTGTCGGTTCCACATTATCAACATATGCTTCACGTCGCTATGCGACTGCCTGTGAGTACTCTAGTCTGAGTTCAGGGCACAACGGTCATAAATGTTCCTTAAGCAGATCGGTAGCCACACACTATCATCATATTCCCGATCGCAACCGACAAAGCAACGAGCCCGTGGCTCAATGGTAGAGCGTTTGACTCAAATACCAAAGGTCGCGGGTTCGAATCCCAGGTGTTCCACACTTGGGATTGGGTATGACTGGCTGATGACGGCTAATAAGCCAGAAATGGCCATTCCGGTCTCCCTTGTCTTTGTCGGTTCCACATTATCAATATATATATATATATATATATATATATATATATATATATAATGTAGTAGTTCTAGATCATTGCAGTGTTTTTATTTCTTAAGTACTTCCCTTCATGGAATCTAAGTCACTTCCTTGTCATTCGAAAGTACAACTTCCACACCCATACCTGGAACTAAATTTAAGGTCTGGTCCAAATTAAGGAATCTTCGTTCAACGAAGTATTGTAACGGGGTTAAACGTTGTCTGATAAGTTGGTCAGTGAGCACTTTGGTCGATTTGGGACCCTCAATTTGAATTTGACCATCAGCGCTTATTACCCTAAACGTCACTTCTTTCACAAATATTTGGTCCTTAAGAGCTTACCAAATAAATGTGCAACAACTGAGTTTTACAAATTTTTAACGGTAATCGTGATAAATAATGGGAAATGATGGACATTATTAGGCCTCTCTACAATTTAAGCCCTGTTGATCGCGCAAAGGTCGTGATTATGCTCCTATTATTTTTTTACTGGCACGGGTTGTAATGCTCCTTCTTTCTTTAACTTCTCCTCATTTCCTCCTCGTGCCAATGATAATTTTTCTATACACAAGATGGAAGATTTTCATACTTTGCACTGCAAAAAAATCCCCTGAGTGTAAACTGTCATGTTCTCTTTGTACAAGTATTCCAAAACGGTTCTTTGTGTAAGGGTGTGCTTAACACTTAGGATAGCAAAATCTATTAGTAGAATCGTCTGTGACAAAATAAACCTCACCTAGTCAGAAAACAGCTAATATGCGGTGATGTTCGGTTGGATAAAATGCACCTTCGCAAAAGTTCCAGAAAAAAATCCTTTTTGTTCGTTATTTTCCCACTTGATTATTGCTTGGATCCTACTAGAACTAGACGAGGCAGGTTACCTACATATCTCAAAATTTGATCTACGTGGAATACTTGGGTAAGCGTGACTGTGAGCGGTCCTGAAAGATTCCAGCTCTTCTTCGGGTTCTGGTTTGATTTTATGATCTGACAGTTGAGAACCTGGATTGCCGGTAGACGAGGGGCGTTAAAGTCGTTAATTTGATTTCAGCGGTTTGATGTTTTAATCCGTGGTTCGCGTATCATCCTCGGATGCTAGTCTGTCTTTTCAACTATGTAATACTCGAACAATATCAACATTCAGTCGGCAGACATTAACGGGCTATCATGAAAGGAGCCCAGAGTCTCAATCGAACGCTTTGAATTTTCTAAGAGTCAATAATGTAAAATCGAAGTTTATATAGGTGACGCTTATCGGTCTTAGGACAGATGGGCGAATAAGCGATATATTTGTATGCTAGTTTTCCGTGGAGGTATCCGTTCCTGATTATCGATCGTTAGTCACTATACAACGGCCTGTGATGGCTCAAGACCTAGAATTTCAAGGCACAACCCAATCAGCCCGTATTCCAATCCGAAATAAAAGTTGATAAGTGAAGTCCCTTTCTACGTTACTTTCCATAGTCTTAACTGGGGCTGGTTGTTTGAGAGTTCTGTATACCATTAATAAAAGCATTCCATATTAATACCCACAGTAATAATAAACTTGAGTTCAAAGCTGGAGTATGCCAGCACCTGGGCTGTCGGTACACCTGTTTGATAACTACGAATAAACCAAAAAGAGTCACTCCAGCCTCCTTTATATTCTTGGCTAATGCTTGTTGATAATAATACAGACACTTATCAACTTACGAACGAGTTATGTCCCGAATGGCCGTTATTCAATATCCCTTTAGGTGGCACTCTGCTACATCAAAATTTACCTCCATAATGTAGCATGATAATAACGCAATCCCCATTTCGTCTTATCCTAAAACTTACCAGTAATACAGTAGTGCTTACTTCGTCTTCGTTCGTATGTATGAAAGTTCGGAAGTCTAAAGCTCGTAAGTAGAGGGGTGATTATATTTCCTTAGTGTCGATACAAACGGGAAGGCATTCATAAGCAGGAAGGGAAATGACAAACTTGATCGCTGTAACAAGAATCTTATTCTCTTGGTGTCTTGAGTTCAGTCTTCAACCCATTGCCAGAAAAAGCAGCAGATAAATGCAGCGAAATGCGCATAGAGTACAGTTGCAAAGACAATGAACGCGCAATGACTAGAACAGGGCCTCAGAGACTATTCGCGTGCGACTGTAAGTGAACAGTTTTGCAGCCAAAAGATGAGAGAGCGGTGGGGGGGGGCAGTGCTTGCGACTGGGTTGGGCGCGCTGACCTTAACTCGACGTGGTTTCAGCAGGCGTCCATGGACAGGAACTGGGTCGCATCAATTGACTGCGTGGGCGTAGACGCCAGCAGCACCCACCCGTCATATTGCCGACTCGCGACGTCAACCACTTGCTCGTGAAGTCGAACCCGTGATCGTCTTCCAGCGTGTGAATATTGACATCCGGACGGTGGGGCGCCTATCCGAACGGCCCATTTGCGCTCAGGTATTCGCAAGTCAAGTCGTCGTACCAGGACAGTCATGATATGGAATTGGATAAAATATACTCAAGTGCTCACATACGACCGACTAGTCCTTCATCTGCACGATTCTGGTACGTCCATCGTACAATGGATGACACCCATGCCAAACTCTGCGGAAATGTTTTCCATTGCTTATAATAAGTACTTTTTGCATAACAGAGGGCGTCAGTGATCGCTTGTTCATCATTACAACAAGAAATTGGGACTCGCCTATACGTCACCATTCGAGAGAGTACAAAATTTTTAGGAAGGCAGGGCCAAGTAATTGCAACTGCTAAAATTTGCAACCACCCACGTTTGCGCTTGTCCCGATAATTGTTCGGTACCCTGCAACTGATTCGTTTATAGTCCCAAGTTCATTCCCGCTGCTACTTTATTGACGTCCTCCCTATTCGGTCACTAAGTGCGGCAGTGTTTTGTTGCGATTTTCGCTGTCTATTTACTGCAGTTCAAACTGCTTGCTAGTTAAACTTTCTTCAACTTTCGTCTTCAGCCGAGGCTTCAGTCACCGTATTCAGGACGGCGTTCGGCAGAAGCGGAAGTTTCCTCCTCTTCACAATGAATGCATTCATTCTGGTGACAGTTTGCATTTTTCAGCTGTACTCCATCAGCGCGATTTTCACCTATGACATTTACGCAACACATTTGAAGGTTCGTTTGGAAACATCTCTGTATAAACTCATGGAAACGACTTTCCTGCTCAATACTTATTTCATAATATTGTCAGTGTAAATAGTTTACTTTCAAATGAACAGTTTGAACATGTCGGAGAGAATTTCAATGAAATTTTGAAATGGAGACGAAAGCGGTTGTTATTGATCTAATGCGTATTGATTAGGGCGTGAATGGAAACAGGGAAGATGAGTTCGTAGGCTACTTGGGTTACCTGTCAATGAAACCATTAAGTGACGACCTCTCATCTCACCGTCATTGCATTTGCTTCAACTAAAAGTCTTTGTTAATTTTGGAGCACGTTAGTAAAAAATGAACCTTCTTTTCAGTCGTATGAACTGTGCGAGGTGGTCAATCCGCGAAAATTGAATGCCCAAGATAACCATAAAGAAGTGCCCAAAAGTTAATTTAACCGAATATGCAGATTGACACCAAAGTATAACCCAAATGCCAATTTCTGATTCTTACTCATTTTTGCTGCAGTTGAAAATGGTACAGTTTTTACCTTAAATACACCAGATTTCTTGGTTGGCTTACTAAATTATGCAAGCAAACATCACAAAGCCTTGTAAGTGTTGACCAGATTTTAGTGTTAGATACAGGTACGTCGAGTTGCAAAAGGTTTCTATCGCTTCAAAAATGACGAGACGAGTAGAGGGGCAGTACTCAACGATTGTGCTACTGAACATATGCACTCCGTAATGCTTTAGCGCATGATCTAAAGCTACTGAGCTATAAAGGGTTATTCCGGTCCTGTCTTGGTCGGTGATCCTGTTCTGCAAAGACGAATACTGACAGAAGCTGCAGCGCACTGATACTGCAAGAAGAATTGTCATCCGGCAAAGCACAAGAAGACATCAAGTGAGGGATTGAGGTAAAATTGACTCATGCTGAAAGTGACTTGCAAGCTTTGTATCTGGTCTTTTCTTTGAACAGCAGACACGTTAGATAGTCCGCAGCAAGAAGTTAATACTAATAGGATTTACCATCAGTTTACAGTTAGTGTCAAAATAAATATTAAGGGTGAAACGAAGTAACAGAGAAAAAACACCTGCCGACTAAACATGACTAATAGTGTTGTTGGTACTCGGGGTTATTGGGGAGAAAAACATGCAGTCCGTGAAATGATGGCAGTTTAGAACGGGAATGGTTGACCTTAGTGAAGCGTGTTTCCATTCTCCGTTCCATTTTATGGAAGCAGGATTCCAGAACTGCAGAGTCAGCATCCTTTACCTCAAGTTGAGACCTGACAAAGGGATCCGGGACCACGAACTCCATCACCACAGGAGACTAATTCGGTGGATTTCGCACACGAAGTTTTCCTGAACGTAGAAAACGAATGAAAGTTTGATTTAAAAAAGAATAATATTGACGGTTTGTTATAATCCGGAGTAACTTGTTACAGATTGCAATTGCCTTCACAGACAAGAACTGACGATATCGAACTGTGTGTGAGTGTGACTCGTTGTCTCGCTCAGGTGGTGAATGCCACCTCTTGTTGGTACCCAACTCTCACCTGTGGCTCCTCAAAGCTGAATTCTTCCCAGCGGCCACACCCTAGGCAACTGCCATGATCGGCAGGCTAAAACAGGTGAGGGCCTCCGGTGTTGTGTGTGCCTCCACACCCGGTATGTCTAACTCCGGAATGCCCACCTCCGCCCTCTCAAAAAGTCGTACGGTGGGGGCGACAGCAACCCCGTAGGCGGCCCAGACTAACTCAGGTCACTATCCCACTAAAATAACCCATGACCCATAGTGGCGTTCGGCAGCAGTCTGGGATGTCCAAGCAGCCCTTTTTAAAGGCAGCACTGCTCGCTTCCTCGCGGATGAAGGGGCTAGAAAAGTTGCCCTAAACAAATGCTGGTCTGACGTCTTCTACAGCCGGCCGCGGCTCACAGATCGCAAAATACGCGGTCGTAAATCTCAAATAAACAACAATCCCCATCCCCCGTGCCATACTCTCCGGGCTGCTCGGGTGAGTCCACTCACACTAGCAGCCTGGAATTTTCCTTCCCTTTTAGACAATCTTCTAAAAACCGGCCGAAAAGGAGGACGGCGCTAGTCATGCGGGCACTGGCGCGCTACAAGGTGGACATTGCTGCTCTCAGCGAGACCCGATTCTCTGAGCAGGGTCAGCTGGAGCAGGTGGGTGCCGGCTACACCTTCTTCTGGAGCGGGCGACCAAAGGAAGAGCGACATGACGCTGGTGTCGCCTTTGCCATCCGGAACGACATTTGGGACATCTTCCCTGTCTGCCGCAGGGTATCAACGATCGCCTGATGAGCCTCCGCCTGCCTCTTCGGGAGACATTTTCGCCACGATCATCAGAGCCTACGCTCCCCAAATGACGAGCTCTGATAAGGCGAAGGAAATATTCTTCGAGGAACTGCACACCCTCCTGGTGACTGTGCCAAAGGCGGATAAGGTAATTGTCCTTGGTGAATTCAATGCCCGTGTCAGGACAGACCACGCTGCTTGCCAGGGAGTGCTGGGTCCCCACGGTCTTGGTGACTGTAACGATAATGGCCTCCTTCTTCTGCGAACCTGTGCTGAACACCATCTCCCGCTGACTAACACCTTCTTCCGCCTTCCGACGCGGAAGAAGACCACGTGAATGCACCCTCGGTCGCGGCGCTGGCATCTGCTGGACTATTTTCTCATCTGGCGGTGAGACCGGCAGAACGTGCTAGTGACCAAGGCGATCCGCGATGCCGCCTCGTCATCTGCCAGATGAGGCTCTGACTTCAAACCTGACGAAGCCGTCAAGGTAAGTGACCACCAGGTAAGTCAACTAACCTTTGGTTAAATTTGCCTGCTGACTGTTTTGATTTCTGCAACCGAATAACCCAGAAAATGGAGAACCTGCATGCTCCAGATGATAAAGCCATCGTGGAGACACGATGTTATCAACTGCGAAACGTCATCCAGTCCAACACTCTCGAAGTCCTCAAACGCGCATATCGTAAACACCAGGACAGGTTTGATGACTATGACGCTGACAGCCTATAATGACCAATGGACTGACGCCTCCAAACCAGCCTTCTTCAGATGCCACCGCCTTGTACAACAACGGCTGCGGGAGATGCAGGACGCCTGGAGGGTCCGAAAGGCTGAGGAAATCCAGGGTTATGTGGACCGCAATGAAATGAAACCTTTTTCAAAGTCATCAAGGCCATCTACGGCCCCTGCATCAAGGGAAATGCACCGATGCACAGCTCTGACGGCACAAAACTGCTAACAGAGAAATCGCAAATTCTGAAGCGCTGGGCCAAGCACTTCAGAAGTGTCCTTAATTGCTTATCAGCCATCTCCGATGCTGCAATCAACCGGCTGCCTCAAGTGGACACCAACAATGACCTGGATCTGCCGCCTTCCCTACCAGAAACCATCCAGGCCGTGTAGCAGATTTCCGGCGGTAAAGCACCGGGATCCGATGCAATCCCACCGGAAGTCTACAAGCATGGCGGGCCCGGCTGATGGCAGAACTCACAACACTCTTCCAGAAGATGTGGTGCCAAGGACAAATTCCCCAGGATTTCAACGATGAGACCATCGTCCATCTCTACAAGCTGAAGGGTAACCGCCAACTCTGTGGTAATCACAGATGCATCTGATTGCTCAACATCGCCGGGAAGATCTTCGCCCGTATCCTTCTCAATCGTCTGAACCGTCACATAAAGCAGGGACTGATCCCGAAAAAAACATTGTGACTTCCAATGACACAGCAGAACAATTGAAACAACATCAACCTCTGCCACACCTGCCTCAGCCCCTTGAAGACGGCCAGCCGAACCACTGATAACAAATTCATCGATGCCCCGTCACCCACGATCACTGACACCTTCCTCCTTTCCTCGATCCTTGCGCCGATCACGGCGACGAACACCACTTGCCCCACTCCCGCCATCTCCGTAGCCATCTCCGACTACCTGCCACCTGCTCTCTCCAGCACCACCGCCGCCCCCAGTACCAATGATGGGGACTCGGTTCTAACCTATCGTTATTGCGATCGCACTTTCACCTCACACACAGGTCTGGTTGGTCACTTGCGAATCCATTGCACAAAGAATAACGAACTAGTACCTGGAGCACCAACACACAGCACAGACTGCCACATCCAATGCCCTCACCGCCCACGCACATTCACACACCGCATGGGCCTATTAGGTCAATTGCGCATCCATGACAGCGGAATTCACCGCAATGCCGACAACACCGATACCCATGCACACCCTCCGCTCCTGCCATTCTTACCGGCACTGCTACCCTCACTTCCACGAATAACATCCCCCCAGTCCCTCCCGATTTCTCCTGCACACACTCCAACCGCAACTTTAACTCACACATCAGCCTGGTCGGTCACCGGCGAATCCATCACACGGAGACTGGTGAACCAGTGCCTAGGGCTCCGACATAAAGTCGACGCGCCCACCTCTATTTCCCTCACTGCTTCCGCACATTTACACACCGCATGAGCCTATTAGGGCACATGCGCCTCCACGAAAACCTGCAGTAAACCAACGGAGGCTAAGCCATATCAGCGCACACTACCTTCACCAATGCATAGACAACATCCTCACCATCATCATATAGCTGAGAATATCATGGTTTCCTCGAAACCGTGGCTTGGAAGGCCGCCAATCTTGCGCTTACACCAGACCACGTCATCGGCCCAGGGTATGCGCTGTGCATGTCGAGTGGCTGACCAGTGGGCTGGGAGTCAGACGGCGATGGCTCCTCCATATCCCCTAATTTGTGAATCTTGATGTATGCGTTATGGGGGCCAGGTCGTGCTGTGGCACGCGAAGGCGGGTACGCCGACCCGTCAGCCAATGCGCCCACTCCCACCTCAGACAACTGACCGGCTCGGACAGTGATTTGATTGTGGGGGTGGTAGAGAGAGAGTGAGGTCGACAGGTCAGCGAATTTTCCTCACTATAAACAATCTGACGCGCTTGAAACTATCCCGGCGCGCTAAAAGCCGTGGCTTGGAAGGTTGCCAACTGACGGGATAACTCGGAGCACGTGGTCAGCTCAATGTGTGTTTTGTGTGGAGTGGCTGACTGGCGGGCTAAGAGGCAGGCTGCAATGGTTCCTTTTTAAGGTGACCTTTATGGCACTCTTACTCCATGGGATCCGTGCCAGGTGTGGTCGTACGCCCAGAGGGGTTTCTGGGCGTGCCAGCTACTTGCGTCTTTTGCCACCTCCGGTCTTCTTGACCCTGTCATGACACCGGGTACAGGTGGGGGAAGAGGATAGAGTGTGGTAGCTGCAGCGCAAGTGTACTGTTGCTTAAAACTAATCCACGCGCAAGTCACCGTCTCTGCACCACCATGTTGTGGTGCATACGGTGGTTATCGTCAGACTACGACGGTCGAACTGTCGTGGCTACCACGATCCACGTGGTAGATGCGTTGGACCAACACGGGGGCCACATCAGGGCACGGCATGCGTTATTCTGGATGCGCTCCCGTAACAAATGCTTAATATGGGGGTGTGGTTGCACGCCTAGGGTCGGCTAGGGCCTAGGGGTCCCGGCCGCGCCAGCCACCTGCGCCCTCTCCCATTTCCGGTCTTCTTGACTCTGTCTCTACACCGGGCATAGGTGGGGGAGGCGGAAAGAGTGCGGTAGATGTAGCAAAAGTCTACTATTACTTTAAACTAAATCACGTGCAATCTACCGTACCTGCACACCCTGCTGTGAAGCGTACGGTGGACGTCATCGAAATCGGCGGTCGAACTATCGTCGTGTCTCAGATGAAGAAATAAAAGGATATCGCGGAGACCGTTGCGCCTGGAGTGGTTAATATGCTTAAAAGTATTAAGCAAGTTAAAAGTAAAACTGTTTAAACGCTTAAACAACACGAAAAGTGCCTTTTGTAATCACAACCTTGTTGGCAACTTAAAATGCGGTTTTCTGAACTGAAAACACTTTCAGTAAAAAAACGTTTGTCCAGACTCCATTTTCTCACCCTCACTAACACACAAGAACCTTAATTGAAACGAAAGATATTCCTCTCACATTTTGTAGAGGTGGATTCTAAGGCTGTTAGTTTTGAAATTTCGTAGGATAAACCCAGTTGTTCCCTGTGCTTTGGAGACGAAAGCTTGAGGCTCATGGAGTATAATATACCCGGATCCTTAAGAACTCCGGGCATATTTATTGTTATGATGGTCTTTGAGGCTGATGATCGATGCCAAAACCCAGGACTGAGTATTTGGGCTAAGCAAAAGTACGTTGAAAGCACTGGGTGAAATCCTTAAGGTCGTTGTTTGAGATGTAGAGCATGATAGTGCATTCTAACGGCTTGTGTCAATAGGAAATTTTGAAATCATCAGCATACCTAAAAGCCTAATCTATACGATACTTTACGTCAAAATTAATAATGAATTTGAATATTGTTCTTAAAAGCTAAGTTATTTATGCCTTTCACGTTGCCATTTCCCCAGTATTCCACGAAATTGGAGCAAGAAGATTGGGTAAGCGAAAAACCGCAAACGGGAATATTTTGAGTAAATATCAGGCGCTTAGCTTATTATAGTGATTAAAATATGCATAACCTGGGAGGAGTAACTGCCTTTTTTATGTCTTTGGTTATTCACTTGCTTAATATAGATAGAATTTCTGTTTAATAAATAGTTGTCCAAAACCCTAAATTCAGGTGAGGCAGTGTTATCTGGATGATCACGCTTTTGATACCTTGGGTCACAGTGTGTGGACAAATGCTTTTTGGGTTATCCAGGCATCAACGCAACGCCACAATAGCAAATAAACGGTTTTAAGTGTATTCTTTCGCTGTGATATGCAGTACGTACACAGAGGGCTCAGATAAAAAACGTTCATATCTAGGCGACTTTACCCATATTACTCGCTGACCTATCCGTTGTTCACTGAGTTGGGCCACATATTACGATCATGCACCCAGATGGTTTAGGTAACAAATATTCGTAGATAAGACACTTTACCTTGTGATCAGGATCAGAGAAAGGCTCTCTCTCTCTCTCATGGACACCTTCAAGCAGGCTTTTCAACAACCAACTGATAATTAACTGCATCAGATGGAGGGGCATGGATAAAAATGTTTCATCATGGTGAAGCGCAGCTCTTCTTTGCCATCATGTGACCAAAGTAAATGACAACGTCCTTCATGTTCTCCTGCTCGTTCATACCTCAGTAAAATGAAATGAAACACTGTCTTTCCTGTGGCGCATATAATCATATGTTGTATTTTTATGCAAAAGTACTGAGTTTGCTTATCTCGTTCTAGCCATTTCGCGTCTGCTACGACAGCAACTGTTGCCTCCTTTGCGGTAAGACGCGAGACGAGATCGCTCGGCCGAAGGACAAATGCGAATGCCTACCAGTGATTGCCTGTGAAATGTGCCAACATGACAATGAGTAAGTGCTTAGGGAGTACTGAAAACCCACGCTTCCTACATTGCCTACTATTACTGGTGTGAGTATGCACACAAAGCCTCCTGCCTCCAAACATTTTGCTGTAACAAGTAAATCCAAAAATTATCAGTTCGAAATTGCCAGCATATCCTGGGATATTGAGGCAGGCGGTAGTCGCTGGGACTCTAGTATTTCAGGGGCATCATATGGGCTTCTGTAAGAAAACGTTACTCCAGATCGTTTAGGAGGTCTAATCTCCGACCTAGAGTTAACTTGGCGGCGCAATGTCACAGTTTAAACATCCTACGGTTTATCTATCCCTCGTGATGACGGCCACCAACTACTCGAGCCTGGGCGAGTTGCACGCAAAGGGAACTTTGGTGGAGTGCATTGGTCTGGGGTTACCCCACTCGATCGTCAAGTATTCATAGTATTCATAAAATGTTCCAATGGATGTGGACTCTATCGGATACTTCATGAGGGGAATTAATAAACGACAAGATTTAATGTAACTTAAATGGCCAGTGTACACTCTTAAAAAATCACAATTGTAATCTTTTGTTAAAAGCAAAAGATGGTCTTTCTTTGAGAAGAATATTTAAACAAGAACTGGTTGGCTATCAATTGAGTGCAAGAAAGAATATATTTGCTTAGGTTTTCAATAAATCATATTCGAATTTGAAAACTCATCGGAAATCAATGGAAAACATGCATACTAATTATGTAGCCATTTTTCATTGAGTGCTGTGGTTTCAAACAACCGAAAAGTTATGCACCAAAACACCGGCATCCTGTCCTATATGGACTATCATTGGTTTAGGTTCCACGACCATTAATATCTACACGCCCCCTCAAGTAATGTTTTGTAGTCAAAAATGTCTTTCAGAATTTTGCTTAACATTTTGTCTGATTGGTCACTGTTAACTTGTTACATAGTTGGCTACTGTAGCATCACACGATTACTTTTAATATCCTATGATAGTGGCGAATTAGACAAGCATTTAGGAGTTTGAATGGAAAGAATTCCTCGGCTGATCTTTAACTATTTAGGCTTCAAAGAACTAACGATAGGGCAATGTGAATTTGGCATTCTACTGGCCCCCAATTTTCATAAACTTCACGCCTATCAATCATTTTGTTCCCATTCATTTCCTCAGAGGTATTAAAAGCTGGTCAACACATGCAAAAGGAGACTCGGCGAAGATTTTCTGATATTCAGTAAACACTAAGGTCGAATCATCGAGGGGTGGCACTTTGAGAACTTTCTAACAACTTGTGCACCCAGTAACGCCGGCTTTTCTTACATTTCAGTGTTCAGCTCTCAAGTAGTGGCCCTGTGAAACCTGTTTTCGCCTGTCGTGTTCACGCAGACTTCAAAAACTACACCATCCGATTGGAAACTCTTCATGGAACAGCTATCCTCGTGATTCTGGGATTCATTTTGCCACTTGGAATTCTGATGAATTACCCAGGAGTAGATTAATACTATAATTTTTGCCTTTTATTGACGTTTTGATTTATCACAAGAAATTTATAATTATCAGCTTGATAGACCTGCATACAGTTCACAAATCAACCTTCAAATTTCATATACTCTTGCTTTAATGCCTACTTGCCAACGACCTAACAAAATACCTCTCGAACTTCGGTGCCAGTTCAGGTGCGAGAGATTAGAAGGGCCAATCGAACCCTTGGTCAATGACGGCAGTACCTACCTTGTAAACAGTAGGATCGCAGCTAGAACTGTTTGGAGAAGCAAGCAAATGTGAAATTTAATTTAAATGCATAATGGTAAGCTATAATCTTCCTAATGAACGAGGTGGAGTTAAATGCGAAGACTGCGAGTGCCGGACGTGGCGGCTACGATCTTGCCTAACCGCAGTTACGCGAACAGGCTGCGTCAGTGAACGTCATTTTCCTGAGACTGAATTCTACTCAGCTGCATTTCCTACTAGGATGATCAATGGGCTATCCATGGTATCAGTGAACTAGTCGACTATAATATGCCTCAAAGTGGAGGGTCCACCCCAAGACTAAAAATTCAAGTGGTCATGCGGTCTGGGATAATATGTTCAGCACCCGAAAGTAAAGGCCCTTTAACTTCAGACATAGGGGCACCAAGCTGGTAAGTTTGGGATGAAAAACGGGAAGCGCTCAGTAGAAGATACATTCTGTCACATATATACATTCCCGGGCAAAAATATCCAACTGTCCAATGAATTTGATTGTTGGTCTTTTTTATCTGAGGATTGATGGTTTGAAGGCAAAGTGGTTAGAAGATATACTCTGTCATATATGTTCTGAGGAAAAAACGAAACTGTCAAAAAGACTGGTTTTTTGGCAAGCCATAAAAATCCTATTTCCACTGGTTCTGTATTACTCGCTGACCCATCCTTTGTTAGCTGAGTTGGGTCACATATCAAATTCTTGTCAGTTTGTGGTCTTCCTTAGCCGGAGATCAATGTTTGGTATCCGAAATGGTCAGGTTAAAAGTGTTTAATGAAAAATAGCAAAATAACAATGGAGGTGAACCTGGGAGGCAACCGAAAGTTGGCCGAATTGTAGAGGACACTATTGCAATCGAAACCCGTAGGTGCTAGCAGAATGTACTTGGAAAAGAAACTCTTCCTTGATGTCAGATTTATATGGGGGATATGACAGAGTCCCTTATCAATGCAATAGCACTTAAATTATGTCTTGTGCCTTATGTAAACCTTTATTCGCAATATAAACGACATCAAATAAACATTTGGCGTAGAAATTTTGAGTTCACTGAGCCCTTTTCTTCTTCTTGAGTCAGTTTTAGAAAATACAGCTGATTTAACGTCAAAACATCATCCACTTATGGGTTGCGTATGCGTGGTTTGGCCTAGGCGAGACTGTTAAAGACAAAAGGAAAGTAACTGTAGGCCAACGGGTGTAGTTTTCTGGATTTCAAATCCTAGGAGTTCCTCCGATACAGGACACGAGAAAAGGGACTCCCCGCCCATGTAAGAAAGGTAGCCCTATGCATAATTCCAGGAGGGGTAAATAGCCCTGCGAAGTCACCTCTAGACCGACTTAACTGATATCTGGCTGGCCCCTGCCCCCTATAAATGTTGCTACTTTTTTGCCTCTTTTATCTCTGACGATGAACTCCAGTATGAGTTCGAAAGCCATGATTCCGGCAAGCGAACAACCTTCTTCTTCTTTCTTACTTATATGTTAAACAATCGCGTGTTCTAACTCTAACACTTGTCTACCATAAAACTACACCGTAGCCCTAATCTTAACCCTAAACTTAAGCTTAAATCTAACCCTACAGTTAACAACACTCCAAACGTTAATCAGAAACTTAACCTTATGTCAACTTGGCACCAACCTTAAACCTAAACCTAAACTCAACCTGAGCTCCATTTTCCCTGGAGTTTGACGCAAAGATGCCAGCAGTTTTGTTCTCATGTCCTGTTTAGGAGGTCACATGAATCATCCTTGCTTTGCCTTATTAGAACAGTAAGTTTGTGATATCAATAGCTTTAACACCTGATATCACTACAGGCAGACTCTCCTAGTGCCTCATTACCTCACTTCGACTGCATTTCCTTAAAGAATCCCTGTTTTTTGCAGTGCTTGTTTCAGTCTTTGGTGTCCTTTAGGTGAACTCTGTGGCTATCAACTCTGTCGCCAGTGTAACGGTAACGGCGGCCGTTGGAAGTGTGGTTTTTGCCCTCTTCGTCAGTTGGTTGACACCACAGGCGATTGTCATTTCTAGTGTCCTGGGTGGAACGCTGGCGGCAGTGATTTGGATTTTTCTGAACACGGTGCTGGTTCTTGGGAAGGTCAATCACATAAGTATGTTCACGTTTTACGTTGAATCATCAAGCAAAATGCCAGTAAATACATTTACATTCCTTTTGAATTCAGTGTGCACCGTTTTTGCGGACTACAATACCGTCCAGGCCAGTTGTTTGCTCTGAAGAGCTAAGTCAGCGTCTGATGTAGTAAGGGTGAGGATGAAGGTCTATGAGAAGTCATAAAATGATACACATAGGGAATATAGGTCGCAATATTGGCTTTTTGTTTGTTTGATTGGTTTGTTTGTTTGTTTGTTTGTTTGCTCTGAAGAGCTGAATCAGCGTCTGATGTAGTGAGGGGTTGTAGGAGGATGAAGGGCTATGAGAAGTCATAAAATGATAAACATAGGGAATAGGGGTCACAAAATTGGGTTTTGAAGTTTCAAGCTACGTTTTTTTACTTTCGTCCGCTGAGACCCATAACATATAGTATGGTTTCATGATAAATAAAAAGGGCAGAAATGCAGAGAAGGTGCTGGATAACACTGTGGCCTGAGTGACGAAAACCAGCCTACTCGGTCACATTTACCTTATTTGTCTCGTGGACACTGAAATCGAAGCAATGCAGTTGAGGTGAGGTGATTCATAAGCAGGCTTCAGGAGTTTCTTACTAAGTAATGGCCCCATAAGCAGTAAAGGAAATGTGTCGACAAATATCTAAACAGCACACTGCTAGGTATTCCAAAAGGATATCAAGCCGAAAGCGGTGCTTTAGAAACTCAGATCTGCGTTCCTGCATTTCACAGCATTAACTACCGCACCGCTCTTAAGCGAACCGCTGAGGACTGACGTGGTTCACACGTTGTAAGGCAAGGGCTAGGGGGTACTGCGATGCATAATTAAGATTCAAGAATGTGGGTAGCAGAGTTAGGGTTATGGTCGGTAAGACATGCCGCAATTGGCAACCATTGGTAATATAGTCGCCTTTCCGCAAAACCCTTAAATCTTAGCACTTCAACACTAACCCAACTCTCCCTGAAAATGCGCAGAAGGTCCTGGGATAGGGTGGTAGGTTCCTATTCCTCTATCTTACTATATGATCTAGGGGTGAACAGCCGAAACGCAGATAACACTGCATGATTTAACACGCCCCCAGTACGGGTACTGGTGAGAAAGACCAGACATGCCTTTAACCGATTGTGTACAGCTGCATGACGCAGCTACGAGATGTTTCGGCTGATCACCGGGACCGTCCGCGTTTCCCGTGTGTTTTCTTATGTACATACTGCAGTTTTTAACGTTCAAATTTTTCACTTTCCCAAGAAATGAGTGTGTGATATTGGAGTGCATTCTATGGCACAAGCATTAAAGGGTTGGTGCGAAATTTTCTATTAATATTTGAACTGCAATTCATCAGCAGGATGCGAATATTATGCTATTCTTCCGTTGAAGCTGACAGACTTTAGGACAACCATTTACATCGATTTTCCCATCAAAGCTGAAAATGTCTGAGCCGAGGAATTGACTGCGAATACATCCATTCAGTTCTACGGAAAAGAAAAAAATATGAAGAGGAGCGGTAGCTTTTAGCATCAGGACTCGGTTGTTTTGTGTAGTGAAAAACCATAGGAAGTGCTCAAATCATCGGCATGATGATCAGCCCTTCTACCACTGGAGCGGCAAGCTTCGGCACCACTCCCCGAGTGCTTTGCTTGGCGACGTGCACAAACTTACAGTGTTAATACACTCTATATGACAACCGCTTTCAAACACATATACTAAAACTAAACTTCCCAATTCTTGGTGGTGAAAATCCTGCTTGTCCTCAACGGAAGAAAGTCCCGACTCAAGTGTTCTTTGTGAGGTGCATTATTTAAAAGGATTCCCCGTTTCAGCAGTTTCATTTTTCCATCTTGAACTGGGAGGTGATCTTTTTACATTTTCTAGCAGGGAAATTGAAACAACATCACTCAGCATTAAATGCGAGTCATCGAATGCGTTCCTATCTCAGTATGAGTCGGGACATTATAGCAAACTCGCTTATAAGGAGCACATGCAAAGCTATAAAATATTATAAGAAGCCAGTTTTGCCTCTATCAGGGCATTCTGGTTAATTTAACACTTAAGGGTTTTTTTAACCTTCGAGTTAGCTATGTTCGCAATGGTGTCCAAACGCCTATTTACGCGTCAAGACCGATGATCTGCACATCAAGACCCAAGTTGTTTTTACTGGAAAGGAATTTGGGAAATGAAAGTAATGTAAGTATACCATTTCGACACTCAGGTCACAGGCCTATATAAGCTCGGTAGTGCTGTTAGCGATACGTTGCGTGTGTAATCACTTAATTTCGACAACTCAGGACAATTGCACGAGCCGGAATCTGGTGGCCCCTCATCGTTACATCTTCAGCACTTGCCTAACCGGTTTCCTACATAATGTAATTCCGGTCAAGTAAAGCGAAATGTAAAAAACTGTTTGGTTATTTTAAATATCAGTAACCGCGCTCCGAGTTCCAGTCGATGTGATTGAAATGGGCTTTGACCGAGGACCATTTCGTAGTTAAATTCAAAGCTATGCATATTCTCTTCTTCATGGTACGCCAATTCCTTCTGTCTGCAAGCGGGCATAGAATATGCGGATGTGGTGTGTCTGGCTCGAAAAGGCGCCTAGCCTTATGTGAAACATAATTTACAGTGTTAGGTCCGACACGTTCGTGGAGTGAAACCAGAAAGGCAGCTTGCATGCATGGATTAAGTATAGTACAAGGCAGTTACAGTTTCCCATCTCATCTTCAGTCAATTTTACTGGAGACTGTCGTCGGTATAAGATTAAATGAAAAAAATAGATTGAACAGGGTCCAACGCATGTCCCTCAAATCTGGATTCGACATCCAAATACATCAGAGCCTCCTCAAACTAGCACAACACAGCCGATGTCGTAGTTCAAAAGGTTGCCAGCAAAACGTGTGACTCGACCGTCCTCTGGTCTATCAGTCAGGCCACAACATGTTATTTTGCAGCCTTTTTGGCAAGTCACTCCGATGAGAGATTGCAAAAACCTGCAACCGCGTGACACGCGCACCTTTGGCTTCGCCCTGTCAGACACCTCGCATAGGCCTATCTGTAGCAGTGTTAGCCTCGTCTTTGTCATCGAAATTGGTCATTGTCATTGTCATTGTCATTGAAATTGGTCATTGTCATTGACATTGTCATTGTCATCGTCATTGTCATTGTCATTGAAATTGGTCATTATCATTGACATTGTCATTGTCATTGTCATCGTCATTGTCATTGCCATTGGTCACAGGAAGAAAGGCTGAGCTAGGCGCTTGCCCATTTCCATTACCGCAACCAAGTTCGCGCCCAGGTCACCACTGCACCCCCACCGCCTCCCCCGTGGTCCTCTTCATTTTGCAACGGTAACCTATCCTATTCCGCTTGACACGCCCAAGTTAACGTGGCACTTTAAAGCCCATTGCTTTAGAGGTAACGAAGTTTAGAATAATTTGCCAATCAGTGCCATAGTTGGTTTGTAGCCGGTCATTCTTAGTCGAGTATTAACTCAACACCAAGGGGGTACATGTGTCTGCATTCGTAACTGCCATGTCGGGTACGAAGCAGAATTGGCGCGTGAGTGGCACATGCTGACGGAACGCCTGGTAAACCGTTAGAACAATAATATTTGCTCGTCTGTTGATGTGGTTTAGATACCGGAAGGCGGAAGGTCCTCAAAGAGGGAATGTGTTTGATGCTGCAAAAGTTATCCTAACTCTATTCACATTCCTACCCAAAGCATCTGCCTCGCCAACGGTTGACTACGCATCAGCAGGACTAATAGCATTGGATCTTCGGCTTGCCTGAAAGGACAAGAGTTCTTCTGCTCCACCTTAAGACGAGTAAATAGCTTCGTTATCGGTATGCTGTCACAGCCACATGGAATTTTAATGGTAAAGCAAGAGTGCCTTTCTGTTTTCTGATGCACATTCTTGATGAAAGTGACTAAAAAAGGCAACTGAAAAATGCTTATCCGCAATATTGTTCTCTCTTTGCTTCTACACTGTTGATCCCAGGAATTTTTAAAAAAAATTAAATTGCGGATGGAACTGCAGTGCTGCGAAAGTGGATGACCGCCTTAGGGATTCAGCGTTTTGCACTTTGCCCTCGACGAAACCCATAGCGGTTACCCCAAAGTACACAAAAATACGTGGAAGGAAATTTAATGTACGAATTTTATCTGGTCCTGTCGCAAGCATTTTCCCCAAAAACGTTTGTTACGCTATTATACGGATTAACGATATGATTAAAAGGCGCCACATTCCATAAGTCGTTCGAGTTCTGTCAGTTACCACTCTAAATTAGCACGTAAGTAAACTCGGAAAGCACAAAGCAGAAATGTACAGGTTAACCTTTTTTCCTCTTGGTAGAGGTAGTTAGGTGATAGTTTTTCTTTCGTAAGTGGCGAGGACCGAGGGCGCAGCCGTGACCTGCATGCGAAATGTACGGATCTTCACTGTACCTATCTCGCTGGCTTCTGTGACGCTCATTCGCGTTGAGGTGATGAAGCAAATTCAAGGTGACTGAATATTGGTATGAGCACAGTGGTTGATGACGCCAAATCCAAATCAAGTCGTGCAATACACTTTCTAGTCTGAAACTTCACACGAGCAAGTTTTCACAGTAGAAGTACCTGATTTCTCATGTTTAGGAACCATTGCAACCTTATCAGCCGAATGAGTTTCCTCGTTAATTGCTAACTTTCTAAGTTGGAAGTCCATAGATGTCTTGTTAGTATAAAGGTTTGTAGAACAGCATGACCGACATAGACAAGGGGACTAGAATGACCATTTCTGGTTTATTCGCCGTCATCAGCCAGCCACCATAGGTTGGTTAGAAGTCCAATGCTCCACCCACTGCGCTAAGAGATGCACTAGCTGATGATGGCTAATAAGACCGAAATGGTCATTCCAGTCTCCCTTGTCTTTGTCGATCACATTATGCTGCCTGTATCAATAGCCATTGTGCGGCTACTGGCGGGCCTCATGAGTGGGCCCTATCGCAGAACGGGACGAGTGAGTCCTGTAACCGATCGGTGAACACCTACTTTTCATAATACAAGCACGTATATTTTCTGGTGGTGCGATATCAATCGCTGACTGCATAATTCTCGTGTCTGAACCTAGTTTATACTCATATTTATGCAGAAGCACTATGTAGTTATGTATTTTGGGGTGTATTCCGCACCAGAAATTTGGCGTAACTTCAGACACATAATGATCCCGGTAATATAAAAAGATATAAACAACTATTCGATGTTGTTGCGTATATTTATTTTACCATTTTGGTTTCTCGTCAATTTCAGCATTTCAGCGAAGTATGCTTTATTTCGTCGGCAATCGGAATCATAAGCGGTTTCATCTTACCTATTATCATTTCTTTCGCGACAAAAAGAACTCAAAATGATTTTGGAAGCAGGAGTTGGGAGCGCCTATATGAGCTTAATGATCCCCTAAAGCCCTGGGGCGACAGATTCAGCAGGTAAGTAATTTTTACTTCATTACAGACTGCGTTTCATTGAAGGCTATCATTGCAAAGACTACATTTATTGATATGTTTACCTGGCAGTTAGAGTTTCATTCACACAGGCAAAACAACCCCCTCGTATGGCAGCTGGTATAAGTAGTGCTATTCTTGGACCTGCTTACTTCAAGCTGCAAAAGGAAGAGCATGAAGAGTTAATTGGGGGGTTTCTACCTAAAATACATGCAAATATAACCAGATTAAAGGAGCAAAATTGGTATATGTGCTATCAGGTTCACACACAGAATAAGCTGTAGGATTTCACGGTCCCTGAAACTTCATAATAAATGTACCTATCTTCACATTGAATTCAATAGCTCTCGCCAAAATGTCCTTTTGTATTGAAATTTCTGTTGCTATTTTGTCTGAGCTTGCAGCTATGACTAGATTAGCGGATAAGCATTCCAAGGGCTGCGAATATGCCACTGAGGAAGTTTATGTCCATAAAATAATTAAAACTTATTACGTTGTCGAACTTCTAGGATCAGGTATAACTATTGAAATTGAGCACTGCGGTGACTCAGTGAAGACTTGGTTTATAGGTTGTTTGGGTTTGTTTGCAAGAGTACACAGGAACAAAGTCAACTTATCGTAATGCAATACAGCATCCCGTGTTAATAGCAGATGACAGTCCTGTCGCCTGTGAAGCCCGCAACTGTTTCAATCGTTAAACCAAATCTCTAACGCTTTGCTGGAACTAGTGGGAGTAACTACATTACGGAAATGAGTTCTCAATCCAGACGAAACATGGCTCGTTTATTTATGTCCCATAGCGGTTAGAATCGCCATAAGTGCACGTTAGGGAAGAGCCATTTTAATTTGGCTGTAAGCCTCGAGGATCAGGCTGTCCTGCCCATTAGCAAACTACCAATCCAGGACTTTAAGGACACGTTATAGTTCGAAAGCGCGTCAAGTTTACTATGGTGACGGAAGACCGCGGGTGTTCTGTCTTCACACGCATATCTGGTTCTGCTGCAGTTTACTGAGTATAAACACTGGTCTGCACTTAATACATGCGCCGTTGTATCAACCAACAGGAACAGACAGTTGTGCGACTCTGAATTTCGAATGCAGACTCCGTGATGCTGGGTTGACGAGCGATAGTTCGGATCATTGTAGGTCTGCCAGGAGAGGGCAGCTTATTTTTGGATCCAATCCGTTGTAAGGAAATACTTAGTAAAATAAATATTAAGAACTGTGAAAGAACGTCTGTGTTTCTTTGTAAGACACTTCGTTAAGACACTTCTTTAGGTCTAGATTGAGCCTGAGGCCAATTACTTACCAACCTTACCCCTGCAGATGGCAAGAACATAATGTTCAACTCTACTCAGGGAACAAAAGATAGATCAGCGTGTAATATGCAACCGTACTTCATGCCACCGTAACCCTAACTCTATCCATTGTGCTCGTTGGGTTAAGCAATCGTTGTAGAATAAGTAGGATCACACAATATGTCGTTGGTGGTAGAACTACCGAAGTATCGGGTCAAATGGCAAATTTACAAGTGGCGACTATTAGGACACCGCGGTAGTTTCAAAACGCATCCGTTTTACTTCGATAAGGAAAGATTGCGCACGGCGGACCGCATTGTACTCCCGTTTAGGATCCGAATACAAGTGGGTCAGGTCAGAAAAGAGGTATATCGTTGATATTGGTCAGCGTGAGGTACCGCCACCCGATCTCGCAATCTGCACACTTATCGGAGCAAGAAACTATTGTGCTCAGCTACGAACTCGGCACCGAATGCTAACACTAACGAAAACGATGGACAGTGTTATGAATTAGGTTGGCGCTTACCTTTTCTTCAGTTAGCCCAATCCATAAAAATCATATTGCCACCGGTCCCGTATTACTCGCTGAGCTATCCTTTGTTATTTGAGTTGGGCCACATATGACGTTCTTCCTCTAAAGATTCATGTCTTTTAGAGCTTTTGTCAATATTCTTGTTTGAGTCGAACTCTTACACATTCATATTCCTTTCGTCAGACAATTTTCATTGCCATCCTACGATCCGAATTCCTACACTTGCCCTGCCCCCGAGGAGGTTGAGGCGGCATTGCGAACATCGCAACTTATAAGTTTTATCGGAGGTATCATCTTCATCATCTTAACCGGGGCTTTATGGCCAGGACTATCGGCCATCCCGGCACAATTCAGTATTGCAGGCTTTAAGGCGTGGGTAAGTCATGCGCCCCGTTGAAAATGTGAAATAACCTTGTTGGAAGAGTTCTTGCAGGCTAAACAAACCAAATATACATTCCTACCGAACGTCACGGCATCTTATATCTATGCAATTTTCCCTCTTAAGAACGATGGCTGCGATGTAATTTTGGCCACGCTAACATTTAGTAGGGCAGCTGAGTTCGAACGACTCCTCTTGGAAACAAGGTAAGACAGTCAAGGAGAGTCTGTCCGCATTATGTCAGCCGTTTGAAAGCACACAAGCCTCCAGTCTCGGAGAAAAAAATAGCGGACTGGCCGTACTGGCGGATTACTGGCATATTCATCAAGGGAGGATGGGTGGGGTAGTCGTGGCGGTAATTTCACTGCTCCACCTACGCCGGTGTCGATTGTATGTGGAGAAGGGGATGGGTTACAGTTGATGGCATTGCCACGAGCAGCCCCTCCCCCCCCCCCCGTCGGAGGGGGCGAGGGCGTTTCCCTTGAAGCTGCCAACCGTGCGCAGCGATTCAAGGTCGACGATGTTTGGTCTGATTTCGAGGAAGCGTTTGAGTTAGACCAGCTAGGCTGCACTCGACTCGCTTAACGTTTGTTGTGCCTAACTTTCGAGTGTCAGAACTAATGTTTTTGGCGCTCTGTTTTGCCGCTGCCCCGGACAAATATCCGTGTCCTAGCGAAACACAAGCGGCTATTAATGTTCACGGCTCTGAGAAGTTGTTTGTATTATTTTGTCATTATATCAGCCTACCATCGTGTACCCTAACGTCCCTGTCTGCATGCCTAATACAACTAACCCAACGTAGGCAGCTCAAGGACACCCTGCGCAAACCCTGTATCAGAACAGAGTAAACTTGCTGCATTGGCATGGATAACTTATATGGCCCCCAATATTACCACGTCACGGCCCTGACGACACTTCGACCGTCTTAGTCCAACGATGTCCACCGTATGCTCCATATAAGGGTGGTACAGGGCCGGTGACTTGCTCGTGGATTAGTTCAAAGTTACAGTAGACTTGCGCTGCATCTAACGCACTCTCTCCTCCTCCTCCACCTGAGCCCGGTGTCATGAAAGAATTAAGAAGACCGGAGGTGGAAGATGGCACAGCTGGCTGGCGCGACCGGAGCCGCCCATGGGCGTGCCACCACACCTGGCTCGGATCCCACGGAGTGGGAGTGCCCTAACACTAGTCCTAACACCAACCTAAACCGTTGTTATAATCATAGCCCTAAATCCACTGTTAACCCTAACACTACAGCGAACACTTATCCTTATCTTTACTCCAAACTTCAACGTAGCCTTGAGCTCAATACTAACAATAACCCTAAACCTCATTCTATTTTACCTGGAGTTCGTCGCAAAGACACATGAATTGCGGGTGGTTCCTGTGCTAATGTTCTTTTTAGGGGGTCATTTAAGTAATCCTTACTGGTGTATTTTTAATCTTCGTAACAGCGGTTGCAACCGAGGAGACGGCGGGGTGCTTTCCAAGTTTATCATAAAGCCTTGGGTAGTAGTAGCATTAGTTGTAGTCGTAGTAGCATTAGTAGTAGTAATAATACTAATATTAGTAGTATTATTATTAGTAATAGTAATAGTAGTAGTCGTCGATTGTTTGAAGCCCCACCCACCAAGGTAGGACTGTGAATATTTCCGACAAAACTGCAAAATGGGTTAGGTTTAATTACATGCTTTTACCGGCATGTTTTGAATGTAAAAGCGTAGATCAATGCCTTTCTTAGCCTGGGTTCTGGTTATATGAAAAAAAGATGAGGTTATTCAAAAAATCGAGTTATAATCGTGCATTTTTGAGCTGGTGCCACCAACCCGTCGTCCGACCAAACGAAAACAAGAGAGAAAATGAGATGGGTTGACCAGGCCAGTTGGAACGACAGGACAAACAGACTACTGGCATGGCAGAGGTGTGGTCACAGAGTCAAGGCGGGTTTCTGAGGTGAAGGGGAGGGGGAACGGGTGAGGGAACAATTACGGCTCTCTGAGGGGCGGTTGGATGGTGGATCAGCTGAACCGCGGTCGTCGATGTGGTCCTTTGGCAGGGTCAGTAAGTCGGGAACTTATGTCCTTCCAATGGGCGACCAGGTCAACGTGGTGGTTGATGCTGTCTGCATTGGAGTCTCAAGCCTCGAGTAATTCTCACGCTCGTTTTGTGTTGTAATGGCAATGACCCCAGTGAAATGGTGGTCGCGATCGAGTGCAGACGTAGAGACGAGCTGTAGGAAATCTCGGCGACGGACAGTTAGTTTTGGTTCATTCATACAAGTGCAATATTTCCAATTCCTTATGCTTGCACATGTGGCCGCCTGAAGAATAATAAGATGAGAATCGAGTTCTGCGTGATCTCTTCAGTAACTCAGCTAACTTTCAATCCTTAAATTCACCTCCAACGGTTTTTTACCCTCCTTCTTCAATTCAATTAAATGTGCTGCACCTGTATATAGGCAGTGTTTTCAAGGCGCCTGAGAATAGACTGAGCTGAAGTCGTTCCCCATGTTTGCTCCCCTCCAACTCTGTCAACAGGTCTTCTCTGTTCTTTAGATTTTTCACACCAGAAAATCCGTAGGTAGTCGATAGATCAGGGCTGTCTTGAAAAGGCCAAAGGTACTTCCCCAGCGTACTGGCAGAATGTGCAACACACAACACAGTTTAACAAGTTCATATTTATAACTCTGACAGTGGGAAGTGATTACGGCAGTCGTACCGCCCTGTGCACAACTAATAGAATCACGCTTTAAGAAAAAGGAATGGCCTGTGGTCTTTACAATACAGGGGTTGCTTAGTCAAAACCTATGAAGAAAATAAAAGTAGAATTTACCCTGGGACAAATTCCCAGTCTCTCCCAGACTTCAGTACTGCTATCTAGGAGAACGACGGCTGGTATACAACGTGAGCAACAGCTAGAGAGATCAAACAACGAGCATCACACATAGAATACTGAATAAAGTTCTTGGCGAAACATCATCAGTTGACTGCCAACCGAACTAAGGGACAAGTGCCCCATGGTTTTTTATGATGAAAGCACACTCCTTGTTCAATAAGCCACTTGGTCCTTGCAAATCAGTGTCTTCTATATCAGTCAAGAAAAGTCGTTATTTGAGCCAAATGTTTTAGAGGTTGATCCATTTACTAGTCTTCCCAATCAATCCAAAAGTTTTATATTCAGCTATGGGGCCAAACACCTAGGTTTGGCACTATCCACCTGCGGACATTTGGTGGATAAGCTTACTTCGGAATGTTTTGAACTCATTAACACAGTGTAGGATTTGGGCTTCACCGGGCAAAACTAAAACAAAGTATTATTCAGACTGCTAAAGATGCTTTGCAACATAGAAACGGAAAAAGTCTTCCGTTTCTTTAGTTATGGTTGGAGACGTAATATTAATTTTGATTTCTCTGGTTGGCGTGCACCGTCTCTTCTCAGATCACCACAATCATCAGACCTAGCTCCGCATTGTAGGAGAAGGGGAAACCATGAGCAGAAGTCGTGTATTCTGTACAGAAACTCACTTGTGATCAGAGGCCATGACACGCGACATGCTCTGGGCCTACGCGCGCGTCTGCTCGCTAGGGCGATGTGACCGTCAGGTGAAAATATTTTGTGGGCATCTGTGAATGGCTGTCCTAGAGGCCGCTTAGCAGCTCGAGAACTGTGATCACGCAACCTCTTTTGAGGCGTGGGCATCAGATGTGGAAGGGGCTACAAGCTTCCGATCATTCGTTCCCAAGCCGATCATCATAAGAGGGGAACTCATCACTGATCTACCTTCAGTAATTTTCTCCAGGTACTTTATAGCGTCTGACGCACGTACAAGCATTCCACCCATGGTGCGCTAGGACTCGTGATCCTGACTTGTAAGAGGATGGAACATGTCTACATTCAACATCGAAACTAGCCCATCAAAAGTGTCTTTAAACTTCATGATCATCTAATCACGTGCCTGTTCACCCAGGGCCGGCTATCCA
Organism: Schistocephalus solidus; assembly: GCA_017591395.1. Classification (NCBI taxonomy): domain Eukaryota; kingdom Metazoa; phylum Platyhelminthes; class Cestoda; order Diphyllobothriidea; family Diphyllobothriidae; genus Schistocephalus; species Schistocephalus solidus. Next base: position 296,664 of record WEDG01001101.1, on the reverse strand, counting down.
TTGAGGGTTTGGGTCACCAACACGAACTTGTATAGAATATACGCTTCCTACTGCCATTTTTCCTCATCTCCTCACAAAATCGAAACGGTAACCTAGTTATTATGGTGGTTTAAGTTGCAATATCTATCTAAACCACTGAAGTTTAACTTGACGTAGCGCAAAGAGTGTATCTGGATGGAAGCATTAGTGAATCCCGACTTTCTCTTCACTGGATTTTGTCCCTACTATCTGCCTACTTTTAGGGTACCAGGTCCACTTACTTTATGTGTGAGAGCCAACTTTTTATTTCCTAGATTGGACTGATGACGACGTGGCTTGGATTATCTTGCCTGGCGTGCATCACTGTACCTTTGCTGAACGCCTTCGTTCCAATGACGAAGGTTTCACGATCGAGGGGCCCATCTCCCGAAATCAATATCAATCCAACTCTACCAACCATCGAGTATTCGGAGAGTTCCGAATAACGCAACATATAAGGTACGAATGAACTACAAGGGTAACGGTGAATCCTTTACAAAGTTCCTTGAACTGACGGGTATATTGAGGATTATGAACCCCACCTATATGTTACATAGGTAGCATGAAAGAGTAAGGGATATTTGGTTGGTTTGAGGGGATTAAATGTTATGACGTGCTGAGGTAAGGTGCGGCTGCAGAGATGACAGAAAGGGAACCAAAAATCAGTGAGCTCATGTAACATACCCACCAGAATCGAACAGACTCATGCAAAGAGTAAGATTATTTATAGTTTCTCGTAACAACTGCGCCTGTAGAATAAAGAATGAAACACACATAATCACCGTACTCACACTTTGGTTAGAGTTAAACCCGAGCTAACTTCGAGGTTAGGTGGTGAATGAAAGTGCTTATGACCAAATTTATGATGAAAAGCTGATATATTCCTCTTCTTTTTGCCTTATTATAATGCGCTTTCTACTAAACACCATTCTCGACCTCTTTGGAGCCCTTTAAAATAGCCTTTCTCTGATGGCTAACAGACAGAAACGCATAGAAGGAAAGGAGGATTCTGGAGCAGCTTATTGAGCTGACTGCCCTCAGCTCGATGGAAGAGACCTTCAGTGAGCCTGTAACATTGTTCGATCTTACTCAGAATAAAGGGTATTTGAGTTTTCCCAAAGCTATGCAGCTCGATTGTCGGTGAAATTAGTTAATGGTTTTTGGAGCGCTCGCTGTATTATTAAAGTTCTTGAAAAGTACATTTAACTTTTATTAACGCTTGAACTGTATTCTACTGAGCAATTATACAACATGATTGGGTTAAGAAGGTGAACTACAGAACCCCACAATCAAGTCAGCGTCACTTTAAAAGCTCTCAGAGCTGGAAAGCCGATTATTCTGACAGCATGACTATTGTAAAACGATGCAGTACCACAAAGAACTCGAAATTAATCATTTGCTTCCATTTACAAGTAGGTACATATTTTTTATGAAACACATGAAAATAAGCTGTCATGATTCATTTGCGTGAAATACTATTTTTTTTCCCATTAACGCGAGTGCTTAAAAGATCTTCCTCATGGACAATAGAGTTTCGTTAGATACTTTCAAATCAAAGTCGAACTTGGTAGTTAACTGCGTTCATGAGGGGATATAAGGTGAACAAATATCCCCAGAACCGCGCTGATAGGCGTTCCGAGCTGACGGTGGAGAGATGCTAAAAGGTTCTTCGGCCATACTGAGATAGACTGACGAATATTCATGATGCGAACAACAGGTTTTAAGATTCTATGGATTATGGCAAAAGAGGGTCTGTGAAGGCTGCTGCTTAGCGATAAAAAGTTTAAGCAGAAGGAATGCCGGCAAAGATGAATGTAGCTATAATGGACATTTTCGCCTTTTCACTGTTTCCAGCCAATAACACTTAGATACCGGCTTTGGGGCTAGAATCGAGAAATACCGATCACTGGATATTGTGAGGTAAATGTTCTCCGCCCCCACCCCACCTTATTTACTGATCTACTGCCCTTAAATTTGCCATTTGAAATATTAACTCGTGTAAAATTGATGCTCTGCTGGACTCACTGCACGAAAAATCACGCTCGTTCCGGGATCTCGGCTCGTTGTTGCATGGTGGATTGTTGACCGTTAATAATCTAGCAATGTTTCTTCGAGTTGTTCTCGTCTTTCCCGATACTACTTCTACATTTACAAACATTTATATACTTATGAGATATTCTTTTCCCGTTTTGCCTTGGATTCAGTTTAGGGCCCTCGCAGACATTCACACAGTGAATAGTAGCATACGCAGATAAGGGGAGCCCAGGATGGCCAGCCTTGCCCAAACACACTTTTACGGGCTCCGCACCTCGAACCCGCGTTCTTTGACCAACGAGAGTTAGAAGGTTCAACGCTCTATCCCTTGAGCCACAGACCCTTTGTCCTTTCGGTTGTGATCCCTTCTTTTAACTGCGGCCCTATTGTGTTCATCAATCAGTTTAAACGACAACATCCTTCCATTGTGCCTTGGGGAACTCTTGCACGCAGTCCCAGAGCGAATAGTAGTATCTGCAGAATAAGAGTGACGGAAAACAGAAGAGGGACTCGTGTGCCCATTGCTAGCTTCTTGGAGGTCATCAGCCAACCTTATCCAAATTCGCGTTTGTGGAAACTCTTAGGTTTCTGTGTTATTATTTGTTCTATGCGATATTATAAGATTCTTGCCAATCGCATTCTGAATGTGGAACTGTCCAAAAGTAGATTCAAAAATCCTTTGGCACAAAAGAACCTTTAAGAAATGAAAGTGAAGGGGACTTTCCACAGTTATGGTGACTTTTGATGAGCCTACTATCAATTTTCTTTTTTCTATTTTTCTATTATTTTTCATTTAGGGTTCTGAGTGGCAGAGAGCAATCAAAAGGACGTGACAAGGACTAATAAACTTTCACCCGGCATCATTTGAATACAGTCGTGTTCTTTTTTTCTTATTTTAATGGTACTATACATTCCCCATACAGTGCATTCCATGCTTTTATTGTTCTCGATTCAATAAAATTCATTTAACAGAATAACAGGTGTTGTTGTTTTTCAAAAATATTATTTTCCAAATCAACTGCATTTTGAACAATACTGGCTATGAATTTTAAACTAAATTTATGAGGCCTAGGTACATATATACCTCTTGCAGCATTTAATAGGCAAAGATTCGATTGCGAAGAGATGGGAGAAGCTGCTATTCGCAGCTATACGGAATAGGTAAAATGAGCGCTTATTTCTTTACAACTACAGTGCCTACAGATCGATTTCCAAATTTAACACCTAATTGTTCAGCAAAATTCGCTATGAAATTCGCATTGCTAATCTGTGCATTTAGTTACCTAGTAGTTTTGGGCATAGAGCATTAGCACCTAAGTAACCAGAAATGACATCTCAAAATGTGGCATAGTTTAAGAAGATAGGAAGAGGAAAAAACTAACACATAGCCGGGGAAGCAATGCCGCAACAAACGTTTGGCCCTCTTTAATCAAATGCTCAAAAACCAGCTCGTAAAATCATAGGGGCCAGTCAAATTTTCAATGAAAGCATGAACAGTCAGAGGTTTCTGTGGTTTCCCTGATGCAGCTGGTAGTTTCTTGTGTCAAGAGCTTTGACTGCGTCACAAAAATCGCATTTAACTTTCCGCCATCTAACTGAATTGCAACCATTTTTCCCATTGGCACCCAGAAGGTTTAGAACCTTGAACTGCGTGCTAAAGGCGGGTTAAGTGTCTGCGGGTGATCTTTTAATTTGCGTGCAAGTTGCAACCTTTATCGTTCAGTTCAATCGTGTTACCAGTTTTTATTTTTTAAAAAAGGTTTTGCATTCTAATGTATGTCTTTGGCACTTTGTGTTTTGCCTGACTGATGCACTATGTCTGAACGGACCACTCCAAGGTCATCAATCGATTTTTTCCGAGCGTGGGTTTCTGCCACGCCTATTTAAAAAGACGTACCCACCATGAGTCAAGAGCAGAAACTTATCCAACCAGAGACAAGCCTGGTAAAGTATCGAAACCCTCAACGCATCGCCAAGAAGACAGAGGATGAGAAGGCCAGTGATGGATTTGACCCACGGGCCGCATGCAGAATGCAGTCAACGGAAAGCATCTTATCGAGTATTATGCCACCCCGGCGAATAAAAATAAAGGACGAAATATTTATTCAAGAGGTCTCATCTTCGCCAGCCTCCAGGATTGAAGTTGTCCAGTTAACACGCCTGCTTGATCAGCAGCTTGAAGCACGGGGAGCCAAAATGACTGGCATCTGTCCAGTTCGACGGGAGTTATTTTCGCAGGTATGGTACTAGTGATCCTTTAAAAAGGTGTTTTCATAAGCAATAAATACAGATTAAAATTACGGCTCCCGGTCGGTACCTCGTAGCTCAGGTGGATAGAGTGTAGGATGCACACCAGCCGTCCGCCTGCTGTAGTAGATTCGAATTTTAGCGATGCCTCCAGCTTTTCAACAAATGTGTCCAATGGATTATCCAACTCTGCCAAAACACCTATAAATATGCAGATGTTGAGTAGTGCTTATAACATATACTAAAATGGTTGAAAGATTTTTACTATAGAGAAATACGCAGTAACGGTGAGCATCACTTAAACAGCTGACTAATATAGTCGTTTTGGCTAACGATGTCATTTTAGCGAATGAAAGGAGTCTAGGATCCACGTGAATCGTGATATTTTATAAAAACACGCCACCTGAACTCCAAGAACGTCCCGGAAAGGTGTTTAGTGTTGTTAGGTGCCGTTGTGATTGTCAGAATGAGTGAATTGCATTAGGATTTATCTGAAAAAGTTAGGTATAACCTTACCATGCCTAAATCGGAAGCATGTGAAAAAGAAAGGCTAGATTTGAATAAGTGAATGTAGAAATGTATGTCTGCCTCAAAATACCGTGCATATTCATGAAATGAAATTCTGCCTCAATTAAAACAACAACAAAAAACAATTCTGAACTCAAAAATTGGTTTCTGGCTTGCATACTTTGAGGCAGAGTATTACGTCTCAGGGTACTCGTAAGGTAGTAGCCTCTGAAGCCGTATAGTGTTTTGCACCAACAGACATAAGCATAACGCGCTTCCTTTGTCTTTTAAATACTATCGCGAGTATCTTGAAATGGAAGAAGCACACTACGTCTAAGGATTTTCATTTGTGACATAGAGGGAATGGTCGGGTCCAAACTTTGAGAAAGAAACCAAGATATTCGAAACGTTTCTATTATTTGTTAGAACATTCAAAAATATTTTTCAACCGACCTACTAGCACCTTTTTCAAGGGTCATAAAGTCTTGAGCTGTAACTTATGTCAACGGTCGGTGTTCGCTAAACTCCTAAAGGCACTGACAAAGTCTTTGACAGGTTTTACGTCAAAGATAGGAACTCGTGGTTGTCTTGTTTTCAAGGTTTACTTATCAGGTTCGGTAGAAGATAAAGCTTTTTAAATAATCCATAGAACCGTTTAATAATCTGTTCCTATAAGACAATTAGGTTAGTAATGATTGAGAAGTCTATTCTTTGCATTATTCTGATTTGCTGTCACCGTGGCGGTCATCATCATAACCAACACAGCCATCCATATCATAATCACCAATAGCCTGAGAACCACCATGATTGGCAAACTAATACGCCGAAAATGTATGTCGTTGGATCTAAATGAGAGTGTACGATTCTCCAGTTATGTGTTTACTCTCCTAATGTTGTGAACCCAAAATTCCTCTAGTAATTGGAGGTACTATTAATACAGAGCGTCAGCGCAATTGTAGAAACCGTTGGTATTGGTGACGTTTAGCACACCAAGTCCCATAAATCTGCTCACGGGCGTTGAAGATGTACCTTCCCACGCAGGCGGTTGCCATTTCTTCCCTTGTTGTAAATAGCTAATTGGAGCAGACCGCGGGGTATGAAGTTTTAAGGACTGGGCTGGTGCTTTGGTTCTCCTACTGGCAACTATGCTGTGCCCTACCCACGCCATAGATAATAGCTAACAAACCCAGATACGTGTTCCGCCGATGTTGCTGCTGCTGCTGCATGACGCATCCTGCCCCGGGGCAGGATAGGTAATTTGACTCGTTTGTGGAATGGGCATTACTTGGTTACATTCGTGGCTGAACGCTCATCAAACGCTCACCGTCCATTACTTGGTGTTTCCATAGTCATTCATTATCTTAGGGTCAGAGTTCCATTGCATTTTCGGGTCTGACGTTACGGAGTAATGGCCCGGACACTTGGCTCCATGACCTGCACTTAATAATTTCTAAAATTATTGCTTTAAATGTCAATTTCCCCAGCGTATGCTTGCAAAGAATGATCTGGTGTTCAACCAGTTTACCATCGTTTGTATGTGCTGACCGTATGAAGAGAAGGCAATCAGGAGTCAGCGCTAGTTAGTTACTCTGCAGCCGAACAACCTGGAATTTACATTTGGCCAAAAAGCTCAACAAAGCACTGTTTTTTTAAAGTATAGTATACAAATCATTTCAGAGCATTGCGATTTCAATTGTGGTACCTAAAACAGGTTCAGATAAATCCGTGGTCTGGGCCCTTTATTTCCTTCCTCCGCAAGACAGGATACAAGCAACACCCCTTGATATTAATAGTTTAGCGTTAAATTTCATGGAGTTTAGGATCAAGATGAAGGTACGGATGTGAGTTAAGTGCTAGTACTAGGTACAGACCACGGGAATATGTACCGTTCCTGAAATTCAGCGCGATGCCACCTTTATTAACAAGAAAGTTCCTATTCGCCTTTCGTACTGAGGGGGAGGGCAGCTAACCGATTTCGATCAACTTTACCAGTAAGCATGCAGTGCTAGTACTGGAAGCCGTAGCGAATTATCAAACTCTTTGATATTGCATAATTACAATCCAGCAGAATTGTGTTAGCTGGTTGTTGCCCGTTATTTTGGGAATAATTGCTTCCCTTCACCGGCATTATGGCAACAAAAGCGGTATCATGATTTTGTACAAGAGTGATTTCGAGAAATAAAGTACTGAACCCTCAAATTGTTAGTATGGAAGCAATAATACGGCGTAAGAGGCGATTTTTCCAATACTGCTGAAAAATTATTTTTAACAGTAACGTTGTTGACAAAAAACGAAGGAGAAAATAAAAAGTAGAAAAAAATATGCCCTTTCGAAAGCTGTTTTTGTTGCTGAAATTTGTGCGCATGTGTACGAGCGAATGCGAGCAGCAACTGTTCTATAAATATCAGTTTTCCGACCTCATATAGGTATTGAGTTAACGCATGAATTGAAGTTAAAGTTTCTTCAGCTGCTATCACCCATTCACTTGCCCCCCCCCCCTGCCTCCCTGGAGTTAACAATGCCTAAATTATGTCTTTCTGCAAATTCTACGTTGTTTGCAGGTTTTTGATGAACTGATTCGGCAGCTGACCATCCACTGTGCAGAACGCGGCCTCCTGCTGCTGCGCGTCCGCAACGAGGTCGCAACCACCATAGCGGCCCTGCAGTCAATCTACGCCTCGGGCGTGGTCTTTGGTCTGCAAAAGTCCCTGGCCAGAGAGGCGGATCGTAATCGCCAGGAGAACCGCGTGGTGGAGCTGGAGACCGAGATTGCGCAGCTGAAAAAGCGTGTCAAGGTGGAGGCGCTGAATTCGCGCGCACTGGAGGAGAAGGAGGCCAATCGTCTGGCGGCTGCCACACGCAGGGCTGAGGAAGATGTGAATTTTCTGCGAAAGGGCCACGAACAACTGAAGGCCCAACTGGAAGATATTCTCAACCAGTTCAAAATATCACCTGCTTAGGAAACGGGGGTAGAAGAGAACTTGCCTGCGCGTGTGACTACTGAACGATATCAAGCAAAGAACTTAGTTTTTGTTGTTGATAATAAAGCGTTACTCCAAGTAACTAGTTCTTTTATTAAATCTCAGTTTTTAAAGAGAATTTTAGCATGGTTGTTTGTCCTGTTTCTTGAGAGTTATCAACCTCGTCTTGGAGCCAGGAGACAAGAAAATACGAGGCCACATGATTAAACTGAGCGGAAATTCGCAGGCTTCATGATCATTGTTCGACTATTTTTCTGTAGAAAGGTGGCCAACAGGGACGATGCCACAGAACCGTAAGTTTAGCAAGTATTGGCTGACGTCAAATTTGCCCCCTGAAAAGACTGCATGGTGGATGCGTCGGACCAACAAGGGGGCCATATCAGGGCACGGCAGGCGTTATTCGGGATGTGCACTCCTCACAATTGCCGCAGATAGGTGGGGGTGTCATGGCAGGTGTAGGTACAGGCTCATTCCGCGTCAGCCACCTGCGTCCGATCCCGCTTCCGGTCTGCTTGACATTGACTTGGCACCGGGTACAGGTGAGTGAGGGAACAGAGAGTGTGTTAGATGCAGCGAAAGTCTACTATCGCATAAAATTAATTCACGTGCCCGTCGCCCTCCATGGGTCACTATGCTGTGGAACGTAGGGTAGGTTTCGTCGGATACGACGACCGAACTGTCACCTTGAAGTTCTGAACACTGACTGGTTCTGCACTTGTAAAAGTCAACGGACTTGGAAAATGAGGACCAGGCTGTGCACGTAGAACTGGCAGTCGACGAGCAGAACCAGGATCTCTCGTGACTACCTTAAAACAAGCCAACCCTTGGAGTTGTTGCCACGACGACTATGATATTACATTATAGCAGCAACGCTTAATTGAGACACAGGAGCCTGGCGTTGGTCTGGTAACTGGCAGCTGGGCTCCCCAACTGCTTATCTATACCTGAACAGCTACTGTGAATGATACCACCAGTCTAATGATTGAAGGTTGTCACAAGGATTAATATACTTAGTTAAAACGAGGCGGAAACGAGTTCATTGGTCAATATACGAACTTAAAGAGTTTACCATGCTTTTATCTGAATATCCTTGAAGGCGAACACGGATAAAAGGCTTAAAACTTGAGGAAGTTGGTTGCCCTACATCGAAAGTTTAGGTCCTTTTGCGTGGAGAGTTCCATGTTGCCAGACTTTTGTTAATTTTTAAGGCCAAAGTAACTGAAGTTGAAGGTCATAGGTGAAGTTTCATCACTACAGCTTATGAGCACAGTTTCTGTCTTTGAGCCGATGTAATATTCTTTGGAAACTTTTCTTCAGAAATATCTTTGCATTTATGACTCAAGACCAATGGAATTACTGCCCTCTGTTGTCTACTTTTATAGATTGTTCAGGGTACATTACCAGTTAAATTAAGCATCTACGAGGGTAGTTTGTTGGTCGGATAAACATCAGCGCTGTAAGTACAAGCCCAGATTTTGTCACAAGGTTGTGGTCGAAACAAGCAGCGAAAAATGAAGCCCAAAAATTAATGGTAAGTGAGATATCGGCAATCGAATAGCTCATTAAATGTGCACATCTGGGTTTAGGTCATAAATTGCCCCTTTTATTTAAAAATTTAAACTTCAAATGGAGGAAAACATAATAAACGTCTCCAGTTGAGTAATAAAGGAAAAGGAAATTGTTTGGACGGCTTTGCCTAGGGCCGGGTTTTCATAGGGATATATACGGCTGTTAAGCACCAATGACGGATGAGCTTTCAGAGGTCAGTATTAGAAAGTATTGGCAGATCAAATGCCCTATAGTTCATTAAAAATTCAGATTAAAAGCAAATCTAGGTATTTGTTTGCTCTTTTTTCTTCAGGTGAAATTTCGAAGCAACAGATCTAATCAGAGGTAAAAACATTTCTCTTATTCGCATCGCTCTAAAAGCCAATATTGTTTTTGCTTAATGTGAAGTTATGCAACTAGTTGACCCATGGAAGTCTATGGTTGTCAAATATATTATAGAGTGGTCAAAAAATTGCAGGAAAACTAACTTTTAGAATTGATTATATGCAAGGGCTGAAGCGGATGCAATGGAGGAGATTTTTCGACCCACATAAGCCTTACTTTAGAAATGAACAGAAACTGACAACTAAATCATTAGACTGGCAAAACGGCTATTTATATCGTGAAAAGCAATCCAAAGGTTTAGCATTAATGGGCCACTTATGAACCTAGAAAACGAAAATTTGGAGTCTGTTTGACTTGGTTGTGACGACTGAAAATTGCGTGGCTTTATTTCTTCTAGTTAGGCAGTCCACACTGGGTTTTTGGACAGGAATTAAACTATCGTTTGTTTCTCAACCAGGTATTTGGAGAAAGCAAAGTAGAGCCATGGTCTTGATAACTGGCTGATTTGGGCGTGGTATGCGGCAGTTTAATGTACCAAACCTTGCACGCAACATTAGGCTTTTAACCCTTCGTCAAGAAAAATGATGACTAGTAAAAAATGCCCAATAATGTCCAGCTCAGCAGAGTCAGAAAAACGTTTGTTAAAATACTTTTAACCAACATTCGTCGTTATTATGGCCAAGCCCTGATGCCTCGTGCGCAGATAATATGGCCTTAACTAGCAAACGTGAAAACGTATGCGCCTTGCTTACTTCGCGTCTGTTTATGCAGATATAGTTAATCAAGAAAATAAATTAACAATTTTTTCGAAATTTTTGAGCACAATTTGCTGCGAATCAAAGTTCACTGATCTCGACTGTCTTTTCTCTACCTACAACGATTTGCTTTTAATAGGTGGCTTGAAAGCCCGTCAAAAAACTTCCCGATGCATGAATTAATTTGTTCCAGAACAACCAGCAGTGCATACTCTAATGTCGTCCTTTTCATATGAAGGTTTTTCTACAAATGCGGGTACATGTCACGTGAGGTTTAGCGCACCACAAATTAGCTCGTTTAACGCAAAATATTACGTCTTCATTTAAACTTTGACAAGCGATCCTCTGGTGATTTAGTTAAACTACTGGATTACTCGTATTTTGTTCATTTAGATATTATTCAAACTAGTCCACTTGGTAGACTGTGAAACGAAAGCATATCGGATAACTTTTCTGCTTGAATTTACTTAGGCGTGAATAGGATAAGTGGCCACACCTAAAGTTCATTCCCATGAAGGGCTTAATTATTTGGCTTGCAATGTGGGCATTTAAACGCATACCCGTACGTGTGTTCGCGCAGAACCTGTCGGTTTGTTTTACGCTCGCATAGGCAGTTCGGCTTTTTTGCTAGCAGATTTGTGTTTTGATGATTTAAAATTAAATACGATGAGTTAACTCAGCTCCCGCTGTAGGGACATAAGTTGTAAGGACGTTCGCCGCTTTGCTAGGACCCGCGTATGGCCTAGACACTAACGATACATACCTGGATGGATATGGACGTACGAACTCTCTCTCCGAACCAGGGATGGTCTTGCGTATGATTCCAGGGGCACTTACTCCCGTATCCATACTTAATCCCCAACAATACCACTATACTTACCGCTTATACACCCTGCACTAACCTGCCTAACACTTACTCTAAACCCTCTTGGAAACTAGCGCAAGCACACCTCTTATACATGAGGTCTTATTCTCTTGCCCTACCAAATAAACCTATGAGGACTAAGTTAATGGCACTGCAGAATAAAGCAAAAAGTACCTAACATTACCTATCTAAGTTTACTTGCATTGTGTAATCATGTTTCTGTCATTTAAAAACGAATTTACACTGCCCGCATGCCAGTTTACGTCAAACTCAGTGTGTAATATCGGTTTATCTTTCACTGCTTGCGGTCATTAAAGTGTCATTAAAGCGTCCCGCGTAGACATCACCACCTACAGCTATGCCATCATTTTCGTATTAAAAGATCCTTGCACCGTGATCTGGGAGTAACTATAGTGGATGCCCTATCTCATGATATTTCATGAATTTCATGAGAATGGCCCGTTACGCGAAATCAGCTAACACTGTCTCCCTTTAAGTTTTACAGCAGTAAGGAAGTGAATGTTGTTTTGAAATACTATTTTTCTAGAAAAGCTGTTAATACCGAAAACATTAAAAAACGGGTTATTTAATTAACTTGAAGTTTTAAATGTACAGGATGCCCGTTCGTGTACACAAAAAACAAGTGAATAAAGCAATTCAAGTAGAAATTATGTTTAAAAATGGTCCCTTAGTGTATATTCTATGGAGGTAGTCTTCCGGATTACAGGCAATAGAAAGTATGGTCGTTACCAAACTGCCCAGATTTCGAGTACATATTCCAACACAGTTTCACGAGAATTGATGTTTTTTCTTCTGTTTGTACATGTTTTAAGATGCACTTGACTAAGACAATCAGATTTTCCCCTGACTGCTCCGTCAGGGGCACCAAAGGAATAAAATATTTCATAAGCTCAAATATTGCCAGACCGGTAAGCGACTTATTAATTTAAATATAATTGTCAGGTGAAATCGCAAACGTACCATTTTATGCATAATAAGAGGACTTTCCTTTTTTAAAATTCGTTAACATTATTTTGGGTGTTGGATTACGATGTGTATCAGATCGTCCTTGAAACAGTGGTGAATACCTTACATTTTCCTCTGTTTTCTGTCCATTACCCATAAATGTAGATTCTGTTGTATGCACTTATCAAAAACTTAAAACTAAGATGTTTGTTATAGAAATTTACCTAAGGGATGAATTTTAAGACATTTTTTGATGCAGATATTCGTTTGAGTCATATTTGTTGACTCATACAAACATGAAAAATCGATGTCGAGAAAAATCAATGTTCACAAGAAAATTTGGCAATTACTACGCCTAAGATCAATTTGAAAAACTTTCATAACAAGTTACCTCTTTAAAGGCACATGGCTTAGTTGTTTAGTTGTTTTAATATCTGCGTACTTTATTTTTTCCATGATCAAAGTCAACAAAAAATGGTTACCTGATTTTCGTGAACGTAAGAAAACATTTTCAGTTCTCTGAAATGATGTATTTAAACATGTTCTAGCTTATATTAACATTTGTTTAAAGTAAAACGCACACAAACAAGAAATTGCGCTTTGGAAGGTACCGTAGCCATTGTCCACTTTCATCTTCAGTAAACAGCATTTTCACGGCAAATCAGTACAAAAAACACCAGGAACAATTTTACATGTGTCCCATACGACCACCTTAATTTTCGAGGATAAAGTTTCATAAGTTTGGCAATCTACTGTAACTGTCGGATTGCTAACTTTACGCTTACCAGATATTCAGTAACTAGATAAAATCAAAAACATTTGCTTACGTGTGGATCCTTTAGGAGAATTCGAGCGGATAACCCGACATAAAGAACTAAAAGTGTATAGACTCGAATAGCTTACCGATCCTTTAGGTAGTTACTGTATGTTCCGTGAACGTTGTTATCGAAGATACCAGAACACCGTAAGCAAATATATGATATACCATATTTCCAGCACACATAAAATCCCAGACACGTGATTTGCTGATATTCTGCCACTTCATGACACAGCTGAGATTGGTTCGAGTGATTTGAGGCTATTTAGTTTTTCGCCAAAACATATCGATAAGAGGATAAAGGCCCGAAATTATGAAGCAGCGCACATCCTAAAAACCTTTAGAAAATTTTAAGCAGCTCAGCAGTTATTTATTGAGAATGCGCACGGATAAATCCCTGTCCATAGCGGACGAAATCCATGTAAGATGCTTGCTTATAATCGGTCATTACACAACGAGCATGATGGGCCTTAAATGAAAGTAATTTATGTTAAAAAATGTATGATCAATGTTTAACCCGTAAACGCTGCCAGATCTATCCGCGTCAAAATAGACGTTTAAGTGCCGTCCTGTTACAAACTTACTCTGCATGTACGGCCGGAAAGCCAACTTTTTGTCTATCCAGAATTAGTCTCAAAACTTAAGTTTTAGCATTATTGATTGCCAATCAGTTGCGTTAGAGCTATTCATGGAGCTTCAATGCAAAAGCAATCGTCTCGTATACTGTCCTGCAAATACGTCACTTTCATGTGACTGCACATTTGTCGTGGTTACGTACAATTTGAAATAAGTGACTACTGGAGTCCAACTGTTGGACGTAAATATTCACTGCCCCAGCGGCACGATAAAACCTTGATCGATGTCATCCGCGCTGATTGGTAAATCACTGACTGAGGGCAACATAGCGGTCAGAAAGGACTAGTCCAGTGTTCGTTTATTTACCGGTTAGCTGTTGCCTTTAATTTTCAACGTTTTAGCAGACCCGTAAATGGCCCTTTTTCGCAGCAAGCCATCACATCCGATTATCAAGATGTGTAAATCTGCCTGCATACAGAAGTTCTGAAGTACAATATCAGGCTTTGCAGATATCAAAGAGGGTGATCTTCCATTTGATACTTATAAAAGGAGAAAAAGGGTTTTTAGAATGTCTCAATGTAGATTTTGTAGATTTTGCTTACCCTTTAGTGTGCGAATGTTTACAGTTTTGTCGATGTTCGGTTTCCCCCTTTCACTCTCAGCTTGAAGTAGGGACAAAAATCTTTTTGCTGAGCACTCAGATTGGACCTATCTGACGATGGCTAGCAACCCAGAAATTATCATCTCAGTCACTTATGTGTGCATATTCCTCCTTATACATTATTATTGTTGTTTCATGACTGCCTGCGAGGACCCCAGATAGATCCTAAAGGGGGTATGGAACGAGTTTGTCCCATAAACTGATCGGTAAAAACGATTACACCACAGCTAAAACTCCCATTTGCAACTGAAAGGACAACAACCTGTGACTCTATGGGAAAACGTGAGAATAACTAGTGTTTGCCAAACAAAGAACTTAGGTTCAAAATTCACGTCCAAAATCCTGCCTTTTATCATGACTGAATGACAATGGCTGACAAACAAGAAATGCTTTGTCTGCTTTGTCCTTGGTGGTACCCCTTGTTCAACTGTCAGACGCGACGATGTCCATCCTGTATGCCACATCATATTGGGCGCCATACGGTAAATTGAATGTAAATTAGTTTCTAGTGATGGCAGATTTTCAAAGCACATGCTGCACGCTCTCTCCCAAACTCATCTTCCTGGGTCGGCGGCAGAAGAAAGTCAGAACGAATGGAATCGGGTTTTGGGCACAATAGCTACCAATGCTGAAGATACAGTGTCCACGTACACCATACTATCTGGTCTCTGCGCAAGTTATTGAATTTTCACAGAAACAAGAATCCATTTTTGGTCATATATAAGTGGGATACCATTCAGACCATATTGAGAACGAAGTATTGATCATGGGCCTCATTTCACTAGTCACTCCCACAAACACACAAAGTACTGACCTCGAAAATCGGTAATCTCAGTTGGCTGCCTTCCAAGGCAGAAACGCATAGCGCATCGGGATAGATGCAAAGCTCATCAAATGTATTATAATAAATATAACGATAAATCGTCCTGGGATTGCAGTTCTCAGGGTCAAACTCAATCTCTTATCCCTCCTCATTGCATAAGGCACATTTTTTGGGTCAGTCAGACAGTTGGCTATGACATTCTACCTGATACAATACCTAAACTCATGCAGAAACGGAAGTAGGAATAATAATTGTTTTGTGGGGCACCTGTGCGGGCACTATATATATATATATATATATATATATATATATATATATATATATATGATAGTGTGGGGCTCACCAATTTGCTTAAGGAACACACATGTTCCGTTGTGCCTTGGAGCTCAGACTAGAGCCCTCGCAGGCGGTCGCATAGTGACGTGTTGCATATGATGGAATGGAACCGACAAAGACAAGGGAGACCGGAATGGCCATTTCTGGCTTATTAGCCGTTATCAGCCAGTCATACCCAATCCCAAGTGTGGCACACCTGGGATTCGAACCCACGACCTTTGGTATTTGAGTCGAACGCGCTACCATTGAGCCACGGGCTCGTTGTTTTGTCGGTTGTGATCGGGAATATGATGATAGTGTGGGGCTCACCAATTTGCTTAAGGAACATACATGTTCCGTTGTGCCTTGGAGCTCAGACTAGAGCCCTCGCAAGTGGTCGCATAGTGACGTGTTGCATATGATGGAATGGAACCGACAAAGACAAGGGAGACCGGAATGGCCATTTCTGGCTTATTAGCCGCCATCAGCCAGTCATACGCAATCCCAAGTGTGGCACACCTGGGATTCGAACCCGCGACCTTTGGTATTTGAGTCGAACGCGCTACGATTGAGCCACGGGCTCGTTGTTTTGTCGGTTGTGATCGGGAATATGATGATAGTGTGGGGCTCACCGATCTGCTTAAGGAACATGCATGTTCCGTTGTGCCCTGGAGCTCAGACTAGAGCCCTCGCAGGCGGTCGCATAGTGACGTGTTGCATATGATGGAATGGAACCGACAAAGACAAGGGAGACCGGAATGGCCATTTCTGGCTTATTAGCCGTCATCAGCCAGTCATACCCAATCCCAGGTGTGGCACACCTGGGATTCGAACCCGCGACCTTTGGTATTTGAGTCGAACGCTCTACCATTGAGCCACGGGCTCGTTGTTTTTGTCGGTTGTGATCGGGAATATGATGATAGTGTGGGGCTCACCGATCTGCTTAAGGAACATGCATGTTCCGTTTTGCCTTGGAGCTCAGACTAGAGCCCTCGCAGGCAGTCGCATAGTGACGTGTTGCATATGATGGAATGGAACCGACAAAGACAAGGGAGACCGGAATGGCCATTTCTGGCTTATTAGCCGTCATCAGCCAGTCATACCCAATCCCAGGTGTGGCACACCTGGGATTCGAACCCGCGACCTTTGGTATTTGAGTCGAACGCGCTACCATTGAGCCACGGGCTCGTTGTTTTGTCGGTTGTGATCGGGAATATGATGATAGTGTGGGGCTCACCGATCTGCTTAAGGAACATGCATGTTCCGTTGTGCCTTGGAGCTCGGACTAGAGCCCTCGCAGGCGGTCGCATAGTGACGTGTTGCATATGATGGAATGGAACCGACAAAGACAAGGGAGACCGGAATGGCCATTTCTGGCTTATTAGCCGTCATCAGCCAGTCATACCCAATCCCAAGTGTGGCACACCTGGGATTCGAACCCGCGACCTTTGGTATTTGAGTCAAACGCTCTACCATTGAGCCACGGGCTCGTTGTTTTGTCGGTTGTGATCGGGAATATGATGATAGTGTGGGGCTCACCAATTTGCTTAAGGAACATACATGTTCTGTTGTGCCTTGGAGCTCAGACTAGAGCCCTCGCAGGCGATCGCATAGTGACGTGTTGCATATGATGGAATGGAACCGACAAAGACAAGGGAGACCGGAATGGCCATTTCTGGCTTATTAGCCGTCATCAGCCAGTCATACCCAATCCCAAGTGTGGCACACCTGGGATTCGAACCCACGACCTTTGGTATTTGAGTCGAACGCGCTACCATTGAGCCACGGGCTCGTTGTTTTGTCGGTTGTGATCGGGAATATGATGATAGTGTGGGGCTCACCGATCTGCTTAAGGAACATGCATGTTCCGTTGTGCCTTGGAGCTCAGACTAGAGCCCTCGCAGGCGGTCGCATAGTGACGTGTTGCATATGATGGAATGGAACCGACAAAGACAAGGGAGACCGGAATGGCCATTTCTGGCTTATTAACCGTCATCAGCCAGTCATACCCAATTCCAAGTGTGGCACACCTCTAAACAGTTGATGCCTGGACAGCTGAAGGTTCTAAGTCACTAGGCTTGCTTTAATACCACAGACGCCGCTCCGGTTAATCTCATTGCCACAGTCGAATCAATTCTCAAACAAACCGGGGAATCCGATGAAACAAAACACCTTGTTCAGCAACAGGTAACTGCCTTTGTAATGGCGCATAAACCACGCGCAATTATTATCAGAGTGGAGCAGGATGCTGTCAAGAGACAGAGAGCTGACACGAGTATTGTGATACTACCAGCGGACAAAGGACGTTCTACAGTCGTCTTGGATAAGACCGACAAAAATTCAGAAGGCCAACAACCTGCTGGAAGACTGACAGGCATATCTTCAATGCGATGGTGAACCGATGAAGAAGCTGATGATGCAGCTAGACAAAACGCTTGCCGATATGCAGACAAACAAAGTAATAAGTAAGTTGGTAAGACTGGCTCTTAAACCATCAGATGCGGCCGCAGCAAGGTTCTACGGATTACCAAAAATATACAAGGCCTATATTCCCCTTCGTCCAATTGTGTCATTGCGTGGTGCACCAACATTCAATCTGGCTAAATGGTTTGTTCCGACACCTGAAGTCTCTCACTTCGGGCGCAGCCACAACGGTCACTTCAGTTACTCGGTTCCTGGAACGGCTCAGGCGGACACGACTCACCGCAGACGAGCTCATGGTGTCATTTGATGTCACCTTTCCTCTTCACTTCAATCCCTCAGGACTTTAGCAGTCAAAACGGTAAGCGAATTGCTTGAGAAGCAGTACGATGATGCAGGTGAGTCGTTGAAGCGGGGAAATCTTGTCCAACTCTTAAAATTCTGTCTGAAGACGTACTTCACCTTCGAGGGGACCACGTACGGGCAGATCAGAGGGACACCAATGGGATTGCCACTCTCGGGCTTCATCACTGAGGCAGTTCTCCATAAGCTTGAGACTCTGGTTTTCACAAACTACACGCCAACGTTTTGGACTCGATACGTTGACGATACCTTCGTCATAATCAAACGAGAAACGATCGAAGAATTCCATAGCGTTCTGAATTCCGTCTTCCCGGACATCCAATTCACAATGGAGGCCGAAATTAACAACCAACTGCCATTCCTGGATGTTCTTGTCCATCGAAAATCCAACGAGCACATAAAAACTACGTTTTATAGGAAGGCGACAACACACGCCAAATCTTAAGTTACCACAGTGCGCACCCCTTGTGCCACAAACGCAGCTGTGTGCGAACTCTCTACAGAAGGGCAGAAACACATGGCAGCGAGCCGGACGACAAAAGGGCAGAACTCCGCTACCTCCAGCGCCTTGTCATGGCCAACGGATACCCTCGTAACTTCATCGAGCGCAGCAGGCTGGCCAAACCAAGACAAAACCTGGTGACAGAACAGCCAAAAGTCTGGCGTGCACTGCCATACATTGACGGCGTCTCTGAGGCAGTTTCACGCCTCCTCAGACAGCTGGGGATCAGAATCGCCCATCGACCGAATCCAACCCTTCGAAATCTAGTTATGAGACCGAAAGCCCCCTTCCACGAGGTGAGACGTCAAACATCATCTACCGGATTCCATGTGACTCCTGTGAAGTTAAATACGTCGGAGAGATAGGGAAGTGGTTACAGACCCGTGTTACCGAACACGTGCGGGCAGTGAGGAGAATGGACCCATTGTCCCTGGTGGCGGAACACGGTGCAAACTCTGGGCCCACGTTCGCCTTCCGAAACGCCGAAATCCTGGGTCGAGGAAATGACCGCGTAACTAGAGAAACAATCGAAGCCTGGCACACGGAGCCTACGTCGATCAACTGTTGTGTCGCCCTTCCAGCAGCCTACCAGGCCCTCCGGGTGCAGCTCATTTAACGTAAGAGGAAACACGGAATTAGGCCAAACGTGAATTCCACCGCGAGAGAACCTAGGACGGATATGCACCTAACCACGCCACAATTCGGGGCCGACGAAGGCGCAGTCATGATGACCTCCGCATCAGTTACTACCCCAACAGACGAGGAGACAGGCACTCAGGACACAAACATGACTATCGACCCAGGGTGCCAATTTAGGTCAATGCGGACCCAGACAATGACCGCCCCCCTCAACGAGAGACATGTCAACTGACAGCAATTTCCTTCTCTCTCCGTCCCTGCTTCACCCCGGTGACGACAGAGATGCTTCCTGTGTGTATGCCAGCAAAGAACGCCAAAGCCAATGAAGGACTCCCCCCTGTCCTCCTATGGTGTACACTGTTAAGGTAAACCCGGACAATTAACCCTGTGTTACAAAATGGCTATCACCCCCCATAAATACTGTGAGACGCGGTACGATACTCACTTTCGACGATGGAAGCTTGTATGCTTTTGAAACGTCAGGACAATACACCTATGGTCTCTGAGATCGCCTTTTCTTCTCGATTATGTCCGGCGACACGCATCTTTGCTACTATCAGTAATATATATATATATATATATATGATAGTGTGGGGCTCACCGATCTGCTTAAGGAACATGCATGTTCCGTTGTGCCCTGGAGCTCAGACTAGAGCCCTCGCAGGCGGTCGCATAGCGACGTGTAGCATGTTCCTTAAGCAGATCGGTGAGCCCCACACTATCATCATATTCCCGATCACAACCGACAAAACAACGAGCCCGTGGCTCAATGGTAGAGCGTTCGACTCAAATACCAAAGGTCGCGGGTTCGAATCTCAGGTGTGCCACACTTGGGATTGGGTATGACTGGCTGATGACGGCAAATAAGCCAGAAATGGCCATTCCGGTCTCCCTTGTCTTTGTCAGGTTCCATTCCATATATATATATATATATATATATATATATATATATATATATATATATATATATATATATATATATATATATATGATATATATGTGATGATGTGTTATTGTAAGTTAGCTAACATGTTGTTCATGTGTGCTTTTGGGGCTCTCTCAGAGGACCATAGTTCGTCCATCAGGCAACCAAAATCCCAAAATCTGACTCAACTGTTCTGGGACAGACCGGAACATAACATTTCAGCAATGATTGACAGACACGCTGCTGGTTGCGACAGGACTTTCTCCAAGAACTTATAATGTGCATAAGAGTTGTTAGAAATGTGGCGCGTTTTATACCTTTCTAGAAGCCATGATTTTTCAAAGCCACCGCAAAATAATCTACCTGAGAACTTCGCACTCCTATCTTTTACTGAATGGACCAAATATTAGAGTTTTATACGAGAAGGTAAGGGGGTGTCCTAATTATAAAATAAAAGAGGCAGTACGATAAATGTATTGGTAAGGCAGGGGTCTAGGTACGCCCACTCATTACAGGTTGCCATGCTCTAAATTTCAGGAAGTATTGGTTAGGATTTCACTTAAGGTTAGCGTTGGGCATAACGTTACTAGTAAAGTTGAGTTCAGGATAAGGGTTCAGGATACAGTTAGTGATAATGTCAGAGTTACGGTAAGGTACTCCGGGAATTCAGTGTACGGGTTTCTGTCCTAGGTGGCATTAAATATTCCCTTTTCCAACGAACACACTAAGCAATCATGGTATGCATATGTGGAGCAAAAAACTGATGTCGGGGATTTTTACTCATCCAAATCCATTTTTAGTTAAATTTCCTAAAAATACAACGTCGTGCACCAAAGCAAGTAAGAGGTCTTAAACACAATTCTAAGGTAGAGGAACTGGAATGCCCAACTATATTCCTCTTGTGCTACGGGCAGCAGAAAGGTGAAATTATCTTGGTTTAAAAGATAATGCATGGTCTCCAAGAGGGGCTGTGGACATATTGACGTGGCACCTCTTGCCTCATCTTCGTGGACACACAATGAAGCTGCGTAAAATATATACAGACTGGACCTCTGCTCTGAATTCTTCACACAACAGATCGTTAAAAAGGAAATGAGCTCCCCTATCAGTCGTGAAAGCGATGTCCCTATAACTCTTCATGAAACGCTTGGATAAGCATGTGTCCCGTGTTTCCCCTCGAAAATCTTAACCCGATCTAAATACCACCTCAACTCCAGGCAGGAGTTCGTTTTGAAAACAATGTTACGTACTTTTTGTGAATACTATTTTAATCGGGGCAATTTTTAACAGATGGAGATGATGCGCTGGCATGCAAACCATATGATTCTAAAATGCGATACTTATTACTCCTACCAAATAAATAGAATTGAACACAAGTCCTATAAATGTGTAGATAAAAAAGTGCATACTTAGAAATTTATATCCAACGGGATAGCCCACTTTAATGGTTTATATAAGATTTCGGTCAAATATTAGCTTACTAAAGCAAAACCGATTATATAAATTTTCTTACGGTTAATACAATATTTAGCGCATGGGAGAACTGACCTTTACATGAAGCAAAACGAAGATAATTGGATGTATGCTGCGTAATCCTCGGATAATATATTCTTAAGAGGTTGCATACTGTGAGCTGTTCAACCTCTCATAAAATGTTAACCGAGATTCTGAAATTCGTTTTCGGTTCGAACAAAGTAGTTAATTAAGATTGATCTACTGATTATCATGCAGCTAAAACCTAAGATATTTTAGTCACAATAGGATGTCGGCTTTTGTACGGGCTTCATTCTGACTGCCTACAAGAAAGATGTTATGAGAACAATCGCTTCATGAGTAGTGAGCGTTTATCCCATTGATTTTTGATGCCCGCACGTTTTAGAATAAATTTTATCGAGAACATGCATTAAAATATTCTCTCTTATACTCCTTTGGTCGCAAATTACACTGTCGTCAAATTTTATGCTTGGAGGAAGGGTATTTTTGATTTTAAAAAATTTCTTACTATGACATTTTTTAAACAGTGAAATGTGCGTTCGCAGTACATCGTTACAGTTCATTTTTATTATTATTGATTATAATTTATGCATCAAAATCTCAATCTATGCAAATTATATGAGAACTTTGCGATGTCTTCCTCATAGCGTAAAGAAATTGATTAATTTTCCTTACATAGAATGCATACAGCATGTAATTCCGGAACCTTTAATTGAAGTGTAACGACCAGTGGAGATCAAAATTCTTTAGTGATTTAGACAGTTTTTCAAACTGAAACAAACCCTTTCTTCAGGCAAAAATTTTGAAGACGCTATACTCTGTTACAAAGAATTACAAGAGCGAATATTTTTTGCATGTTCTCGATATAATATATTTAAAGATATAAGGTTATCAAAAATCAATGCGTTAAATACACTCTACTTAAGCGCTATTTTTTCCACAACATATGTTTTTAATAGGCGACACCCTACTCTGACTGAACTATTTTGGGATTAAGTTGCATGCTAATCAATACGACGAAAATCCTACGTAACTAATTTGTTCGAATGGAAAATAAATTTCAGAAATTTGGCTGGCATTTCATGAGACAGGAAGTCTACTGTAAGTGGGCTTGTTTGCTTTTCTCTTGAGATAAATGACCTTCCACCTTGTGTTTTAAGCTCGTTTGTTTTTAATAGCTTTGTTGAATTTTACAACCTCTAAGTACCGCATAATGCAAACAGGTGTCTATGGTTCTTAACAGCCTTTTTGGGTGGAATTGCCTATATAACCTCTTGCCCATAGGATATGGAAATAGATACCCCCTCGTTTGAAGGTACCATTGCGCTTAATTGCAGGATTAGTAAATAATCTCGTGTCCTAACCTTAACACTAATCATCACCCTAACCTTAACTATAACCCCGATCTTAGGCCTTACTCTATCATTAGTCCGCATTGTTTTGAAATTTGGTGCGAAGCTGCCTGGAGGATGATCGGTTTCTGTTAACCTGTATTTTACAAGGCTCATCTGAAGCTAGTTCTACCAGCTTTTCTTTGGAAAGATTATCATGTCATCCCAAATTACTGTTTGGCATGGAAGGTTAGGCATTTGAATTTAAAAGTGTGTTGCGTTCAAACGAGCTGGTTGATAACCACTTCAGCCTAATGCTTATGCCAAAATACTTCTATTTTCCTCAGAACAACATCGCAAAACCATCATCTAGTTTACTTCTAAGTTTCTTTAGAGGAAATGTCCGGCATGTAGTTCGAAAACTTTAAAGGCAAATGAAGAGTGAGTTTTTACCTCAAAAGGTACGAGTGTTAGTAGGTTATCGCAAACAAACTACCTCTTCCGCCAACAAAACAATTTTATAGAAACTCGATTGCTTATATACTAAGTTCAAAAAACCATATTCAATTGAAGGCGTTACATAAAATAAGGTTTAAAGTATACATGCTTTAGCAAAATTCGACCGAATGCGCACTATTTAAGAAGCAAGTTGTTTCGGGACAGGAAGTATGATAGCGTTGACTGTAAAGACGCCCAGCAAGAAACCCTTAAGTGAATGATTTGGAATGAGGTTTTCTGCTAGGTCATTCTTGCCATTAAAATTTACGTCAAATATATGCGCTCAATTTCTTACGTGTTTTAAAGCATACTGGAAAATATTCACAAAAAGCGATTGCCGACCATCTTTGTTAAGATTATTTACGAAACAATCAATTAAAACAATGATATATTCAAAGCATGCTAACGGAGGAAGCCACAGCTTAGAGCATGCGTGAATTCTAGAAAACATCGAAATTTGTTTACTAAATTTAAACTGCCTAAAAAATGGAAAATAAGATTCATCCGCCGCTTGAATATATTAGATCTGACGTGAACTACATGAAAACTCCAATTTTGACATCTGGACAAACGATAAGTAGGGGAAGTAGATCATCCGGTGGTGTTTTGGTTTGCCCGCAACAATGAGACGTTGAGCGTGTCCAAAAGGGGTTGGAATTATTCTATACTCTGTTCACCGTTGGGTTCTCTTGATGGTGGTATCCTAAATGAAATTAAAGAATTATTATTAGGATAAAATCATCCTTTTTAAAATCGCTACAGTTACATTCATGTGAAGTCAGTGATTTAAGTGAGGAGAATAGAAGAGGTTTGTATTTTGTGGGCCCTTTTTCGCGCAATGTGTTCACTAGGATTTTAGCTCAAATTTTTAAAAATAAAAAAAGGTTTGGAACTTAACAGTACCAAAAACGCAACCTTGCGCGCAATTTCTATGTAGGCAATCATTCAGATAGTGGGATAATTCCAAATAAATTGACACTACTGACGTAAGGTTTGTTCTGATTTGAAACCTTAGGACAGACATAATGACCTAGTGCTGGTGGTATCGTATCATTTAAAATCTCAATACCCAGTGATTCCGGAAACTTGGAAAACATGGACGGTTTTCCACTCGTTTTAAAGCTTTGGCAACCTGAACTGCGATTAAATCTGATCATGTATAATGAGCGGCCTCATTGGTCTTCGTTCAGAATCTTTTGATAGTCTTTTAATAACCTTAAAAAACTGCTTTAATCACATGTTTCTTGCATATCGCTTTAGTTTTTCAAAACCTTCTGATACTCTTGCATGCCTCAGAACTGACACTTCAGAGACATGTGGGATCCTTATCCCAGATTGTGCTCAATGGCTCTCAGACGTTTCACGTAAACAGGAACACTTCTGTGAGATATGATAGAGTTGACGTCTGTGGCGTCTTTATTAATAGAGGAATTTGTCGGGGGTGGCATCTTGCGTAAGCACTTGCGGAGAATTCTTTTATTCCGCTCATACAATTTCTGGTTCCTGGTAAGACATCCCTTCACAGAAGATCCTCCGTAACAGTGACAGCGAACACACAAATGGAGTGCAGTGCATAGTCAGTATTAACAAGCCAGGAACAATGCAAACAGGGGCATATAAGGGCAATTGCCAGCGTAACTATTCAGTCTCTGACTATGGGTAGACGATACAACTATTTGAAACGTCAGACAAGCATAATACTTCTTCTGGTTAACGCTCCTTCTTATTATTTTTTTTCTGAGTTACCACCTGAAAATCGCATTTTTTCTAATATTAAAGTGCTTTTCTTATTGAATTCTGTCAGTTCAAGATGATTTTTTTCTCTGCACCTTTCAGCTTCACCTAGTGTCTTGACAGGCTAAAGAATAAAATTATTTTTCATCAGAGTATGTCCCATTTTCAATACAGTATACTATAGAAAAGCACTGAATGGGCTTTTAAAAACAATGGCCATCATGGATTCTAAGGTTAATCAGATGCACTTAGTACCCAATATTTTTTCATGTACATTGAGTGTAACTTTCTAAAAAGGTTTGAGATAGATTCAAAGAAGAAACCGAACTTTCCTAATTACTGGAGAAGTGTTGGTTGACAAGCGAAAATCAACCAATGTTAGTCTCAACCAATAAAATCCATGACAATCTAATCTTCTCTACAAATGGAAAAGTGGTTAAACTCAGATAATTTTCAATAATTCACGAAATGGGACACGCCCAAAAGAGACCAATTTCAAGCGGCGGTAATATGAGCGTTCTTTCAATTTTTAATGACAAATTCTCAGCAAAGTCACGCAAGCTATGCCTTCCTAGCTGATGGGCTTACTTATAAGCATTGTTCACTTACGGGTAATTATAATTTAAAATAAGCACATTTTTCCAAAACGTCAAAACACCATTTAGCCTAAACCTTGTCTAGCCTAAATAACCTCCCCTTATTTTCATAAAGTGTTATATTTTGTAGAGGTGAAAGTCAGGAACTCACGGATTCACTTCGAGCAGTGCAGCACTTTTAGTTTCTTTATTACCCTCCACTTTTTCTTTGACATATACATCCTTTTTGTCAGAGGTCCCTGTCTCGTCTTTAGATTCTTCGATCTTGTCATCATCTTGTCGGACTTCCAGGTGGTCGGTTACTTCAACATGCTGTCTGAAAAATGATTGCCAGCAAAAACCAACGGAGATGAGCGTTAGATAATTTTCTTCATAAAGTTAAATTTATTTGATCTCTATTTTGCACTTTCATTTTTAATTCAGGAGGGGACACAAGAGCCGTTTTAATAGTCATGGGCTAACATTCTTTCGGGAATAATCGAGTGGTTTTGACTACCAATCTGCACATCTGTCACATGTGATGACCCTTCTGCTCAGATCAATTCAGCGCACAAATGAGCTAGTCACCTGTAAAAACGGGAGGTCCTAGGGTCGAAAGCCCCGCGAAAATCCTTACCATCCAATAATAACTACTGTAATGGCCGCCTATTGCAGGCGGTATTTCCGATTCAACCCAAAGTCCTCTGAATTTTGAAAAATCGACCTTTAAAACATAAATCTTTGCAGTAATAAAGGGCAGTTAATTTTCATAGTATGCTGCGTGCTGCAGTGGATTTCATTTGGAGCTAGGAAAAAGTTGATCATGGATCCTTACTGTTCCAAATAAGAGTCAAGAATTCGCACTTATAGTGGAACATTTTATAAAGATGCCCTTTAAATTTCAAAATGCTAGGGCAGAATAAAGATATTCAACACTTCCAAAGATTATTTCCGAATACTTTATTAAATTACGACATTATTTACTAGATTGCCATTTATACCGAAGGTAAGTAAACCTGACATTCATCGATTTCGTCTTGATTTCCCTTGGGACTTACTCTTGAACCCCGCCAGCAGCCGCATAAAGGCCTATAGTAGTATTAGTATTAAAGGCTCATTAACCGTTATCAACCAGTCATACTCAACCCCAGGTGGAATTCCACCCTAGGCGCAATGGTAGAGCGTTAAACTCCGACGGATAGCGCGTTCAAGGCTCGTGTGTGACACCCCCTGGAGTTGGGTTTGACTAGCTAATGAGTCAGAAATGGCCATTCCAGTCTCTCTTGCCTTGGTTGGTATTGTTCATAATTCGTCGATTTCTGACCTTGATTTACTAATAAAATTATGGGCCTCAAAAGCAGGCACATTTAACCTAAACGAAAAAGCTAATGCATAAAATCTCATTTTAGACTAGCTATGTGCAATTGGCTTCTACCGAAACATCAGTTCTTCATTGTCAACCATTCCTCCAGAGCCTGCAGGAGAGTCACCCCAAAACCTACGCTCCATTACCCAGAAAAGTAGGAAGAAAAATCGCTGTTAGAGATGAGAAGTTGAAGATGTCAGAGACGAACTCTCCGGAACCTGTAGACTGATTGATTAGATCCTTGGCTTCAAAGAATCAGCTGTAAGCCCAGAGTCGGTTTATGGTGTGTTGATGCATCTTATTTTATCTGTTCGGCTAAAGTTGGTTCGGTCTTGATCTGCAAATCCTGAAATCGCGATCATGGTCAAAGAAGAAGTAAACGGCGGTGGGTAACTTAGAGTGCCTGAAACATTGTGTCTTAGAAAACAGGTAACAGTCAAACTGAAGTAAAGACATCATATCACGGGAACTGCAGTATGCCAACGTAGTGTCAGCAAAGCCATAGATTGACTTCTTAGAGTCTATAGAAACCAAGCCGCTCCAAATGAAATCAACATGGAATGTACTTGACAGTAAATATAAGAGTAAATTACTCTATCAAGACAATGAACCTAGCTACCATCCTAGAATGTTCGAGTCGAAAATCCCTTGGCCTTGGATGAATGCCACTTTAAATCCTTTCCAGGGATGTTTTCTTAGGACTTTCTGTATTTGTAGGCAGACTTGTGGAGCATGTCACAGAAATATAAATGAAGTCTAGTCAGTGAACTAGGAGTGTTAATGCTAGATAGGCATAATATTTGATGAAGGTCTTGTGGAAAGCGAAGAAGCAGATAAAATCACTTAAACAAGAACTTTAATATTCCGACGTTTCGGATTCTTGCTCGAATATATCCTCAAAAACAGAGTCAGATAAGGGTATTGGGTTTGGGGAAGCCTTAAGGTTAATCTTTCGAATCAACAGCACGCCCTTATTGACAAGGCTGAGCCCAGGTTTGTCGCACGCATATCGATTCACCCACAGTTTATCGGATTGAAGTAAAAGTTTTATTTTGGGAAATGGCAGAAGGAAGTGGAGAAGCAGGAGGAGTCTTAGCATCATCAGGAACAACGATGTAACTGTCATGCCATTCAAGGAAACACAGGGATGTGGTTTAGAAAGCGATAAAAATCACGACAGATGGGGCATGTATCTACTTCTATACCAATAATTATCCATCAGTTTCCTTAGGTGAAAACAAGGCCAAAGAGCCCCAGGAGGTGCATAATTTTGCGTACACTATGGGCGAATAAGCACGCCGAGAGGTGGGAGTTCATTTCGAGCTTAGGCTGGCTTGTTTTGCTGTTTACCTGCGCCATTGATTTGCTTCCCATCATTTCGATCTCCTGATGTACCCCAGAGTTTTGGCGGTGTCCTAGGGGATGGGTTATGCACCCTCATTACCAACTGTTGGGATAAATACTCCAGCCGAATTCGACCTCATTATAACTGAGCAGAGGAAAACGCCAGAGAAGCTCACTCTTTGTACGAACAAGCTTCACAGAATTACTTTCCTTATATTGACCACAAGAGAGATTTCATTATTCATTTACATGTAAACCCCTAAACGCACCAAGGCAACAACACAATCACGAATGAATCAGAATTGCTTTTTGAGAAAGAATTAAAACTCTTATATGTTAGGAACACATAGAATACTATGCAATAGCCATCGAGATGGGGGTAAAGTCTGTACGCCAAAGGTTGTACGAAGGCTCTACTTATGATTGTGAATCAAAAAATATATCTGGATGAGTGACATACCGTCCCAATTCACAAACCCCCAACTTGAATATGGGCCGAAAATTTCACCTTGTGGATAAAATAACGGTAGTAAGAATAGCTAAAAACGAATCTAGAACTACTTATGGTGTTGTCCTCGAACCGAAGTTCCAGTAACCGTTATACGGTGGAATACTCCCACAAAATTATGTAACCTCCGTCTAAACGCGCCCGATTTGCGCATCAACTGACTGACCGATTGGGGCAGTGGACTGTTGCCTATGAGAACGAAGAGAGAATGTGATCCCTCCAGACTCATCTAATGCACTATAAACAATCCGATTCCCCGTAGTCTATCACGGTAGACTTAAGGCCGTGACTTTGCAGCCTGCCAACTGATAGTGAACTTTTTTAACACAATTTCGGGCAGAGGTGGTACCTTCTTAACCTTTTTTGCTATGACGTTTCCAATCAGTTTGGAACCGAGCCATCCCTTTGTTGTAGGTGGTGCATCATGCGCGAACAAGGCACTGAGGGTACGCTTAGTAATTTTTTTTCTGCCAGTCTCCTGCGTCCGAATCCATCGCCAGTCTTCTCGATTCAGTCATGAAGCCGAAACCAGGAGGCCGAGGGAACAGATTCTGCAGTAGAAACAGCGCAAACCTATTATCAATGTAAGCTAATGCACATATAAGTCCTCATACCTGCGTCCACCCTGCAAGGAAGCAGACGGTGGATATCGTTGGAATCGATGGTCGAAATGTCCTGTGAGCAGGTTTTGAAGCATTTCATGAGTCAATTAATAAATGTTAAAAAATTAAATTGGATTAATCAGTGAATGCGTTTAACTTACTCCTGAGCATCTGAACTAACGAAATACTCGATGGTCGGTAGGTCCGATGACATGGATATCAGTTCCTCTGTCCTTTCCTGTCGAAAGCAGTTGTCGAAGGCTTTAAAGTAGCCGAGAAGCGGCAACAGAATGCCGCCAATAGTAGAACACAGGAGCCAAAATATGATGACCCCAATCTATAAACAAGGATGTTCAACTCTGTTAGGTGTGAAAATGTAGTTTTGGTAAAAGTTCAATAAATCGAATAATATGGATGCTTTTTTCAAGTAGTCTTAATGCATATGGTTCGTTAAGGTATTATGCCCATGGCCCACTAGCTATGATCTATTCCAGCGATACTATAAAAACCAGACTCACTTACGACAAGGTCTCTCAACACAGTTAGTCGAACAATTTTTAAACAAAATCTTGCATACGCATACAAAAATGGTAGTATCTCCTAAATTCCGCAAGATTTTTGTTTTTCCTTTTCGACGGCTGACTAATTCAGGACTACGAACAGGACAGGTCGACTGCATTAACTTAAATTGCATTGTACCAAACCTTTAACTTACCAATCGCGTCAGTGTGAAGTTGAAGTACTTGAATATTGCGGGAAGACAACTGAATGCCCCACATGCCCACACTACAGCCAGATTTATTATCCGTTTCCGCGCAGTTCCGTTTTCAATAGCCGTCGTTATACTCTGGATATAAATGTGATTTTTTAACCAAGCGTTAATTCGCGGTGGGTTTTTTTCATTTTGCCCAATAAACCTTCTGAATTCACTGCGAGACTAAATATAAATGGTCCTAGTAGGAGAATCAATACAAAACTTTAATGATGCACTGCAGGCCTCCCTTATCGCGAACGGTAAGGAGACAAACAGCCTGCCTCTTGTACTGGGCCTTCGAGCTGTTCTTATATGCATATTCACTGTACTCACTTTTTAGCTTTTTGGTGCCCGTCATCCCTATCGGATGTGTGATTCTGTGATCCTTAGGTCAGGGACAGGTATTTAGGGCAGCCGTGGTCAAAAGCACGCTTCGATTCCCCAAAAAATTTAGACTACTTGTTCAATATTAACTTTCGTGTGTCAAAGTCGACTCAGGCGCAATGGATACGTAACCAAATTAGCATATATACCTGTGCGTTGAGGATGCGTTTGTTAATTAATAGATGCATTTGAATGATTTTAATAATTCAACTGAGCCCATTTTGGAAACCGTGAAAGCTAAGGTAAGATTTAAACCCATGACCTGAGTTTTAAGATCTCAACGATTGTTTGGATAGTTAATCTCGATTGGTGTTCACCGATTTGATTGGATCGTTAGACAGGGTACGATCGTTCTGCATTGTCTTGCAGTTTGGCAAAAAATTGATGAGGAAATTTCCACGAATGTGCATATGTTGGTCACTTGCTTGATTTTCTGATCAATTAAGATTGCAACTAACACTATAATAACCTCTTAAATGAACAGAAATAAAATGTGCAAAATTAGGCAGACTGCGCGTCCCATAGCTAACGGTTTTCCGGACTTTGTGGACACTACTCAACAGAGACTCAGTAATGAGTCATGAACACATGTTTTACGCTTTCTTCTCCAATCTTCTTGGTTAATATAAAAATTTTAGTTTTCTAGTAAAAATTCCGACCTATTGGAATTTCTCAGCTTAGTGAAATATTCATTCCACTCAAGACATGAGCAAGCTGTCGGTTTTATCTGCATTAAACGTATGTGGACTTGCTTTGGTGGTCAAATGATGCCAATTTAATGTAACGAGAACCGTATCTTACCCACGTTTTAAATGCTGTAAGGTTGAAAACAGGAATTATGCTACAGAGACCCGGCCACAGTCCAAATACGACGACAGGAAATATACAGGATGTGATGATTGCAGAAAGCCAAGAACAGCGAAAAACTCTTCCAACCTCAGTTGGGTCAGGTGTGCTGTAGGCTGTGGGGTCGTAGGTAGGTAGATTGAAAATTCTGAAAGAAAAAATCTTCCGTAAAATAGGAACAGCTAACCTGTACCATGAATATGTAATAAAGCGCTACAATGGGTAGGAAACAAAACCTTCAGACCGAGAATGGTAGCGGATGCAAATAACGGGCACTACTAGGTTAAGCCATTTGAGTGGGCTAGGTTCCAATTTACTAGCATTTTAACTGCTTTGGCTATCTAAGTATACTATGCACCGCCACTTAGTGAATGATAACTGAAAATAAAATGTAAGAATTGAAATGGCAGCTAAACCTAAAGAACCAGCTTACATTTTGAAGAACCTTTTTCCTCTTTTTATCATACCAGACTTACTTACATATTACTAGGAGCCTAAAAAGCTTATGTAACTAAAGTGGGAATAAGAACACTCCAATTCCGAGACCCTGCACCAATTTTCAGGGAGATCATGGTTAAAAGTAAATTTTGGGTTAATTTTAGGATACCAATTCTGTTTCGGGTTGGGCCACTTGTATTGAATGTATTTTCGATAGGCATAAGTCAGCACATAAATTTTATTCATTTATTCTAGCATGTAAACTTTACATTCCCACGTCGTCTATCTTCATAAGAGCCTTTCTGGATATCAAGTGACAATGATTTAAATGATGTAAATTTTTCGTGAGTTATTGTTTGGACAGCCAACGAATACGCTTAATGTTTTTGGAAATGGTGGTCAAAAATTTTCGATCTGGAACAAATTTTTGCATGGATAATAGTATACTGGAAATACTGTTTGAGGGTTTTGTATATGTTTTGTTCATAAAGTTTTGATTTAACTTTTAATTGTGTTGCTTGAAGGAATTTATGATGCCTGAAACGTAGGCAAGCTTGTTCGATATGCGAATCTCCGCAATAACTCCATATTTTATCAAATACTTGGCAGCATTAATACCGCTCTTTCCTATCGGTGAGTAGTAATTGATAAAGATCCTTAAATTTGAAGCATAATTTCCTGGGTATGAATTTAAAACAGGTGTATACAGCAGGCTTTATTAGTCCCAACAAATTTCGTGATGGCTTATCAACAGCAACCCCTCGTTGCATAACACAGATAACGAATGGAAGTAAACAACAGTTTGAATTTACAGAAACTTAATACATAACAGCAAGGGTCAAAGGGCAACGTAAAGAATAATCAGGTCAACGTGTTGGCTTAAAACTCAAGAGGAAATAAAAAGTGGGGGGGTGTTGAGACAACTACAGCCGTGAAGCAGTTGCAATTACAGGCAAGCGGCTAGCCTTGCTTAAATTCCGAAGCACGAATGGCGTTCAAAAATATTTGAATAAGTGAAATGCCATCAATAAACACTGAAGGTGTGGTATGTCCGAAAACTACTAGACCGCACATTTTTGGCCAAACATTTGAACGTTTTATTCGTAGATCGATCCAGGTTTTGCGACAGAGTAAAAACGTCAAACAGGTATAGTGCAAACTACGTTTTATCATGCTAGTTACGTTTCACGTCAATTAGTAAGAAAGATCACAAATAGCTGTCGAAAATTATGTAGTCATTCATATTGTGGCGTCATTACTTGAAGTTGAAAGGGTGTACGACCAAACTTTTCTTTCAACTTTAAACACACCTCTGACTAATACCATTCACCAGACTTTCATGTTCTGATTCATTTGGGACCTTACACGCTTGCTGAATAGCCCCCATGTTGACCCGTTAATTATTCAGTTTCGATTGTCGTACCATATACGCCTCGATAACAGTCCTGGTAAATTTTCCGTTGAGTTGATACTGGAACTTTGTGATGTCAACGTCATCGTATATGTTCGATTGAATATTAACTACCATTTAGGTTTTTGAGCCGTGGTCTCTTAAGCGCTACAGCTCCATAGTTATTCTGGTTCATAATGGGCAGAATCGGAGTCAATTATACCTATATCTGCAGTCAATCTTCCCTGTTCAAACAGTAACTTTGATTTTCTGTGTGAAATAAAAGCTTTTTCAACGGTGCTATTAGTCAAACCATCCGAGTAGCGAAAAACGTAGATTTCTTTTTGGCACTTTCAATTCTGGACTTTAAAAACTTTCGAAGCCAAAACTCGCTTTATGGTACATACGACGCTTCGTCTCGCAGACACCTCATATAGTACTGCTCTTTTTGCTGAAATGTATTACCTTTTTTTCCATCAGTACTTTTATGATTTCTTATGTAATACATTGTTTGTGGTCTTCAAATATCGTCCGATTTCTTTTATGCTAAGACATATCGCAAACGGCATAGAAACTTTGCCTAGCCTAAGCCATGGCGGGCGCAATACTATAGGCCATCGTAGAAGGTGAAAATGACTGAAGTTCGTTGACTCTTGAATAAATCGATTTATTAGACTTATTCTCCGAGTTGCCGGTGCAATACCGGTCACTGGTGACCGGAAATTTCTGATGCAAAACATACATGAACACTAAAATTTTTTGTAGCCTTAGAATAGTAGGACCACCTTATCTGATCTTTATTATCAATTGATGTTTTACTAAATCATTTCCTGATAAAACCATTTACGCATCAAAGTTTTCTACTATTTACACTCGTACCAAAACGATGTGATCTATGCTTAACTGTGGGACTATGGGCGAAACTCAGGAGGCCACCTAACCATGGAGTAGACTTTGGTGAAGGCGGTTAACTACAAGGGAGCTTGAGCACCGGTTTTTCTAATCGTCAAAAACAGAAATGATCGAATTGAAGATGCTGGAGTAAAATATTTCTTCGTGCACGCTATCAGTGAAGTCGGCAGCATTCCCCTTGACAAGTTACCTCGGACTGCACAAGCATCCACAAACGGAAACAGAGTTAAAACAGTGATGTATGCAAACTTTTGAGGGTTATAGTTACTTTTTACAGATAGTGAAAGCCTCGGAGAGGCTGTGTGCTGTCAAATTGGCAATATCCTTCTGATGATTGTTGGTTAAAATTCTCAGCTGAAAGCGAACATACATGCGTATAGTATTCGACTGGAAAGTTGCTTCTCGTTAGCCCAAGACAACTTAAGAAATGTTATCTTCCCCTTTACTTTTAAATTTATCTAGCTCCTTGCTTTTACATGCCTAATCCGGCTTATTTTGTGAAAGTTTACTAACCATATTGCTAAGACGCCTCGATACTGTGCTGCACATCGCATCTTTTTCTGAATCGCATGACTTCATTGTTTCAATACCTTACTAATTAAATAACTGTGAAATATGATTGTCTAAACAACGTCAATATATAATTTGTTGCTCTTAGCGTTTTAAACCAAATTTTATTGCATTGTGACCGACAAGAACGTACTTGGCATAGACAGCTGCCCAGGGATGCAGAGGGTTGTCCATTTCAAATAGCCTCTGCCAACTGCGGCGTACTTCTGTGGCATCATTGCGCTTCGAGCAGAAAACAATAACGACCGGCAAGATGAATCCTGCTGCGAATCCGGTTGACGCAGAAAGCAGAGAGAGCTCTTCATACGCTAGGGTTTTCGAATGAAATGCGAGTATTTCAGACTATAATACTTTCCGGAAAGGGTTTAAAGATCAGAATATTTTATGATGAGATAGAAATCAAATATTGAACACATATCTGTTGTTTTTGATTCAAGGAACAAACCATAAATCGCAGGGACAGTAAATATTGAATTAAAGTATATTTATGTCAAACAAGATAACAAAGTAGTAATTAATAGAAGTTCAGTCACATCTCTTTGGCATTTCTCATCCGACAAATTAGTGGTTTAAGATCCACTGTCTCATGCTTAGTCAATTAGAGCGCCCTGGAGCAGGGGCTGACATGCAGAATGAATGAATTTTCACTTCCTGGTGATTTTGACGTGCTTTTTGCAGCACAATTTTTATTTCATTTTCTTAATGGAAATTTCCTGAACAGTAATAGCAAACTTGAGCAGTTTTTAATTTTATGGATGACGTTATCCACTTAGAGGTCATTGATGGAAAACGACCGGCAAGCAACGGAACATGCAGTACGATGTTAGAAAGTGCACACAATGTTTTATATCACTCGTTCTACACAATGAAAGAACCAATGAGATGTCACGTCTTGTTTACACTTTAAGTTGTGTGTTTGCAAGACATATTACTTAAATACACGGCCGACCACTTGTGAAAAACAGACAATTTGTCTGACTTGTGTTTGAAAAATATGCTATTGTCTGATTTCCTAGAACAATAGGGCATATTTTTATATAAGTAGTCGAGTTCGAAGATGTCCACCATGTGCTCCTTAGCATGTTGGGGCAGGGGTGAAGACTTACGCTGGATTATCTCGAGAACATACTTGCACATCAACTACCTCACCATCTGTTTCCCTCCCTCATGTGGACCCGGTGTCAAGACAGAGACAAGAAGACCGGCGGTTGGAGAGGGCACAGGCCCAGGCGTTGTGACCCACCACAAACGATGACAAAACCTCACAGAGGGGGCGGCTAAGATCCCAGCTGAGTGGGACAGTCATAGAGACCCCAGAAAGAAAGAGCTATTGCAGCCTGACTCTCAGTCAGGGGGGCCGGGTTATCCAGCCAGCTGGCAGCCTTCCACACCACGGCTTTTAGCGTACCGTGATAGCTTCATGTTCGTCAAATTATTTAAGGTGAGGAATACGCGCCGAAACCTCGAGCTCACATTCTTCCCCCCATTATCAAACCACCGTCCGAGTCGGTCAGCTGTGATGCGGGGGTGAGCGCAGCGAATGACAGGACCAGCGAACCCGTCATCGCGCGCCACAGCCCGACCTGATCCCCTTGACACACACCAGGATTACCAAAACCATGGATATGAAGGAGTCATTACCATCAATGGAAAAAAATCCTACAACATAAATTATCATAATTTTCACCGTGTGTTCTTGCGTGCATTCAAACATGCACCATATCATGAACTACATGACGCTAACATAAGGATTTCCAAAAGAAATCTATACATACGACAGTTCGACCCTCGTAGTCCGACGATGTCCACCGTATGCTCCATGGGAAAGTGGAGCAGGGACGGTAACTTGTGCGTAAATTAGTTTTAAGTGATAGTAGCCTTGTGCTGCAGCTACCGCACTCTCTCCTCCACCCCCATCTGAACCCGGTGTCATGACAGAGTCAAGAAGACCGGAGGCGGGAGAGGACGCAGGTGGCTGGCGCGGCTGGGTCCCCTAAGTCCTAGCCGCCCCTAGGCGTGCCACCACACCTCCATGTTCGGCATTTGTTATGGGAGCGCAACCCGAATTACGCCTGCCGTGCCCTAATGTGGCCCCCGTGTTGGTCCAACGCATCTACCACGTGGCCCACATACAAAACCTAAGCAAACAATCAAGTCCATATTTATGTTCCCAATGGGCAAATAGGTTTCCTTATTTTAGGATTTCAGAGTAATTCAACCAAATTATTTGACTTCCATGCATTTCCTTGATCAACAAATTTTTATTGTTAATTTCTAATCAATGTTGATATAAGGTAATATCCATTTGAACAGTCATACAATTATAAGGTTTATCTAAAAACAGTCATATTTGCACGAACTTGAATAATCTCCTTTGCTTTTTATTAAGGGAAAAAATTGAATAGCATACAAAAGCATTAGCAATTTTGGCAGACGAAAGCAAAAGGGAAGTAAAATTGGGAAACCTCTTATAAACCACAGTGTTGACACAATTAAACATCATAACTTACGTAGTTACGCTTTCAGCCGTAAAACGCGACCATTGTACTGGCGCCTTGTAAAAATATTTCCTCTCAGAACTTTGAATATCACTTTTTTTATTCATTTTGAGCTACGAAAAAATTGCAACCGAACTACAACTAAAAACCTGTTTAAGATGCATTGCTGACGGAATTGCTCAAATTGCTTTTAAGAGGTTTGGAAGCTAAGAGTAATGGAATCGATGTAAACAGTTTTTCTAGTTGTATTTTTTGTAAAGAATTTTTGTTCATGAACATGATAAAATCAGTTTCTGTAATCATGCTTTTCAGATTGAATAAGAGAATTGTTTAAAAGACAGCAGTGAGACAAATAGGTCAGCCTCCAAGTCAATTTAAATGGAGGACTTACTGATTGCGGAGAGCATTGACCTTTTTACAAGGCAGTGCAATGTCAACCACACTGCAATGGCCAGAATAGCGCTGATTGTCGACCCACCGACAACCGCTGGTCCGGTTAGTCGACCCCAGAAGAGAGAGTATACAACACTTCCCAGAGCCCCAGTCACAGTGGTGCTGATTACGTCATTAATTACTGCAGCATCAACCTAAACAGTAAAATATTACTGCATTTTGGTTTCAAGTTTGAAGGCTATCACTGGGTTTGAGGAGATGCAAGTACGTTGAATAGGTGGTTAAACCAATGAAATGTTGGAAGTGGCACATGAGAATGCAATTCTCTAAAAGCAGACTACTTAAGTCAAACTTTCAGTAGAGATTTCCGTGAACAAAGGGACATTTATTATATAAAATGTTTTTAACTAATTTATGGCATATATTTTCCCAGCTTTTGTTGTGGCTGTTCATTTTTCATGGCAGCGAGTTTTCATGTTTGTGTGAGTCTACAAATATGACCCAGACGGCCGTCTGCGTTAGAAAGAATGCCCAAAAAGTCACTGATTCGGTAATTGCTTTTAAGAAATATGTTATTTTTAGGGTTTTACCAAACACATCGAACGGAATTTACATTTATGGGCAGTCAACTGAAGACACTGAAAATCGTAAATAATTCATCTCATTTTCAAAGACTGTCTGCAACACATCGTAATTAAAAACCCGAAATATTTTTATAGACATTTTAAAATAGAATACTCATGTTTATGTACATCAAATGGTACGTTTACGATCACACCTGACGATTCTATTTAAATTTATTAGTCATCGACTGACCTGTGAACATGTAAGCTTATGAAATATTATATTCCTGTGACGTCCCTATCGACGCAATGAAGCGAAAATCTGCTTGCCTTGGTCAAACGCATCTAAGAAAATGTACAAATGGAAGAAAACTACCAATTCTTGCGAAACTGTGTTGGAATATACACTTTCATGTTAGACTGCTTGATGACGCCCATACTTTACGTTGCGCTTATTCTAGAGGAATATGCATGTGCAAAACTCTGAAAGTGACTATTTTCAAAAAGAAATTCGGCTTTTTCTGCTTTATTCATTCGTTTAATTGCATGGACAGGCTTCCTATGCATTTAAAACTTCAGTTTATTCAACTAGGTCAATTTTTCATATTTTCGAAATCCGTATCTATTCTAAAAAATAAGCATTTCTAGAAAATATAATGTTAATTTGTAAACCACAAGAGTCATATATTTCCTAACTATTGGTTCTTTATTGATATAAAATTTTGATGGACGCAGTATGCGCTGATTTCGCGAAACTGGCTGTAACTCATGAAATCCATCAGATTTCTTTAGATCGGATTCCTACTGTATCTCTGTCCTATCTCCAAATTATACTTTTGGCAAATGGCTCCTTAATCACGAGATATGTTATCAGTGATTATCAATGCCAAAATGCAATAAAACATAGTTTACAGGCAGGCTGCACAAAAATAGCTATTAGGTTCTTGCAGCTTGGTTTAAGAGTTTGGTATTTCCCCCTGTTCTAACTATTACCCGGTGTCACACTGGTATTTAAGGTTTCCAAATAACTAGCTGTGTATTTTCTGTAAACAATGTCCTGTTTATATCCTTATTATATTATAAAAGGCATTGTTGTGTTCAAAACATCTTCAGTAAATGACAGATCCTTCACCGCATTCTCACTGCATGTAGGCATTGGGCAGTGACTCGTGCACGAATTACTTTATGGTGAAGGCACACTTACGCAGTACTCTCTGCACTTTTCCCTCCACCCGCCTAAATTGCCCCCGGGGCAGGACAGAGTCAGGACGAGAGGGGCAGTTTCGGGCGCATTGGCCGGCTATATTTAAAAAAAACCGCCTACGCGTGCAACACAC
Source organism: Schistocephalus solidus (assembly GCA_017591395.1). Lineage (NCBI taxonomy): Eukaryota > Metazoa > Platyhelminthes > Cestoda > Diphyllobothriidea > Diphyllobothriidae > Schistocephalus > Schistocephalus solidus. The sequence continues at coordinate 256,819 of WEDG01001101.1, read as the reverse complement.
GACCTGTTCTAGGAAAATGCATCCGGTTTTCACAGAACATGGTGGCTTGAATCGCGTCTGAGTGAGAATGCCATAGTGGACCGAGTTATCGCCTTAGTTGGGTACATGCCGGGCCTAGGCATTTAGTCCGTTTTGATAGATCCAAAGAACGTCATGTTTATTGAAGTGAAGAAGACGCTGATGTGCCATGGGTCTGGTCTCCAGGTTTTCAAGAAATTTTAACATGTCGCGTGCTCCAGAAGAAATAATAATGTTTTCAGCTATAGGTCTACACCATAAGTCATAATGGCATCTGAAAAAGGTTCGTAATTGCGTACTTTGTTTTAAATCGACGGCAAACCCTCATACTGGAAATGTAATTTACGACAAAATTATTATAACAAGATAATTTCGTGAGTCACTTATATAAAAAATAGGATGTACTTTAATCGATAACCAAGGGCAGTCTTTTTACGCAATTACAATTTTTGAAGACTGCTGGAGGGATATTTATCAAATTTCGTTACCGTTGCATAAAAAAAACTTCCACGGATTTGTGTTGCAAGTCAAATTGTGGCCCAGCTTCAAGTTATTTATTATCTTACCGCAAAAATATTTCAAAAAATCAGTTCGTTTCATGAGTTACTGTGTTTATTTTACATAGTTCTGCCTTTTACAGGAAAATTTTGAACGTATGAGCGGGACATGCTAATAAAATTCGCAGTTTTTCTGACTTCCTACTATCACATTATGATAACTGCGTGTGTGTTTTCGAGGTTTACTTAATTCACTGGATGCGTAAATCAACTCATAAAAACGTAAAATCATTATGTACTCAAGCACAAATGTCGTCAGATAAAAGATTTTCTTTCCATGTACCTTGCTGAACTTCTAATCTTACTAAACCCAAATATTTTTTACTGTTCACTAGCTAGAAATTCTTGTATTTTATTTCGCTGCGGCAATGTCATATAAGGGGGGATTCAATGGTTTTGCTATGTTAATCATTACGGTTTTCACCTTATGCTCTGAATTTTCGGATTTTTACGTAGAAAATTCATTTTTGCGGTACTGTCTTACACGAACCGAAGGTTTTCACTTCCTCTCTATGACCGTTCTACGAGTTTTCAAGGCTGGTTTGGCAGACTCAGATAGCTTTAAAAAACAACGGTGCCTAGCATTGCATCATCTGGAACAAGAAGAATGAATGCAACACTGCCTTTTGGTGATAATAGATCAGCCATATAACAGCTGACCAACCGCAAGTTTTGGTGGTGGGTAGATATGTGTATTGCACATGTCGGAATTTCGAAGATGCATGGAGGGTAAAACCTGGCATATGGTTTGCGAGCACACCGAGCAAAGATAGTTTATTTGCTTTCTGTTGTATCGTTGGAAGTTGTGCAGTTGTGCGTAATCCGGAAGCATGCGGTGCACTTACGCCAGGATAGTTAAGAAAGAGACCAACTGGCAATATGCCGCCCAAAATCAGGAGAATGGCTGTTCCGTTCACGTTTTCCAAACGTTTTTCATAGTTTCGAAAGTCAGTATGAACTCGGCAGTTGTACATGAGCTTCACTGGGCCAGCGGAATTGCCACGAGACCTAAAATACAAGGAAAGCAATCAACATAATTATATCTGGTACTCTCGCAAATTGGTCTCCCTCAATAACCTACTGCTTTGCGTTCTACACCGGTCGGCCTTCACTTTACTTCTTTGAAGATACCCTAGTGTACCCTGCTGATGCATCGTAAGCTAGGGGACATAGGACGAAGTTTATCAAAGACACCTTGTAACTAAACATATTTCGCTGAATTTTACTAAGTCACAGGTTGATCATCTAAGTCATTTTGACAGTTTAACCTGAGGCGCAACATACTAATCAATGGCATGCTGGCCAGGTTAGAAGGAATAACTACTACCTTATGAACGCTAGTTGGTGGGTTCTTAAATATAATAGAAAGAAACTTTTTTGTCCAAATGTATGCACGAAGAGGAAATCTGTGAATTGCCTTTAGTCTCGTCTTAGAATAAACCCACAAGCCGCGTGTTCTGACGACCACTCAGCTATGAATATGCTACTGCAAAGCCTTTGGTAGTCACGTTTACAGTGATTTTAAAAATTAGCAGGTATGGACGAGTTTATAACTGAAGAAGATTAGATGATTTAAAAGACGGCGTGACCCTTTTCAGGGTACTTACTTTTTGGCTTTTTCCATGCAGATGACCAATACACTAGCAAATTGGTTTTATGAACTCAGCGTTTATCCCAGCATAGTCTTTATTCAACAACAAATATAGGGAAAATGTATATCTACTCCACGCCACCGATAGAACGCAGCAAGCACTTCGTTTGGAAGTTATTTTTGGATTATTTAAGAAGTTTAAGTTAATAAAAAGTGCAAGTTTCAGAAAAACATCTTTCTTGCCCAGCACAGAAATAAAAAATGACTCACTAGGATGCTGACTTCGCCGCATCAGTGTTATGAAAAATCCTTTCATAGGTTCTATTATACGATTTTTAAGCACTTACTATCACAAGATGGATGTTCAATTTTTCTCCTATCCTGCCATCAGGGGATAAACCATTGTTCGATGGCCTCTGCGGACCTGTGACAGCACACTAACGATGACCTTTAGAAAGTATGCTGCAAGTCGAAGATGTGCCTACCATATTCACAGGGTATCCTTATTTAAGGCCAACGGACGTAAAATTCAGGATTTATTACCGCATGACCTTCTTCTACCTATATTTTATGATGAGCAGCTCAAATGCTAATTATTTTGGATCAATTACAGTTACGCAAGGCTATATTCAAACCTGCAGGAACCCATTTAGCTCCCGACTAAAGATTAGAACATTGCATTGTAAAACATTTGGCCTGCATAGCATCCTCAGGTAAAAGGCAATGTACCTTACGCGCTGAGGACCCTAGTACAATCTCATAGTCTACCCTAAGCTAAAGACGCTGTGGTTCACATTTCATTTCATCTGCCCCAGTGTTTTTCATGGATACTCTCTTGAAAGTTTTTGTTAGCGCTTATTTCACTGCAAGACTGTTGAGAACATGTGCGTGAAAGAGGGTGCAATAACTTGCCTTAAGTAGTTTACTCAAAAATGTGGTAAGGAACCTGGCGACTGCTTGTTAATATAAACCACTCACATAAAGAATTTCCCGCAAAGTTTAAGTGTAACTATAAACGCAAGGACGGTCAAACAGTTTTTCGTGTTTCTGAAAATGCCACTGAAGTTTTTATTTTGTAACAAATCATATTCTAAATAGAGAACTGTTCTAAACATCTTTTGCCGAATACGCCTTATCATTATTCACATAAAACGACCTTGAGCCAGAGAATTTTCAATATGTGTGTGATAAAGGTGAAAGTACGGTGTTTCACATGTATCAGTGTGGAGTCCGTTTCCATACCCCTAAGGAACAAGTCACGTCACCTATATTGTTTCAAAGTCAGAAGTTAGTTGGATCTTTTCTGCATGTACAATCTATTTACCGTTTAGCTTAAACGCGTTCTATGATGGAATGCGAAATTATTTAAAACCTAATGGAGCAATGTAGTTCAGAAACTTTCTGTAAAGAATCTATCCATGCGTATCAGTCAGCTCACCCCATGTCGTGTTGGCATTGTTCGCAGGCACGCACAGGACGACATTCGCATTTGTCCTTTGGACGGGCTATCATGTCACGAGTTTTGCCGCAAAGAAGGCAACAATTTGTATCGTAGCAAACCCGGAATGGCTGAAGGAAAGTAAGATAAGACCCAACTAAAGTGACATCTTAGATATTATGGACCTTTAATCCAATTTTGAGTACCTGACACCAGCGAGTTTTGTGTGGACAGAGTATTAGGTTATTTAAAGAAACTATAAACTTATTAATGTAAAGTCGAAGTCAAGCATAATCATGATTTGCCCTATTACCACAAGTTTACTTTTGACTCTTTCATTTATCCTATTTAACTAGAATGCTGCGTAAAAATTCAATTAACTCAAGTGATTTGTGCTCGAAAAATGCTACCGTTCCGTTAAACTGGAAGCCAATCACAGGCAAACTCAGATTTATTCTGACCATTAACCTGAAATTAATATGGCAAGGGATTGATCTCACGGTTGATCATTTGCCATCCAAGGCGACCGATTGAAAACTGGAGAAAAATCAAAGGTCACGATAAATTACAGTTAGAGGATATATGGCTGAAAATTGTGCACCCAAGGGAACAGGGTAAGAGACAACCTTCTGTTTGGTCTTCATGGTCTTGCATTTCAAGGATGTATTTACTTATCGAAAGCACTGAAGTGAATTTTAGGGCGTATGCAGTTGTGCTGAACTAACCATCTCATGAATATACGGGAAAATTTGCATGCTCATCACTCAACCTGAAACATTGAATCATATTTTCATCCGATAACGCTCAGTAAGTCAGTAAGGGTGCCGATTTCCTTCAAGTTGACGGCAAAAAGTGATAGCAGAATGCGGCGGTATACAAAAGGCGAGGACAAGTATTACTCAGGAAGAGAAATCTTCCGCTAGCCACATGCTCTTTGTTATCGCAGCAAATCCCCTCTGTTGACTTTAATGGTCTGATTGCTGAAGGAAGAACAACTTTGCCGAGATCAGGCAAAATGAAGATGTCCGAAATTTTCAAAACTCTCTATTAGAACGATCTCATAATTTTTACCTGAGATAGAAATTAATTGGTTTAAAAGGCCTAAATATAGTTGGGTAGGGTCTTTTCGTCTAACGACAAAGGCAGATTTTCGAAAAGTGTAGGAATGCCTTTTCTAGCACGTTTAACTAACTCCAACCTTTGTACGCCTCGTGGAATTACCCAGACTTTAAAGCACGAGCAGATTTAGTGATGAGCACTTTTTAAAAAGAAAATATATCCTCCTTTCAGCCGTCTACAGCAAAGAACCTCATCTGGTTTAGGAATTATCCCTTGACGTTGAACGTTTTCGAACCCCTGTATATTCTGGCCTGCGGAGTCGGTCATGTCCCACACGCATATTTACCTTCCTATGAACGAGAAGTTTTTCTCCTTCAAAGTGCACAAAGAACATTCATTTAGGCTTTTTCAACCAAATTTGAAGGAGTTTTTTATTGTTCCTTAGCTGTTTTTTTCATATCAGACCACGTATTCTAAAAACAAAACTGAACTTTGGACAGTGTTTGCTTACATGTTCTAAGATTCACTCAAATTGTTTTTATTAACCGTAAAAGAACCCTTATAGGGGCTAAATAAAACAATTTATTTATTATTCATTTATATTCGGATCTATGATCCACCGCAGCGAAGCATCGATAAATCCTGCGCAAATAAAGCATTAAAATGCGACAACTTACTTTAATGTGAGTTGAAAAAATATCGATCGTGAGAATGGAACTGATCGAGAAGATTTGGAATACACCGACAGTAACCATGATGTATGCGTTCATTGCAAACAAGAGGAGAATGCCGCTTCGTCCAAATAATTCTTCATAGACCGTAATCGGTGCCACTGCTCAAAAGGATTTATGGAATGCACCATTTTTAGTTATAAGCGATGATAGAAATTCGTACATTTAGGAAATAATATGCTGCATGGCATGACCTGTCAATTTACACGAAAACATATGGACCATTTTTAACTTTTTTTGCAGAACTTGCGTTTGCACAAGAGTAACAAATTTAGGCCTGGAGGCTTTGCACGACGGCCTAAACAGAAAACGAGAATAGGAACCACCCCGCCCGCTTAAAATAGGTGGCCTTATGGTAAATGTCAGGAAACGTAAATACATCCCTGCCTTAACACTAGCACTTACCCTAGCATAAAACTAAACGGTCACCTTAATCTTAACCCTAGCTCTACCGTTAACCTTAACCGTCCAGTCAAAACGACGATAACCTTAGCCCTTAGCCTACTCATGACCCTAACCTCAACTCTGACCTCGAACCTCGAAAGTAACCCTCAGCCTCACCTTAATCCTAAACATAATTTCCTAGGGAATTAAGCGGAAAGCCACATATATTGTGTGCGTTTCCTTTTCCCGTATCCTGTTTAGGCGGCATTCTCATCTTTGGATATCGTGAAGTGTTATTTAGCATCGATTGCACTGTCTATGCATCTCAAGTCTGTCGATGGCGAGACAAAGACAGAGTCTTCCCGGACCAAATTTGCACAAGGGGAAACACACAGAATTTAAAAATGGCATACAATTTTGTTTTTGCTTGTCCAAATCCTCATCGTTGCTGCCAATTTATCGACTTAAAGATTCAATAAGAAAAAGTCTTGAATATAACATCAGGAGCAACTAACGCTACCAAGATACGTAGGTGGCAATTGTCCTAAAGGGAATCTTCAGATTCGCCGATCAGTTTCGCAATTTTCTTTCTTTTATTGGTTTATTCTTATGCGCACGTGTAGATAAAATGAATTTCAAATGTGCAAACTCCAAAAAACAACCACTTACTGAAGGCATCCTCAAAGCTGATATTTTTGAAAGTGCTGTGTTTGAGAGTTATATAACTGACACTGCAACAGGTTCCAAAGGCTAGTGGGAGTGCCATCCACATAATGACTGCTGTGACGATAGTCATGCTTTCCTGGCCCGGTATTGAATGCGAACAGAGTTCCCAGATGGCCTGATCCATAACAACTTGCGCACAGAGAGCTTGGTAGGAGAGGGTAAAACAAACATACAAAAAGGGGCCTCTGACCAAATTTGATAAGAAAAAAACCCGAACTTGATCTCAGAGATGCTATAAATAATATTAAGCAAACTCTATCGCCATCATGATGCATTGGATTTATTTTGAGTCATGTAGCTAAAAAAATAGGGTTTTTCTGCATGACTATTGCCCTCGACTCCAGCATCCATTCGAGTTTTTGCAGTTTGTCCTACCAAGTTATATATCGCAGGGTTAACTTCAAGACGTTCCCTCAACATTTTGCACAGCTCTCAATCTGGCATAGCTCAGGTTTCCTAAAAGCCTTGCATAAGTATAAAGCCAGTGTTCATTAAAATATATTTCCTGTACAAGGCAGGATAGAATCTGTGGACATCGTTTCCTTGTTGGATCACTGCTTATTATTGGACTGCCATCCACCCTGGTCCAGGCTCAGCGGATAACGCAATGTAATTAATCATATAAATCAAGGAAAATTATGTCGGTTATTTGAGTTCATTCTTATTCAAATTCTATTCTTATTTCGACAGGTTTTGCCGGATTTATGGCCTAAATGTTATCCCTTAAATATACGCATTAGAAATCTGGAGGAATATCCTCTGCTTTTATGTTACAGGGCTTGCGTGCGAGTGCCCAATCAGGCCGAACACAAACGTTCTGTTCGGTTACGGGTGTCATTAGTGAATATATATATGTCCTCCCTGTCCTGCACTTAATAATTTCAAAAAATTTTTCCTTGGGATGCCCGTATTCCAATTTATTCGTATATATATATATATATATATATATATATATATATATATATATGGATATAGGAGAAAATACGGACCCCAGGTGTTGAAATCGAAGGAGAAGATAAGGGCGATCTCTGGGGTAGAAGGTATACTTGTCTGACGTTTCACACTCATACTCGAGCGCATCATCGGAGATAGAGAATAGGGGGAACTACATGGTTTAAAAAGGGGGTCTTTCGTGCTCACTTGCGGTTGGTCCAGCTGCCTCGTTTCTCATATATATATATATATATATATATATATATATTTCGAAGTAAAGAAGTTCTTTGGGAAACAATAAGTAATTTAATAAGGTAAATTTTCGACGCCGGTTCCCCAGATCGTCGTCAGACTTGGGGTTAGTGGTGATTTGCTGCAATAACAAAAGCGCATGTGGCTTGCGGAAGATTTCTCTTCTTGAGTAATACTTTTCCTCTCCTTTTGTATGCCGCCGCATTCTGCTATCACTTTTGCCGTCAACTTGAAGGATATTGGCACATGTCTCACAATGACCTGGGGAGCCAGCGTCGAAAATTTACCTACTAAAGTTAATTATTGTTTCCAAAAGAACTTGTTTAGTTCGAATTATATTGCTTGGGATGCCCGTTTTCCAATCTACTTCTATATACCCATGTCCTGCACTTAAAAGTTTCAAAAATTATTTCCTTAATTAGTCTCTGGAGTTCATATACCTGAAATTGCATAGAGAACGGTGGGAGACACATGGTGCGCCAGGCCGCAGCAAAAACATCGGTGAAACACGTATCTGAGCTTTAAGCTACCACCTATATCGGAAGTATGGCAAAGCTTCTTTGTCATATATAATTCCGCTTTCAGATGTTAAAGTGTGACTATACATTTGTGGGACAAGAAAAGTGTCACTATCTGTCCTGTCGCGCCACATCACTTTCTCCTCTGTTTATTTCGTCTGACGACGGGTTGGTGTCACCAACTTGAAAATTTACGAGTAAAACTCCGTTTCCCGAAGAGCATTTTTATTTTCATTATACTATCTCGGGATGCAAACCACCTCCGAAGAATAGAATATACAAAGCCTAAACGGACCTTCGGACTGACAATACCAAAGCAGACTTCTTCAGAGCCGGCGCCTTGTACAGCAACGGCTGCGGGAGATGCAGGATGCCTGGATGATCCGAAAGGCTGAGGAAATCCAGGGGTATTCGGACGACAATGAAATTAAAAAACTTATCAAAGCGATCAAAGCCATCTTCGGCCCGTGTATCAAGGGGACCGCACCGCTGCTCGGCTCTGACGGCACAACACTGCTGACAGAGAAATCGCAAATTCTGAAGCGCTTGGCCGAGCACTTCAGGAGTGTCCTTAATTGCTCATCAGCCATCTCCGATGCCGCCATTGACCGGCTCCCTCAAGTGTACACGAACAATGACCTGGATCTGCCGCCTTCCCTACCATAAACCATCCGGGCCGTGCAGCAGATTTCCAGCGGTAAAGCACCGGGATCCGACGCAATCCCACCGGAAGTCTGCAAGCACGGTGGGCCCCGGCTGATGGCAGAACTCACCACACTCTTCCAGGAGATGTGGCGCTAAGCACAAATACCTCAGGCTTTCAAAGACGCGACCATCGTCCATCTCTACAAACGGAAGGGGAACCGGCAACTCTGTGGTACTCACAGAGGCAGCTCGTTACTCAACATCCCCGGGAATATCTTCGCCCGTATCCTTCTCAATCGTCTGAACGGTCACCTAGAGCAAGGCCTGCTCCCAGAAAGCCAATGTGGCTTCCGCCGACATCGCGGAAAACTGATATGATCTTTGCCGCCCGCCAGCTACAAGAGAAGTGCCAGGAGATGCGAACTCACTCATACAATACCTTCGTGGATCTGACGAAAGCCTTTGACACGGTGAATCGCGACGGAATGTGGAAAGTCATACAAAAATTTGGTTGTCCTGAGCGGTTCACGCACATGATGCGTAAGCTTCATGACGGGATGACGTCGCGCGTCACTGACAACGGGACGGTATCCGAAGCATTCGCGGTGACCAACGGAGTGAAGCAGGGATGCGTATTGGCTCCCACCCTGCTCAGTCTCATGTTCGCTGCTATGCTGATGGACGCCTACCGTGATAAGCAGCCTGGTATCCGCATCGCCTACAGAACTGACAGGCACCTTCTCAACAGTCGGCGTATGCAGGCTCCAACGCGCGTGGCTACGACTACAGTCCATGACTTGCTCTTCGCGGACGACTGCGCCCTTAACACCATGATGGAGGAGGACATGCAAAAGAGCATGTACCTCTTCGCTGCAGGCTGCGCCGATTTTGGATTAACAATCATTACAGCCAAAACCGTTGTCATGCCCCAGCTGCCACCCAGTGCGGAAAACAATGCTCCTCGAATCAATGTCAACCGCACTGTAATCAAAAACGTGGAAACTTTCGATTATCTAGGAAGCATGCTGTGACGCAACACGAGAATCGATGACGAAGTTGCCCAACGGATCTCCAAAGCTAGTCAGGCCTTCGGCCGGCTGCAGGCCTCCGTGTGGAATTGCCATGGTATTCACCTGAACACCAAACTGAAGATGTACAAGGCCGTCGTCTTGACGACACTCCCTTACGGAGTGGAAACCTGAACCGTCTGCTCAAACCAAGCCAGGAAGCTGAATCATTTTAATTTCAGCTACCTCCGCAGAATACTGAAGCTGAGATGGCAAGACAGGATCCCGGACACGGAAATCCTGCAGAGGACCGGAATCCTCAGCAGCCACGCCATGCTGAGGCAAGTGCAACTGCGATGGAGCGGCAAACTGGTAAGAATGGACGTCGAGCGACTACCCAGACGACTTTTCTACGGGTTCTCGCCGGCAGGGAGGTCAAAAATGACGTTACAAGGACACTTTGAAGAAATCGCTGAAGCAACTGCAAATCAACCCGGTGACCTGGGAGGACCTCGCCCAGGATAGACCGGCATGGAGAAAGTCCGTGAAGACTGGTTCAGCAATCTATGAGGCCAACCGGAGCGCCGCTGCCAAGGCCAAAAGAGCGGCACAAAAGTCACCAGCGCCACGGACCAACATCGTCGATGCCCAGGCCTGCCAACATGCCAGCGCTCTCCAAACATCTTCCGCGCGAGAATCGGCCTGGTTGGGCATCTTCGGACGCAATGGACCAACAATCTGACAATTTCGATTTCTGCGTCAAATTCTGCCAACCCTCCTTCTGACTCCCCACCCTCACTCCTGGTATCAATTCCATTACTCCCACCAGCATACAGACCACATCCCTCTACTCATATCCTGTTACCATCACCACTGCCTTTGCCTTCACTACCACGACCATCATCAGCGATGGGGAAAGCTCTCCGAAGCTGTCCTCAATGCGACCGCACATTCACCTCACGCATCGGCCCGGTCGGTCACATGCGAATCCATCGTACAGAGACTTATGAGCCAGTGCCTGGAGAACCAACACTCAGCAAAGATCGCCGTCTCCACTGCCCTCACTGTCCTCACGCATTCACTCTTCGCATGGGCCTATTAGATCACATGCGCATCCATGACAGCGAAATTCACCATAATGCCGACAACCCCGATACACCATGCACACCCTCCGCTCCTGCCATTCTTAGCGCCACTGCCACCCCCACTACCATGAATGACATCCCCCAGCCTCTACCGATTTCACCTGCCCACACTGCGCCTGCAACTTTAACTCACGCATTGGCCTGGTCGATCACCTGCAAATCCATCACACGGAGGCTGGTGAACCAGTTCCTGCGGCTCCGACATACAGTCGCCGCGCCCGTCTCCACTGCCCTCACTGCTCCCGCACATTTACACACCGCATGGATCTAGTAGGACACATGCGCCTCCATGACAACCTGCGGAAAACAACCGGAGGCTAAGCTACATCAGCACACACTACCTACACCAATGCATCGAAAACACCCTCCCAATCACCATTTACTACAGTATTTTACGGTTTCCTAGAAACCGTGGCTTGGAAGGCTGCCCATCTGACGCTTCCAACAGACGACGCCATCGGCTCAGTGTATGTGCTGTGTTTGTCGAGTGTTTGACCAGTGGACTGGGATGGCGGCGATGGACGGTGATGGCTCCTCCATATCCCCTGAGTTAGTGAATCCTGGTGTGTGCGTTATGGGGCCAGGTCGTGCTGTGGCGCGCGAAGACGAGTATGACGATCAGTCAGCCAATGTGCCCATTCCCACATCAGGCAACTGACCAGCTCGGACAGTGGTCTGATTGTGGGGGTGGGGGAGAGAGTGAGGTCGACAGCTCAGCGCATTTTCCTCACTATAAACAATCTGACGCGCTTGAAAATATCACGGTGCGCTAAAGGCTGTGGCTTTGAAGGTTGCCGACTGACGGGATAACTCTGACCACCTGGTCAGCCTAATTGTGTGTTTTCTGTGTAGTGGCTGACTAGCGGACTGAGAGTCAGGTTGCAATGGCTCCTTCCTAATGTGGCCTTTATGGCACTCCCCCTCTTTGGGTTTCGAGCTAGGTGTGGTGGTACGCCCAGAGGCGGCTCCGGCCGCGCCAGCCACCTGTGCCCTCTCCAATCTCCGGTCTTATTGGTTCTGTCTTGACACCGGGCTCATGTGGGGGATGAGGAGAGAGTGCGGTAGCATCAGCGCAAGGCTACTATCAATTAAAACTAATTCACGCGCAAGTCACTGTCCCTGCACCAACTGGTGTTGAGCATACGGTGGACCTCGTCAAAATCGACGGTCGATCTGTCGTGTGTGTGTGTGTGTGTGTGTGTGTGTGTGGGGGTGTAGGGGTACTAGTTAGGGGTAGCACTACACAGATAGCATTTGGTCGCTCCATTTGTCTCGTACAGGTGGTGAATGCTCCTGTGGCCGCCTCTAACTGGTACCCAACTCTCACCTGTGGCTCCTCGAAGTTGGGTTCTTCCCAGCGGCCACACCCCGGGCAACCGTCACGACCGGCGGGCTAAACCAGGTGAGGGTCTCCGGTGTTGTGTGTGCCTCCACACCCGGTATGCCTGACTCCCGAACTTCCCACCTCCCCCTCTCAAAAAGTCCTACGGTGGGGCGACAGCAACCCCGTAGGCGGCCCAGACTAACTCGGGTCGTTCTTCCACTAAAAACAAAACCGTGACCCATAGTGGAGTTCGGCAGCCGTCTGGGATGTCCGAGCAGCCCTATTTAGGGGATAGCACTGCTTGCCTCCTCGCGGAGGAAGGGGCTGAAAATGTGCCCTAAAAATTGCTGGTTCTCACGTCTTCTGCAGCCGGCCGCGGCTCGCAGATCGCAAACTACGCGGTCGTAAAACTCAAACAAACAACAATACCCCCGTCCCATCCCCTCGCCATACTCTCCAGGCTGCTCGGGTGAGTCCACTCACACTAGCAGCCTGGAATATTCGTTCCCTTTTAGACAATCCTAAGAGCAACCGGCCGGAACGGAGGACGGCGCTAGTCGCTCGGGAACTGGTGCGCTACAAGGTGGACATTGCTGCTCTCAGCGAGACCCGATTCTCTGAACAGGGTCGGCTGGAGGTGGGGGCCAGCTACACTTTCTTCTGGAGCGGCCGGCCAAAGGCAGAGCGACGCGACGCTGGTGTTGCCTTTTGCCATTCGTAACGACATCGTGGGACGTCTGCCCTGTCTGCCGCAGGGTATCAATGATCGCCTGATGAGCCTCCGCCTGCCTCTTCGGGGAGACCAGTTCGCCACCATCATCAGCGCCTACGCTCCCCCAATGACGAGCTCTGATGCGGCGAAGGACAAATTCTACGAGGACCTGCACGCCTTGCTGGCGACTGTGCCGAAAGAGGACAAGTTAATTGTCCTTGGTGATTTCAATGCCCGCGTCGGGACGGACCACGCTGCCTGGCAGGGAGTGCTGGGTCCCCACGGTCTCGGTAGCTGTAACGATAATGGCCTCCTTCTTCTGCGCACGTGTGCGGAACACCGTCTCCTGCTGACCAACACCTTCTTCCGCCTTCCGACGCGGGAGAAGGCCACGTGAATCGCACCCTCGGTCGCGGCGCTGGCATCTGCTGGACTATGTTCTCGTCCGGAGGCGAGATCGACAGGACGTGCTGGTAACCAAGGCGATCCGCGATGCCGATGGTTGGACAGATCACCGCCTTGTCATCTCCCAGATGAGGCTCCGACTGCAACCCCGACGAAGGCCCCAAGGTAAGAGGCCGCCATGTAAGTTAAATACTCTTTTATTAAATTTGCCTGCTCACTGTTTTGATTTCAGCAACCAAATAACCGAGAAACTGGAGGACCTGCATGCTCCAGATGATAACGCTACCGTGGAGACACGATGGTGTCAACTGCGAAATGTCATCCAGTCCACCGCCCTCGATGTACTCGGACGCGCACACCGTCGACACCAGGACTGGTTTGACGACAATGACGCCGACATCAGCAACTTACTCGCGGAGAAGAATAGACTACACAAAGCCTACATGGACCTTCGAACTGACGCCACCAAAGCAGCCTTCTTCAGATGCAGGCGCCTTGTACAACAACGGCTGCGGGAGATGCAGGATGCCTGGATGATCCGAAAGGCTGAGGAAATCCAGGGGTATGCGGACCGCAATGAAATGAAAAACTTTTTCAAAGCCATCAAAGCCATCTACGGCCCGTGTATCAAGGGGTCCGCACCGCTGCTCAGCTCTGACGGCACAACACTGCTGACAGAGAAATCGCAAATTCTGAAGCGCTGGGCCGAGCACTTCAGAAATGTCCTTAACTGTTCATCAGCCATCTCCGATGCTGCCATTGACCGGCTCCCTCAAGTGGACACGAACAATGACCTGGATCTCCCGCCTTCCCTACCAGAAACCATCCGGGCCGTGCAGCAGATTTCCAGCGGTAAAGCACCGGGATCTGACGCAATCCCACCGGAAGTATACAAGCACGGTGGGCCCCGGCTGATGGCAGAACTCACAACACTCTTCCAGGAGATGTGGCACCAAGGACAAGTTCCTCAGGATTTCAAAGACGCGACCATCGTCCATCTCTACAAACGGAAGGGGAACCGGCAACTCTGTGATAATCACAGAGGCATCTCGTTGCTCAACATCGCGGGGAAGATCTTCGCCCGTATCCTTCTCAATCGTCTTAACGGTCACCTAGAGCAGGGCCTGCTTCCGGAAAGCCAATGTGGCTTCCGCCGACACCGCGGAACAACCGATATGATCTTTGCCGCCCGCCAGCTACAAGAGAAGTGTCAGGAGATGCGAACTCACCTATACACTACCTTCGTGGATCTAACGAAAGCCTTTGACACGGTGAATCGTGACGGACTGTGGAAAGTCATGCAGAAATTTGGCTGTCCTAAGCGGTTCACGCACATGGTACGTCAGCTTCATGACGGGATGACGGCGCGCGTCACTGACAACGGGACGGTATCCGAAGCATTCGCAGTGACCAACGGAGTGAAGCAGGGCTGCGTACTGGCCCCACCCTCTTCAGTCTCATGTTCTCGGCTATGCTGATGGACGCCTACCGTGATGAGCAGCCTGGTATCCGCATCGCCTACAGAACTGACGGGCACCTTCTCAACAGTCGGCGTATGCAGGCTCCAACGCGCGTGTCTACGACTACAGTCCATGACTTGCTCTTCGCGGACGACTGCGCCCTTAACACCGTGACAGGAGGAGGACATGCAAAGGAGCATGGACCTCTTCGCCGGAGGCTGCGCCGATTTTGGATTAACAATCAGTACAGCCAAAACAGTTGTCATGCACCAGCCGCCACCCAGCGCAGAATACAATGCTCCTCGAATCTATGTCAACGGTGCTCTACTCAAAAACGTGGAAACCTTCGCTTATCTAGGAAGCACGATGTCGCGCAACACGAGAATCGATGACGAGGTTGCCCAACGGATCTCCAAAGCTAGTCAGGCTTTCGGCCGGCTGCAGTCCTCCGTGTGGAATCGCCACGGTATTCACCTGAACACCAAACTGAAGATGTACAAGGCCGTCGTCTTGTCGACACTCCTTTACGGAGCGGAAACCTGGACCGTCTACTCGAACCAAGCCAGGAAGCTGAATCACTTTCATCTCAGCTGCCTCCGCAGAATACTGAAGCTGAGATGGCAAGACAGGATCCCGGACACGGAAGTCCTGGAGCGGACCGGAATCCTCAGCATCCATGCCATGCTGAGGCAAGTGCAACTGCGATGGAGCGGCCACCTGGTAAGAATGGACGACGAGCGACTACCCAAACGACTTTTCTACGGTGATGTCGCTACGGGTTCTCGCAGGCAGGGGAGGTCAAAAACGACGCTACAAGGACACTTTGAAGACATCGCTGAAGCAACTGCAAATCAACTCTGCGACCTGGGAGGACCTCGCCCAGGATAGACCGGCATGGAGAAGATCAGTGAAGACTGGTTCAGCGATCTATGAGGCCAACCGGATCGCCGCTGCCAAGGCCAAAGAGCGGCACGAAAGTCACCAGCGCCCCGGACCAACACCGCCAATGCCCAGGCCCTGCCAACGTGCCCGCGCTGTCAACGCATCTTCCGCGCGCGAATCGGCCTGGTTGGACATCTTCGGACGCAATGCACAAACAATCCGACAATTCCAATTTCTACGTCAAATTCTGCTAACCCTCCTTCTGACTCCCCTACCCTCACTCCTGTCATCAATTCCATTGCTCCCACCATCACAGAGACCACATCCATCTACTCATCGCCTGTTACCCCTACCACCGCAACCACCACCGCCTTCACTACCACCACCACCACCATCAGCGATGGGGAATCTCTCCTAAGCTGTACTCAATGCGACCGCACATTCACCTCACGAATCGGCCTGGTCGGTCACTTGCGAATACATCGTACAGAGACCGGTGAGCCAGTGCCTGGAGCACCATCACACAGCAGAGGTCGTCGCCTCCACTGCCCTCACTGTCCTCGCGCATTCACTCATCGCATAGGCCTATTCGGTCACATGCGCATCCATAACAGCGGAATTAACCACAATGCCGACAACACCGATACACCATGCACACCCTCCGCTCCTGCCATTCTTAGTGCCCCTGCCACCCCACTACCAGCAATGACATCCTCCCAGCCTCTACCGATTTCTCCTGCCCACACTGAACCCGCAACTTCAACTCACGCATCGGCCTGGTCGGTCACCTGCGAATCCATCGCATGGAGGCTGGTGAACCAGTGCCTGGGGGCTCCGACATACAGTCGACGTGCCCGCCTTCACTGCCCTAACTGCTTTCGCACATTTACACACCGCATGGGCCTATTAGGACACATGCGCCTCCATGACAACCTCCGGTAAACCACCGTAGGCTAACCTACATCAGCGCACACTACCTACACCAATGCATCGACAACACTCTCACAATCACCATTTACCACAGTATATCACGGTTTCCTAGAAACCGTGGCTGGGAAGTCTGCCAATCTGACGCTTCCACCAGACCACGCCGTCGGCTCAGTGTATGTGCTGTGTGTGTCGAGTGGCTGACCAGTGAACTGGGAGTCAGACGGCGATGGCTGCTCCATATCCCCTGAGTTTGTGAATCCTGGTGTGTGCGTTATGGGGGCCAGGTCGTGCTGTGGCGCGCGAAGACGGGTACGCCGATCCGTCAGCCAATGCGCCCACTCCCACATCAGGCAACTGACTGGCTCGGACAGTGGTCTGATTGTGGGGGTGGGGAGAGAGTGAGGTCGAGAGCTCAGCGTATTTTCCTCACTATAAACAATCTGACGCGCTTGAAACTATCACGGTGCGCTAAAAGCCGTGGCTTGGAAGGTTGCCAACTGACGGGATAACTCGGACCGCGTGGTCAGCCCAATGTGTGTTTTGTGTGGAGTGGCTGACTGGCGGACTGAGAGTCAGGTTGCAATGGCTCCTTCTTAATGTGGCCTTTATGGCACTCCCACTCCGTGGGATCCGAGCCAGGTGTGGTGGCACGCCCAGGGGCGGCTTAGGCCGCGCCAGCCACCTGCGCCCTCTCCCATCTCCGGTCTTCTTGACTCTGTCTTGACACCGGACTCAGGTGGGGGAGGAGGAGAGAGTGCGGTAGCTGCAGCGCAAGGCTACTATCACTTAAAACTAATTCACGCGCAAGTCACCGTCCCTGCACCACCTGGTGTGGAGCATACGGTGGACCTCGTCGAAATCGACGGTCGAACTGCCAAGTGTGGGAGTGCCCCCTAAACGGGCCACGTGGTAGATGCGTTGGACCAACACGGGGGCCACATCAGGGCACGGCATGCGTTATTCGGGTTGCGCTCCGCTAACAAATGCCGAACATGGAGGTGTGGTGGCACGCCTAGGGGCGGCTAGGACTTAGGGGACCCAGCCGCGCCAGCCACCTGCGTCCTCTCCCGCCTCGGTCTTCTTGACTCTGTCTTGACACCGGGCTCAGGTGGGGGAGGAGGAGAGAGTGCGGTAGATGCAGCGCAAGTCTACTATCGCTTAAAAGTAATTCACGCACAAGTCACCGTCCTTTCACCACCCTTCCATGGAGCATACGGTGGACATCGTTGGACTACGACGGTCGAAATATCGTGTGTTGGGACGACAAACAAAAGTCAGGTGACAATTCATTGATGACCACCTCCTTAATGAAGCTTTTCAGCTCTTTCTGGGATTTTTCCGTGCGTCTTTAAGGAATATGCTTGGCTTTTTAATGCCAGGAGCTTTGTCAGTATACCCTGATGCCTGTGGATAAAGCACTGTGATTTAAATATATGGGTAAATTAAGTCGGCTCGACTTCAAGCCCTTTTTAATTGGTTTTACGCAGAAAAAACCTGCTCATCCGACTTTTCCCAAGTGCATTTAAAAATAAATCAATTATGATAAGAAAGCTAAAACTCTTACATACAAATCTCCTAAACCCAACCAGAATAGGCTTGATGCTCCGGAATGTCAAGAAACTCGCTCTGTAGTTCGCCGATATGCTGTGTTCCTGTGAAATTACGTCGTAGATTCGGTCCAGAGAGCCTAGGAATAAATACATAATGGATAATGATTCCTTTTTATCGCCCGAAATTTCAGCAAGTTTTTTTCGTTATATTGTAGGACAAGCTTTACATGAGTCTTGGCGAAAAAATGGCGATTTTTGATAACAGGAGAGGAGGATATCCTCTCAAGCATCTTTTACTTTGGCAGTTTACATCTTTATTTTAACAAACGTTCTCTACTCCCTGCGCAGGCGGTTTTGTGACCGCCAATTAACCCTTCTCTTGTGTTATTTTTTGGCTTCTAACTAAGAGATAGTTTAGCTTCTTTATCCAGTATAGTTCAGCCTAAAAGGATCTTTTGAGGGAATCACCACCATTTAAAAAATAAGCTTCTCTTAGCAAGAGGTCCTCTTACGCGAGCAAAGCTGATCCACCACTGACTTTTCAGTCTGCCCAAAAGGGGCAGCAGAGTTTTTATACCCTACCCAATCCGGAGCCGGTGTCGAAGAAGAAGAAGGCCGCCATTAAAGTCGCCAGAGTGCAGATCATGAGGAGGAAGCCAACGACCACCATTGTTGGAAGACTCTGACGCATGCTGCCCGCACTGGCGCATATGCCGGACACGATCACGGTGATGATCCATACCAGTTCGAAGGAGATGTTTGTTGTGATGCCAGAAAATACTCGGCTACCACCTAGATTTGATGGGAAAAGGGCAAGAAAAAAATAACAGGACATTTAATAGGTGGGGCGTTAGCAGATTTGAATGATTCCTTTGATCAAATTGTTAAAATCCTTGGCGGCCTCGGTGGGGTTAGAACCCACGCCAGCAAGGTTCAAAGCTTTAGAACAGCTAACTGAGTTACGAGCCCCCCCCCCCCCCCTTCACCCGGGAACCGTAAGTTTTAATTACACTTTGGTCAAGTTATCCACTCAGACTACTGCATCTTTTGGAATCTACTAAACGGGCTTTTAGCCAAATGAGAACAGTCAACCGTTGGCAATATGAAATTTCAGGTTATGTCAGATTTGTGTCAAATGGAGCGTCGTCCTGAAATCAGGGCAGATCGCTGGGCGCTCCTACTACGTGGCCTTGCATGTTTTCAATTGGAAACTGGCCAGGCGTTAGTTAGCTGACTGATGCGAGAGTGTTCGTGCAAATAATAGCGGGGCTCGCGTCTAAATTCCGATCTAACTGCCCGGCAAGGGAACTTCGCCCAAAAGTTCCACTTAAAACTCCTCGTTCTTGGATGGAATCACATGAGCTGATATCCATAGCTACTGGTCAAGTTTCTGACCAGGCCAAAAGAGGGCTGCAAGATCGCGCTTTAATTTCCTCGAAAATTAAACAAGCCCAAGCAAAGGGTTGAAAAAAGGCAAATTTGGAGGATTAATGAGAAAATTGTGACAGGTAGGTTATCAATACGGAAAAATGATGCCAAAGCACTCAGTAAATTACGGAAGTATGAAAGGATATAGATTAGGAGGAAAAACGTAAATGCGATGAATGCAAGGGAAAGCAGTTCTAAAAAAGAACACGAAAAGGAAATACAGCCTTGTAATTGGCATAAATATGTACTCGGTGATGCCTCATTACCAAACCTTTGAGGAGTGAACTAGAAGACTTCATTTAGAATTGACCTGCAAGAGTTATAGTCAGGATGTAATATTAGGGAAAAAACAGTCAGATAATAAAAAAGAGATGCAGATAAGTCTCTCGCGAAGGGAAACGAGGGATACGTCCAAAAACTGTTGCAGTTAGTATCGAGGTGTCTTAAATGGGGAAAGGCAAAAGAACAGTATCCTCTGAATTAGCTTTATACACTGAGGGGGAGGAAAACGACGTTTTTCGTCGGTGTGGGGGAAGCATAGCGTCAAGGACACGTAAAACACTGAAGTTCACAGCTGTGAGGAAGGATGAAAAGCAGAAAAACGAGGAGGAGGAAAAGGAGGTCGATTATGGTACTGATGAGGATGATAACAACTGTGGGGATGCTGATGGTAATGAGGGTCATGATTATGGTGCTCGTGTGGGCGGTGGAATGAAAAAGAGACGAAGCTTGATAAGGAGCGGGAGAACAAACGCGACGTGCAGGAACAATAATCGCCAGTGTTAGAGGAGAAAATGGCAGGAAGAGGGAGGAACAGGAGCATGAGGAGAATGTGAAGAGAATGTGAATTGAGAAGAAGAAAACGTTTATGGTGCTGATGGGAATGACACTGATGATGAAACAGAGGAGTGAGAAGGAGAAGACAACGAAAAAGTAGAAGAAGACGAGGAAGAAGAAGAGGAAGAAGAGGAAGAGGTAGGAAAATGTGTCAATGGACGAGTTTTATGATTCTGCAGATAATTAAGGAACCGAAAGAGATGGAAGTCCTCAAGTACCTCTAAAGAGTACGGGATGAACTGTGCTAGGCCTCTTACGAGCATCTTGCTATGCGCCCCGGGGATTTGCCCAAAAGATTGTAGTATTTTTGGTTACAATACTTAACCATGAGAAAAACAACGCAAAAATTAGTTGATTGTGCAACGAGGAGAGGGAAACAGAAGTGGAAGCAAATAAAATTTGAAAAACATGATATGAACCGGGGAGAAGAATGCCCAACAGTAATGCAAGTGGGCTTACATGAACTTAACACTAAACGTAAGCTTAGTTCTAACCTTAAACAAAAACCTGCCTTAAAATTAAATTTCCACTTGGCCATATCTTCAATCATAAGCCTAGCCTTAATGCAAGACCCTCCCTGAGCGTTAGTGAAAGATCCCAGGAAGATGGCAGCGTTTATATTCCCGTGTTTTGCTACAAAGTGTAGCAGTGACAAAAATAGTGAATTTCTTAGGCAAATCAAGAGTGGGAATGATGACATGATATATGTGTTGGTTTTTTAGTTGTTGTCGGTGGTCATGGTGGTGGCGGTGGCCGTGGTGGCTGTACTAGTATTATTATTATTATTATTATAAAGTAGAAGTAGTAGTAGTAGTAGTAATAGTAGTGGTAGTAGTAGTAGTAGTAGTAGTAGTAGTAGTAGTAGTAGTAGTAGTGAGTGTAGTGTAGTAGTGTGTGTAGTATCGTAGTTGGTGTTTGGTATTGGGAGTAGTGTAGTAGTGAGGTAGTAGTAGTAGTAGTAGTAGTAGTAGTAGTAGTAGTAGTAGTAGTAGTAGTAGTAGTAGTAGTAGACTTAGTAGATGTGGCGAAGGATGAACAAATGAACACAGAAAAATTAAAACGAACAAGTAATAAAAAGTAGCATCGTGTATGCATATTGAGGACTCTGAAACAAATATTTTTATCTCTTACAGTAAAGTTTTAGTAACTTCCTTTTTTACTGCTGACCGTTACCCCGAACTTCCACCGAGGCCTAGTGCAAGTATTTTATTGTCTAAAAGTAAGCCAAAAGCTTAATATCTCCTCCGAAAGGTATAACAATTGCAGGCAGGTGGACGGAAGACAGAAAAGGGCAGGACAGCAGAAAGAGACGTTTGTTAGTGAAGGGCCACTCCCTCCCACCAAAAGGCAAATTTAAACGTACCTGAGATAACCAGAGCAAGGATGGAAAAGTTGTTTAGGAGGGCGAAAGCACAGAGGACCATGTGGGCGGTTTTCCCAAACCTGGCATGCGACACCTGGAGGAAGGTTCTTGCACCTGGTGCCCGCCGTCTGAACTGTGTGAAGAGGATGGAGAAGAGGATGTTGGGAAAGGCGGCCGTTGTGGAGTACCAGACTGGACCGGCGATGCCAAACTGTGAAGTTTAAAGAACAGGAAAGATCTTAGACTGGCTGCAACCAGAGTTTGTGATGGTTTTGTGTAGGTGGCAAACAACTCAATTTAGATACATCCTTTTTAAAAGCCTTTTATGTGCGTACTAATGGTTTTCATGTTAAAGGCGTGCTTACGGCCACTCCTAGGGCGCTACTATTGACAAACGTTGACACCCACGTAAACTCAGCAATAAGAACCACAACCAATGTTCCGAAGTTGGTCAAACCCTCAAATCCAGTTGGGTCCTTCTTCTAAAACGTAGAAACATAAGAACTCATAGAAATGCGGGAGAGGAATGATAGCGTCCTAGTTTCGGGGCATTTAAAAGTGCATTCTTTCACATAATCTCTGTTTGTGCACTTTTACTTATTTATGTGTTTATACCATGCAGGTTCTTTTATTTCTTAAAATTCTGCATATTTTGACCAAAGTCCTTGTTTCGCATCTATACATAGGTTCTTATGAGATAAGCTACAAATCTTATCATTAAAATGACTTTTTTTTAAAAATAAACAATGAACGTTTATCTTTCAACGGAGGTTAAGATCATTTTAAACGGTGGGCGCACAGCAAACTTTGTTCTCACTGGAGGCATACCGAAAATGTAACGTTCTCTAGTAATAGTGGCATCGAAAGCTGCAGTAATTTATTTGGCAAGAACACAATATGCGACCCCCATCAGGGAGTAAAGGATAGGGACCGGTGGTAATAGGGGTTATATGGATGGGGTGAAAAGGGACAGGAGAGTGCCAACTTAACCCTATAAATCGTGTTCTTTAGGATTACCATTCGTTTCCGGGTTAGTACGGTGGCAAAATACTTTTTTGTCACGACGAGTGTGCAGCTAACGAGAGCCGGTGGCTTTACCTCACGCTGAGTAATATGTGCAACTTCATTCCTAGCTAACCTGACCCACTTTTACTCGGAACCTCGACGGGAGCAAGAATGAGCCCGGCCATGCGCTATCTTTCATTATTAAAGAAACAGATGGGTTTTGAAACTACTGTGGCGTCCTTAGTATTCGTCGCTTGGAAAGTTACCATTTGATCCGATAATTCTGTCCTTCTACGACAAGTGAAATACTGTCGTAACGAACGACAACGAACACGATGAATAGAGTTATATTTAGGTTGGCGTGTAATACAGCTGCCTATTACACGCTGACCCATCCTTTGTTCCCTGAATTAGGTCACATATTGCTTTGTCGCCGTTTATTTTAATAGAAAAAACCTCTTCTGAACTATAGGAACCTTTACAAGTTTGTCTCATACTCATAAAACCATGTGAGATTCATTTTACTGGTTTCCGAACATCCTATTTTGTGAACCTTGAGCTTACCAGCCCTCACTTCCCTTGCTTCAAGCACTTCCTCTGAGTTTTTGCGTTATTCTAATGACATGAAGACTGTAAACATGTGTTGGAGACAAAGTCGAACGATTCGGAGAAATTGGCAACATTTGTCAAAAAACAATGCAGTCTCTTTTATGATACCCTCTATGTGCAATAACACAATTTTATTGGTATAAACAAAAAACTAACCTTTTTGAGAATACATTTTCTCATTATACTCATTACGATGCTCAAAACCAACATAATCAGAGAATAACTCAGAAAGACGGCTGAGGTTTCGAAGCGCTGCATGTTGTCAAGTTAGGCAAGTATTGGTGTTTCATCTAACAACAGCACTTTTAAATACTTTGCCTCTAAAACCCGCCAGGCAGGTTAAACGGAATTCGTCCTTCTAGTGAGCTTTTTTACCCAGGACATGACCAGCAGACATTAGCAACGCTAAAAGGTTGAGTAGATGTTGTGGTCTTCCTCATTAGTGTGTTTAAACGCCAATTATCTTGTCCAAACCGACATCAGGGCTTTTAACTTTTCATCAGACACTGCCGGTTTGGCTACGCCCCGAAACTAAGTGGATTTAGAAAAAGTTTTGTCAAGGCTGATAACGTATCCCCCATTTGGCAATCAGGGACTTTGTTCCCTTGGAGAGAAGTTGAATAAAAGCAAACGAATTTCGTTAATTCCTTTTGTTTTGCAAGCGCAAATTGACTGGAGAGCTTCTGTTTTTAAAATATGGAAAGCTACGAAGCGCAAACACAGCTGAACGTCTGAAAGAATAGTTGTGTTGTAGCTGATATTTTTATTGTGCAAGAGGTTGTCTAACAGAAGGGGTCAGCTACGGTACTGTTCTGCGCCTATTTGTTCAAAACCTAATTGGGGGTTGAATGGAACTTTCGGGTATATCTGATATCGGCCATCATCCACACACCACACGCCATGGGGCACCAGCGTCAGTCGTCATTGGATGATATGTTACTAAAAAAAACTTCATCACCCACCACAAGGGTCTGCGCCCTGTCGGTTGTGATAGAAAATAATTGTTCACATGGAGGTGGTTTTTAATTGCATGTCTCGATTGCAAAACTAAAATAAGCATTTCTATTTGCCTTTAGTCTTCGAAGTAGAGATTGCAGTCAGTCGCATTATGGTTACCGTCAATACACGGAATCTGTACACGGTCCTTCGGGAGAGCATCCCGTTCACACATACCGTTATGGAAAGACACCTTAAGTGTATCCTTATATCTCAATTTTTCTAGTACATTCACAAACAATTTTGGTCTGGATCATCGGGGGAATCTGATGCTGGCCGACATAAAAATCTAAACGGGGCATGGCACGGTAAGAAAAGCTTGTCTGTTAGGTTTCAACATAAAAAATATCTACTTCACCTGTTTATCTACTCTAGACCGAGTTGCGAGCCAGAGGCTCGTTCCTAGTACCATCATCTACCTCTAACATAGCGAAGACTGTGTTGGCCCCTTCCGCTGCGAGAGTATGCCTTGCGCGAAGGAATTTTTTATTAACTAGGGAAGAGTGTGGGGTTAGCAGAGATGATAGCTGCCAGTGGTTACACACACAATATTAAGCGCAAATTAAAGATCAGTAGTTGCGTGGTAAGTTATGTTTGTTAAGTTCAGGCGTAACATAAATAACGCGAATTGAACCAAGGTGCAGCTTACAACCATATGCTAATTTCTTCTGTTCTAATCAGCTTTAAAGGAATTAGGAAGATACAGCCATGCGTGCCTTGAAAAGATCTGACCTGACGTGGAAAAGAGGAAACTTGTGCAAACCGTTCCATTCACAGTTTGAGAGTTGCTAATAACCATGTGTACATACTCCGGTTTAAAGCATAACTTTATTCTGCATATGGGTCAAAAAGAGCAAAATGACTTCATTTTAAAAAGGGAAAATTTATCCAAAAATCAAAGAATAAGGCTATAAAATTTTCTCTTTGGGAAACTGAAACTTATTGTTTGTATAATTAGTTGGCAATCTGAAAAATATGACAGTTCAACCGTCGATTTCGACGAAGTCCACCGTATGCTCCACACCAGGTGGTGCAGGGATGGCGACTTGCGCGTGAATTAGTTTTCAGTGATAAAAGCCTTGTTCTGCAACTACCGCACTCTCTTCACCTCCCCACCTGAGCCCAGTGTAAAGACAAAGTTAAGAAGGCCGGAGATGG
Source organism: Schistocephalus solidus (assembly GCA_017591395.1). NCBI lineage: Eukaryota > Metazoa > Platyhelminthes > Cestoda > Diphyllobothriidea > Diphyllobothriidae > Schistocephalus > Schistocephalus solidus. The sequence continues at coordinate 231,156 of WEDG01001101.1, read as the reverse complement.
GAGAGGGCGCAGGTGGCTGCCACACCTGGAACCGCCCCTGGGTGTACCACCACACCTGACACAGCTCCCATGGAGTGGGAGTGCCATAAAGGCCGCATTAAGAAGGAGCCATTGCAGCCTGACTCTCAGTCCGTCAGTCAGCCACTCCACACAACACACACATTGGGCTGACCACGCGGTCCGAGTTATCCCGTCAGTTGGCAACCTTCCAAGCCACGACTTTTAGCGCACCGTAATAGTCTCAAGCAGGTCAGATTCTTTATAGTGAGGAAAATGCGCTGAGCTGTTGACCTCACTCTCTCCCCCAACCCACAATCAGACCACCATCCGAGCCAGTCAGTTGTCTGATGTGGGAGTGGGCGCATTGGCTGAGGAATGGGCGTAACCGTCTTCGCACGCCACAGCACGACCTGGCCCCCATAACGCACACACCGGGATTTACATACTCAGAGGATATGGAGGAGCCATCACCATCTGACTCCCAGTCCACTGGTCAGCCACTCGACACACGCAACACCATACACTGGGCCGACGGCGTGGTCTGGTGTAAGCGTCAGATTGGCAGCCTTCCAAGCCAGGGTTTCTAGGAAACCATCATTTTATCAGCTAAATTGTGATGATTGTGAGGGTGTTGTCTATGTATTAGTGTAGATGGTGTGCGCTGATGTGGCTTAGCCTCCGGCGGTTTTCCGCAGTTTGTCGTGGAGGCGCATGTGTCCTAATAGGCACATGCGGTGTGTAAATGTGCGGGAGCAGTGAGGGCAGTGGAGGCGGGTGTGGCGACTGTATGTCGGAGCCCCAGGCACTGGTTCACCAGCCTCCATGTGATGGATTCGCAGGTGACCGATGAGTCCGATGCGTGAGTTGACGTTGCGGGTGCAGTGTGGGCAGGAGAAATTGTTAGAGGCTGGGGATATGCCATCCATGGTAGTAGGGGTGTCAGTGGCGGTAAGAATGGCAGGAGCGAAGGGTCTACATGGTGTATCGGTGTTGTCAGCATTGCGGTGAATTCTGCTGTCATGGACGCGCATGTGACCGAATAGGCCCATGCGATGTGTGAATGCGCGAGGACAGTGAGGAAAGTAGAGGCGACGATCTCTGCTGTGTGATGGTGCTCCAGGCACTGGTTCACCAGTCTCTGTACGATGGATTCGCAAGTGACCGACCAGGCCGATGTGTGAGGTGAATATGCGGTTGCATTGAGAACAGTTTAGGAGAGAGTCCCCATCGCTGATGGTGGTGGTGGTAGTGGTGGTAGTTGCAGTGAAGGCGAAGGCGGTGGTGGTTGCGGTGGTGGGGGTTACAGGCGATGAGTATTGGGATGTGGTCTCTATGATGGTGGGAGTAATGGAATTGATTACAGGAGTGAGGGTGGGGGAGTCTGCAGGAGGGTTGACAGAATTTGACCTAAAAGTTGGAATTGTCGGATTGTTGGTGCATTGCGTCCGAAAATGTCCAACCAGACCGATTCGCGCGCGGAAGATGCGTTGACAGCGTGGGCATGTTGGCAGGGCCTGGGCATCAACGATATTTATCCGGAGCGCTTATGACTTTCGTGCCGCTCTTTTGGCCTTGGCGGCAGTGATCTGGTTGGCGCTCATAGATTGCTGAACCATTTTTTCACGGTTTTCTCCATGCCAAGTAGATGGTCCAGGTTTCCGCTTCTTAATGGAGTTTCGTAAGGACGACGGCCTTATACATCTTCAGTTTGGTGTTCAGGTGAATACCGTGGTGATTCCACACGGAGGCCTGCAGCCGGCCGAAGGCCTGACTGGCTTTGGGAGATCCGTTTGGCAACTTCTTTCATCGATTCTCGTGTTGCGTGACAGCGTGCTTCCTCGATAAGCAAAGGTTTCCACGTTTTTGAGTTGAGCACCGTTGACATCGATTCGGGGAGCATTGTATTCTGCGCTGGGTGGCGGCTGGTGCATGACAACCGTTTTGGCTTTACTGATTGTTAGTCCAAAATTGGTGCAGCCTGCGGCGAAGTGGTCCATACTCCTTTGCATGTCCGCCTCCGTCACGGTGTTAAGGGCGCAGTCGTCCGCGAAGAGCAGCTCATGGAATGTAGCCATAGACAAGCGCGTTGAAGCCTGCATACGCCGACTGTTGAGAAGGTGTCCGTCAGTTCTATAGGTGATGAGGATCCCAGGCTGTTCATCACGGTAGGCGTCCATCATCATAGCCGAGAACAGGAGACTGAACAGGGTGGGAGCCAATATGCAGCCCTGCTTCACTCCGTTGGTCACCGCGAATGCTTCGGATACCGTCCCGTTGTCAGTGACGCGCGCCGTCGTTTTGTTATGAAGCTGACGCACCATGTGCGTGAATCGCTCAGGACAGCCGAATTTCTGCATGACATTCCACATTCCGTCACGATTCACAGTGTCAAAGGCTTTCGTCAGATCCACGAAGGTATTGTATAGGTGAGTTCGCATCTCCTGGCACTTCTCTTGTAGCTGGCGGGCGGCAAAGATCATATCGGTTGTTCCGTGGTGTCGGCGGAAGCCACATTGGCTTTCTGGGAGCAGGCCTTGCTCTAGGTGACCGTTCAGACGATTTAGAAGGATACAGGCGAAGATCTTCCCGAAGATGTTGAGCAACGAGATTCCTCTCTGATTATCAAATAGTTGCCGGTTACCCTTCCGTTTGTAGAGATGGACGATGGTCGCGTCTTTGAAATCCTGAGGAACTTATCCTTCGCGCCACATCTCCCTGGAAGAGTGCTGTAAGTTCTGCCATCAGTCGGGGCCCACCGTGCTTGTAGACTTCCGGTGGGATTGCGTCGGATCCCGGTACTTTACCGCTGAAAATCTGCTACACGGCCCAGATCCAGGTCATTGTTCGTGTCCACTTAAGGGAGCCGGTCAATGGCAGCATCGGAGATGGCTGATAAGCAAGTAAGGACAATTCTGAAATGCTAGGCCCAGTGCTTCAGAATTTGCGATTTCTCTGTCAGCAGTGTTGTTCCGTCAGAGCTGAGCAGCGGTGCGGTCCCCTTGATACACGGTCCGTAGATGGCCTTGATAGCTTTTAAAAAGTTTTTCATTTCATTGCGAGCCGCATGCCCCTGGATTTCCTCAGCCTTTCGGATCATCCAGGCATCCTGCATCTCCCGCAGCCGTTGCTGTACAAGGCGCCGACATCTGAAGAAGGCTGCTTTGGTGGCGTCAGTCCGAAGGTCCATGTAGGCTTTGTGTAGTTCATTCTTCTCCGCGAGTAAGTTGCTGATGTCAGCGTCATGGTTGTCAAAATAGTCCTGGTGTTGACGGCGTGCACGTCCGAGGACGTCAAGGGCATTGGACAGGATGACATTTTGCAGTCGGCACCATCGTGTTTCCACGGTGCCGTTATTATCTGGAGCATGCAGGTTCTCCAGGTTCTCGGTTATTTTTTTGCTGAAATCAAAACAGTGAGCAGTCAAATTCAACAAAAATTATTTAACTTACCTGGCAGTCGCTTACCTTGGGGCCTTCGTTGGGGTTTCAGTCGGAGCCTCATCTGGGAAAGGACGAGGTGGTGATCTGTCCAACCATCGGCATCGCGGATCGCCTTGGTTACCATCACGTCCTGTCGATTTCGCCTCCAGACGAGAAAATAATCCAGCAGATGCCAGCTCCGCAACCGAGGATGCAGCCACGTAGCCTTCTCTCGCGTCGGAAGGCGGTAGAACGTGTTAATCAGCAGGAGACAGTGTTTAACACACGTTTGAAGAAGAAGGAGGCCGTTATCGTTACAGCTGCCGAGACTTTGTGGACCAGCACTCCCTGCCAGGCAGCGTGGTCTGTCCCGACGCGGACGTTGATGTCACCAAGGACAATTAACTTGTCCACCTTCGACACAGTTGCCAGCAGGGCATGCAAGTCCTCGTAGAATTTGTCCTTTACCACATCAGACCTCGTCATTGGGGGAGCGTAGGTGCTGATGATGGTGGCGAACTGGTCTCCCCGAAGAGGCAGCTGGAGGCTCATCAGACGATCATTGATACCCTGCGGCAGACAGGGCAGACATCCCACGATATCGTTTCCGGATGGCAAAGGCAATACCAGCGTCGCGTCGCTCTGCCTTTGGTCGGCCGCTCCAGAAGGTGTAGCCGGCACCCACCTCCTCCAGCTGACCCTGCTCAGAGAATCGAGTCTCGCTGAGAGCAGCAATATCCACCTTGTAGCGTGCCAGTTCCCGAGCGACAAGCGCCGTCCTCCGTTCCGGCCGGTTTCTTCTAGGATTGTCTAAACAGTGAACGAACATTCCAGGCTGCTAGTGTTAGTGGACTCACCAGATAAGCCTGGAGGGTAGGGTGAGGGGGATGGATACGGGGGGTATTGTTGTTTGTTTGAGTTTTATGACCGCGTATTTTGCCATCTGCGAGCCGCGGACGGCTGCAGAAGACGTGATAACCAGCATTTGTTTAGGGCACATTTTCTAGCCCCTTCCTCCGTGAGGAGGCAAACAGTGCTGTCCCTAAATAGGGCTGCTCGGACATCCCAGATGGCTGCCGAACTTCACTAATGGTCATGGTTTTGTTTAAGTGGAAGAATGACCCGAGTTAGCCTGGGCCGCCTATGGGGTTGCTGTCGCCCCCAACGTAGGACTTTTTGAGAGGGGGGTGGTGGGAAGTTCGGGAGTCAGACATACCGGGTGTGGAGGCACACACAACACCGGAGACCCTCACCTGGTTTACCCCGCCTGTCGTGACGGTTGCCCGGGGTGTGGCCGCTGGGAAGAACCCAACTTCGAGGAGCCACAGGTGAGAGTTGGGTACCAGTTAGAGGCGGCCACAGGAGCATTCACCCCCTGTACGCGACAAATGGATCGACCAAATGCTATCTGTGTGTTGCTACCCCTAACTAGTACCCCTACACCAGGTAAAACCTTGGATTCGGCAAAAGGTGACTAATTCGTACTGAAGCCACTTTTGAGAAGAAATGTGTCAGGAACAAAAAGCATTTGCAAGATCACAAAGGCATGATACAGAAAACCGCATGCCAGCTCGAATAAGTAAACGATAAGGAGATGGTAACCTAAGCCCTTGAGAATACAATTCCTCAAAAACCCAACAGCAAATGAACTCTTTATATTATCTTCCATAAGGAGGCTGTGAGTAAGTTTCGATGAAGAACACTTTAAGAAGTCTATCTATCTTGACCTGTAGGGAAATAATCCAACCGATAATACTGAGCAGTTCTCGAAACATATTTGTAAGTTAACACTGGCGAATTGCCGAAGTTACTACCGAAAATCTTATTTCTCGTTCCTTTTTCGCATGAAAGGCTGCTATGGAGATTTTCAATCTAACGGATAATAAAGGAAACCAATGAAGTAAGGTTTAAAAGGGTAAATTTTCGTTGGATGCATTCAGAAGAAAATTCTACCCAATTCTTGGGACGCACAGGGACTTCTCCTCACTTTCCCTCGTGCATGGATGTCTGAAAGATGAACTTATCTGATGACATTAGTTGGCAGCCAGTGTCAACCCGTACTCACCTCTTTTACAGCCTCAGACGTCCCACACTATGACAGACAACCGCCCCGACCCCCCTTCTAGGGTTACTCTTGATGTTAATTTGCACGCACACTGACCCTCAACTGCCGGTTGAGACATTCATGCAGCTTTTGATTTTATTATTCGATAGATGTGGCGGTAGTTTGCTCGAATTTGTTCGCTATGGGGTCTCTTTACATTTCTTCTTGACGCCTCTTGCATGAATGTTCATTATAGATGGCAGATAACGAACTTTCTAAGCGCATACTATGGCTTGAAGTCATTCTGTGCTATTTTGTGTTGTTTACTGTTTGCTTCGATTGTTCTAGATGCCAACTACGCTAATTGTTGTCCGTTTTGGTGGTCCTTTTGAAGGAAACATGTATCATCTATGTATATCGGCCTTTTTGAATTGAATTGGATATGTCTAGCATGTAAGGAACCACATTACGTCCATTTTCTCTGCAAAGAACTGTGTTCCCTTTCTCGAGGTAATACCGATAAGGACGAAGGAAACTGGGATGGTCGTTGTCGTGGGTCATCAATACATCACTTTGGGAGTGAAATGACATGATGTTTGAAGTTCTGAAGCCCTGGTGCCGCTCAGCACACGTTAATAGCGCTCCCAAGGCTTAGACTCTTTACGTTGTGGCTGGAACTATTCAAGGGCAGAACAAAGGGCTCCAGAAGACCCCCTGGATGATGGTTGGTCTGGCGGTAAATTCCAAGGTGGTCACGAGTTCAATGCTCAAATCCTACCCATTACACTTACCCAGCTCCTTTTGGAATTTAAACGCAAGGCCACCTGCAATACGGGGTTACTTGTTCCCTTTTCGTATTGAAGTATCATGCTCATTTTAACAGCCCATCCTTTGTACAAAGTCTCACTTGTAGCAAGTCTATTGGCAATGAAAATGGAAATTTTTTATCTGCAAACATTTTTGCTAGGGGGACATACGCTTTCGATTATTCATCATCAGGCCTTTACAGTAATATAAAGGAGGTTAGATTAACAAAAGCTTTAACATCCCTGATCTCAGTTCAATTCACTTGTTGGGTCAAGAACTCCTCTCTAGCAACGAATTCCTGGAACTGGCACAAATGTCTCGGCAGGAGCTTTATCAGAGCTGGCAACCTCCCCATGTTGCATAACATTGTGTATACCGCTTCTCTCCCTATAATTCTCAAACCATCTCCGGCTTGCCTGAAATATATTTTGGTCTTTGGATGACGCGCCTTGCAGACAAGGCCCACATACAGCACCTTTGCCTTAGCACAAACAAAATCTTCGGAGACATTATCGCCATTTAATTGCCTTTCATTCATCCAGACCAAAAATAGCTTTTCAAGATCTATGAGGTTTAGGTGTTGCTTTGTAAACTTTGTAACTCCCTACGCCTCATCGAGCTTTTACAATTCTTCCTTCCTGGTGCAGATTGTTTATGAGGACCTGTCATGCTACCTGATGAAATCAGTCACACGAATACCAAGCTCGTGCTTTACTGTGATTTCCATCTTCAAGGCTACAGTAATTGTGTCTTTGTCCTCTTGACAACACTATATTTAGCAAGCAGCTTCTTTGACGACATCGTGGGTTACAAATTGTGGTCAAAAAACCACAAAAAACACAAATTCAGAGGTTTGCTTAGCCTGCATGATAAAAGAACAACATTGTTGTCAGAGGTGTCGGATAATTTGCGAGAAGCAGGGGAACGCTAGGAAACACCACATGGTTTTGCCTTTAACTGAGCGGAAGCTCGTCAGTCGATTCGCTCGTCACCTGAAATGCTCGTAGATGGGGCTGCTCGTTAGCTGAGGTTGCTCTGCTAATCAAAGATCAAACAGATTAGTGGTAGAAGTTCAATTTGAAAACCTTTTGAGTCAGACGCATGACCTAGTGCCCTCGACACTGGAGGAAACAGAGTATTTCAAATAAACGCTCATGAATCGTTGGTACCAACATATTAAAAATAAAACCACTGGGAATCGGGCATATTACGAAACTGAGAGCGTAGATGTCCAATTCACGAAAACTGGAAGACCAAAGTTTCCTTAGTGAACAGGAGTTTGAAACTCTTCAACCCATGGTCACAATATCCTCAAGGCTATATGGTTTGCCGAAGATCCACAAATTAAACCTTCTATTAAGACCGATATTAGGCATGTGCAAAGTGGCTGGCAGAAAGTCATTAGGTGATTTTACCCCGGATAGCACCACGTAGCCCACACGGCAGATTTTAATTCATCGATTTGATAAGAAATACAAATTCAAATGGGAAAATGATGTATTCCTTAAATGTCGCATCTTTTGTCCACTAAGACTCCAATCAGGGAAACCATATAATTTTTATGTGACGAGATTGTAAGACAGGATTTCCCAATCGGCATATCGGTCGGAGACCTCATGAATTGCTCTTTTGCTCAACGTTAAATGTTCAGTTCAGTTTCGATGAACAATTTTACCGCCAGATCGATGGCGTAGCGATGGGTCCCTCTTGGACCTCTAATAGCTGATTTCTTCACGGGAAAACCACTCCGCACCCAGTCTTCTCTAGTTATATCAGATGATGTTTTTTTAAATAGAAGATGAAAAACTTGAGTTTGACACCCACTTGTACGAAGTGTTAAAGTTTACTTTGGAAAAAGATTAATTGTAGTGTCTCCCCTTTCTCAACGTCTTACTTAATAAAAAGCCTGACGGAACAATTCGTAGAAGTGTATTTTGTAAGAAAACATGGAGAGAGCAATGCGCAAATTTCTCGTGTGGATTCCGCTAGGTCGGAAACGAAGCCTAGTCCGCTACCTCACCAATCGAATTATGAGAATATGTACTTCAGATACGCTGTAGAACTAACTCGCTCTTATACAAAACGCTGCGAGAAAACGGCTTTCCTGAAAAGTTTATCAGTAAAAATATGGAGGAGATTCCCTCAAAATCGGACGTGCCAACGGCCGAGTAGAATGACTTATTGCTAACACTGCCGATCCGAAGGGCTCTGGCGAGCGAACTTCTAGATCATCGCTTAAACGCTGCAATCGCTCGCACGTTCCACCGTCGTAGTCCGAGGATGTCCACCGTATGCTCCATGGGAAAGTGGAGTAGGGACGGTGGCTTGCACGTGAATTAGTTTTAAGTGATAGTAGCCTTGCGCTGCAGCTACCGCACTCTCTCCTCCTCCCCCACCTGAGCCCGGTGTCAAGACAGAGTCAAGAAGACCGGAGGCGGGAGATGACGCAGGTGGCTGGCGCGGCCGGGTCCCCTAAGTCCTAGGCGCCGCTTAGCGTTCCACCACACCTCCCATGTTCGGCATTTGTTAGCGGAGCGAAACCCGAATAACGCATGCCGTGCCCTGAGGTGGCCCCCGTGTTGGTCCAACGCATCTACCACGTGGACTCGCACGTACCCACCTACTCTCAAGCACTTCACTTCTTCACCTTGAAGGTAAGGATTTACAAGCCTTTCAAGCCTCTTCAGTGTACATCTACGCCTTCAATTGCTCTTGTGGAGTAGGTTATATCGGTCGAACAATTAGGAACCTATCCAAACAGATGCTAGAGCACCATCCTGACTGGTTAAACCAAGGGTAGAAAAGTTCGTTGCAATTTTGACCCACTTGGGTAGAAGTCAACTGGGTAGAAGTCAACCACGCATCATGATTCATCTATAAAATGCCAAAGAAACATTCCAAGTTCCTGAGTCAATGGATATTTCTGACGGCAGAGGCAGTGTCCGCGGAAAGCATTTATACAGGCCCTAATGCTCCCCTGACCGAAGATTAACTCAAAATGTGTGGTCACACCTCCTGCCACGTCACGGTAATGTGACGAAGCCAAACAAAGCTACTTATAGGATATCTCCCTCCCATACCCCTCCCTCCGCCCCTGATAGAACCAGACTATAACCCCTGACCTCTGAACACCCGCAACCTGTTCTCCCATGCATACTGTTATCGGATTTTTAAACTTTTGTTACTCCACCCTCAATTGTATGGCTCTAAGGGTCTGATTATGAATAGTCTCAACTCCTCCCTACATGGCTTTTTACCGGACCGCTCTTGTGAAACCTGTCACATGTCTTTTCTAAAGCTACTAACCTCTCTTCGTAATGATCATCTATCTGTAGTAGTTCTCTATTTTGATCTTAGTAAGGCATTCGATAAAGGTGCCTCATAAAACGACTTCTAGCTAAACTAGAAGCTATAGGATTTCCGTAGTCCCCTTACTGACTTTATTATACCATACCCATCTGATCGAAAACAAAAAGTTCTCGTGGGGTCCTCATGCTCAAGTGCTACCACGATTGTGAGTGGTGTCCTTCAAGGTACCGTATTAGGTCCTTTGTTGTTCTTACTTTATATAAATGATATCTCGTCGATAGTTAAACATTCTCAATCTTATATTTATGCTGATGACCTCAAATGCGTGTATTCCTTCTCTAACCCTACGGCCGAACGATGCCTGGAACAAATTCATTAGGATTGAGACGCTCTTTCGGCCTGGAGCTCCACGTGGCTAATGGAATTATCACCTTCTAAGTGTCGCTACACGCGTTTTGGGCCTGTAAGCCTGTCGCAACCTGTTATTTTTACAGTTTTGCCCTATGACTGAATGTTCCTCCATCAAGGACTTGGGCTTAAGCTACACCAATAAATTAGATATTTCGCCTCATTCCGATAGAATTACGGCCAAAGCTGCTCAGATTTGCGGCTTTATTTTCTTATAATTCCTACCTTCCTGAAATTAACTTAAGAATATCGTATGTGTATGCTTCCCATTCTTGAATTTAGCTGTCCTTCCTTTGGTTTAATGAGAAATCTAGCCGTGCAACAATTGAAAATGTTTATTGACATGTCACAAAAAAACTCCTGTATCCGACTCTTTCAAACGCTTCCTACTCAACTAGATGCCAGCTGACGAAACTAAAATTTCTTTGGTTCAGGAGAATTGAAGCAGGCTTTTGTCTCCTTTTTCGACTAAATAACAGCTAAATCTCCCCAAGTTTTCTGTCATTACCCCCGTTAGTCTTACTTATAACCTATGAAATTCTGCACTTATTATACCTTCTTCTGCATCCTCCACATGTAAACGCTCTCTATTCTTTACTTCTAGGTATAGCTTTCTTTGGAATAACTTGCCAATTTAAATAAGGTCGTTAACTAGACTATCTGCATTCAAGCGAAGACTGCACATTTATCTTAGCACTGATTCTATTAACCTTTTATTTTCCTCATCTTTTCTGAGCAGCTTTCTCCATGACTCGGAAAAAGGACCCTCGGGAATTTAAGTGACCCTCTTGAAACTATATTTTCGCTACCTCTAGTCCACTATGAACCATGATGTCTCCTTATATCACCAGTCGTTCAAAAGATGCAGTCATTCGGACGAACACAGTCTAAAATGCTGCCATTTCGTTTGATACCTACCGTCATCAGAATTCAATTCTGGATCCTAAGATGCTGAGGCCTCAAGTTCGCTGATGCCTTTTTGCGATATTTGTTTCATGCGCCTTAGTTATCAAGAACGAACCATATCGAAGTTTTATTAACTCATTCTGAAATGCTACTGCACTATTTGCCTGCACTACCACCTTACCTTATTTTCCTAAACAGTGTTTTTCTCCTAACCCCTTTTCAAAATGGAGGCCTATCGAACTCTGCCTCCATTTTCAAGGAAGTAGTTTTTTTCCCTGTCTATTTCTAGTTCAATATAAATTTCAAAAAATCGCTAACTGTTGATCTAACAGGACAATTTCTACCTACATTATAAAATATTTGTACATTTTATCTGCACACATTGTCATAATTTGATTCCGTTACTAATGCTTGTTTAGGCAGTGCCTTTCCAGCGCTAACCAAAAACAAATTCTATATATATGTATATATATATATATATATATATATATATATATATATATATATATATATATATCGGGGAAATAATTTCTGAAATTATTTAGTGCAGGACATGGAGTCAAGTGATTCGGAAATGACTTTTTAGGGTCATAGCTGAAATTTTCAATGAACATATATATATATATATATATATATATATATATATGCGTACATAAGTCTTTCCTTTTCTGGTTAAATTTTGCGCTTTCCAGTCAATAAAAGTTGGAGCCTGTCTACAACAATGAATACAGGATTATTCCTTCATGTACAGATTGCTCCAATATTCCATTTTACCTTGATTTGCTCGTTTATTCATGTTGGTCTACGTAGGAGGCTTCTGTCCGCCATTGCTGAAATTTCGCTTGTATGCCTGTAATTACGAGTATTGATCAGTTCGAAATGCGGAGTTCAAAGCTGATAGGTTTTTTCCTTTGTGAGATTAAAGAAGTTCAGGGTCAGAAGAACAAGGAGCGTTCATCTGGAGAGGTATATTGTTTGTCTGACGTTTCAAGTAGTTATTTCGTCCAAGCATCTTCAGAGTGAAGCATCATTCTTGGAGTTCCCGTTATATGCCACTGTTTGCATTGTTCCTGGCCTGTAAATACTGTCTGTGGGCTACGTTAGACTTGTGTGGTCGCTGCCGCCAACCAACACATCGCCTGTTTTACCGCGTCGACTTGTGTCGGCCTCCACTTTCCCCCCTCCGGCTTGGTTCACCCCAGCCGCCGTTACCTCTGCTGGTATCCTGTGGTGCCGCATCGACCGGCGTCTCACTTTGGGGTTTTCTTACTCCACCCTGGTTGGCCGAGGAGATAGTTTGCGGCCCCGGATGTTCCATGCCGTGACGGTCTCCTTACATGAAGTTTCTTAAAACCAACTTTGGGACAGGTAAATCAATGAGGCGGTTTTCTGAGCAGTAGGTATACATCTAGGTTTCTTATATCTGCCTTGATGTCTGATCGTCACCTCGGCCCACAATTTCGGCGTGCGTCAAATTCGAAGATGTGCCCCATCTGCGCAGCATGGGTCGCTATCTCTGACTTGGGGTCCAACCTTCGCATGACAAACTGATTCGCATGCATTCGTCTTTTTAGTTGTCAGTCGGTTTCTTCAACATATTTTACATCCCGCAGCTGCAGGGAAGTCGGTAGGTGACGGCTGACCTCTCCTGATTAGAAATGGGTCCTTTTGACCACATAACTCGCTGTTTGATTGTCGAGTTAGGCTTGTGGGTATCTCCTATTCCGAGAGGCGCAAGGGATCGGGTTACGGTATCGGAGACCTATTTCATTTACTGAATACTCTGTCATGACTTTTATTGGCAAATCTCTTTGTTTCGAGTCTTCTGTAGCATTTGATTCCGTTAAATGGACCTTCGTGGATAGCTATTGGCTGTAAAAAGTTCCCAGAGAAGGTTCATATTGTCCCGGTTGGCGGTTGGCGTGCTGCAGTGGGTTTCTGTCTGTTGGTACAGCGTGCGTACACAACTTCATTTGTGTTGCAGCGGACGGTTGCTATTGTAACTCAGCATTTGAAACGCGTTTGTCGGTTTTCGGTAGATTGACGTCATCATTTTCCCCGTCCGGTCGGTGATGGACGAGAATATTCAAGAATGAAAGACTGCCCTACACTTCTTCTTCTTCTTCCATCGTGAATTTAAGGTCAGGTAAATTCGAGTTCACGTGTTCTATGCTGGTCGATGATGTTCAGGGTCCTGCCGCATAGCATCTTTTTAGATAACTCTTGTCCAAACTTCCAGTCCATTGCATCCCCATCTTTCATTATTGCCTTTTAATTATCACTTGAAAACAACAAGGAACATTGCTGATTTTCTGAAATCCATGTCTGAAATTGGCTGCAGAAAGTGTTATGTTCACCAGAGGCGGTGTCCTGCATAAAAAAACGTGAAGGCTTAAGAGGATTAGTTTAAAGTCTAAATTTAACTGTTGTCATATATGTAAAAAGAACATGAAAGGGGTGGTATTGGACAAAGTTCTGCCGTTGTCAAATTATGTGGCATTTAGTTAAGGTTTCTCTGGACAGGCCTCTTTCCTCAGTATGGAATGATTGACTTAAACTTCCTCTTCTTTTTCAGACTACCCACGGGGGATAACAAACATGCAGCCCCAGGTACGTCTATTGTATGTTTCCATTACGACCTTTGTTTCTCCTACTAAACAAGTATAAAGCACATTACCTAGAAACCCCATTTGTGCACGTTGTGAAAAATGCTCATAAAGGTCGCCCTATTTAATGCTGATAACTGTGTTGGTCTTGCTGAAAGTGCATTCAAATTCGTAGTTTGAGTAGTCTGGATGGATCTGTCACTTAATTCAACTGATAAAATCTTGTCAGTTCCAACTGTTAATTGCGCCTTCATTGAGTAGCATTGAGGCATCTAATGCTGGGCAGGGGAAATACTTTCACGGGGGACATTTTTCACATATGATCATGAACCTTTGATTGGAAATTAAATTTTAGGAGTTTCAGCCATAGTCGTCTGCGAGACCCGGAATAAAATGTGCTGTATAGCTCTGGACAAGTTTCCCATACTAAATTTTCTTCAGATGACACCTTAACTTCACTACCAAAAAAGTGTTGGAAAGTAAAACTTGGAAATGGGGTCGTTCACAATAGGTCAACTAATGGTCGTGAAAGAGGCCCCAGGTGGCTATATGTTTTCCTGAGATTTATAAATTTCTCTGAAATGTCATTACCCTGCATTCGCCAGTCTGACCAACAGGCAACGAACCACTGACACTGCATGAAACTTTGCCGTCTTCTTGAGCAGGCTTGCTTACGACTGAGCAAGGTTATCCCAAAAAATGTTATATAGTAATGACGAACGATTTTTTCAATATTTTTGTCACTTATGCTTCCAAGTAATCTGCTTCCGTTTTGGGACAAAGGTGTTATCTTTTACTTAACGAAAATGAGGGATGCCCAATTGGTCAGTTGACCCAAGCCCTTGCCAATATATTAAATCTACGCAACCTTCGATCAGTGTTGCATTCCAACTTGTGATTCTCATCGCTCCTGATACTAAAAACGCGCACTTTTCTAGGTATGAAGTAATTTTGATCATTTTGTGCAAATTTTATCATTAAGGTTAGTTGTACTTAGCTCGTTCGTCAGTAGCACATTCGAAAAGGCGAGTTGTTTTCCAATGTAGCAGAATTTTCAGTCCAGCAGGTTTTATCTTATTCCAGTACCCCAAAATTTTAAAGAATGATTCTGCAAAACATTTTGCAGTCCTAGCTGCCATCCTGGCGTTACGCTTAGCCAAGTCTTGAAGTTATTAACTTAAATTAGTACGAGACAAACATTTTCGATCTTGAAGGACCAACGTTAAGTCAAGTAGTGAGTATTAGGTGGACCCTAAACAGCTCCTGGAAAAACATAAATAAGGGGTCTTAAAGAAAAACGCGTAGTTTTAACTAAGGTGAAAGATGAAAATCAGGATCCTAAAGACACTACTCGCTTGGAAATCCGTATCAATGTGAATAGTAACTGCTCTAAACGAAACCAGACCGACTGGGCGCTGACGTCCAACCGCATGAAGGCTCGGATCTGTAGTTGCCGCAGACCATTTAAAAGCGATGAGAAATCTGTAGTATTAAAGGAAACCTCGTAGAAGAATAAAGTGACAATTATGCCCTTACCTTCAAACACCAGTCAGTCAAGGAAACAGCTTTAGACCTAGTCGATCTGGAATGCAGGCATGGGCCATCTAGCATTTAAGACAAGAGGTATACCATCACAGACACGGGCCCATTCCCTGATTGGAGGATTTAAAGTCGCATGCATTGTTGTTCATCTCGCTATCGTCACCTTTATTGCCACTTGCCTGTTGCTACGCAAACATCTGCGGTTCTTCCAGACTCACACGGAGAGAACAGGGACGATCTTTTTTTTCTCGAAGCAAATCTTACCTCAAGGAGTTCCAATAAAAAGAATTAGAAAACAAATTAACTTGGTGCCATTGTTTCCAGTTCAACCTTCGCTAAAAAGTGATACGAATCTCAATTGCACCTACTGACACTCAAAAAGCTTAAAAATGCACCTTAAAAGTCAATTTTTGGAGTGCATCAAGGCAAAGACATTTTGTGCTCCATTGTAAGAGCTATAAGTTGGGAAACTAATCTAATGGAAATCAAAAGACGGAGGTTTAGAGTAAAATGGTCACGCCGATCGAGCATTCTACTGCAAGGCAGATTTATAAAGGAGTGCAACTTATAACTGCTCAATAAACGTTCTCTGGAGATTGACTTGAATTTGCAACAAATCTCAGTCGTCGGCTGACCCTGATCTAACTCGTTGCCAGAACATGTTGCCCTGCACTCTAGTAGCACGTGCACACGTTTATCGCGGCAAAACACTACACAACCGAGCGAACCCGATTAGAGTCCGTCGCAAACTTAAAACACGCCGGAGTGCAATGGCGAGCCTCCACCTGGGGTCAGAGCATTGCTGATCACCCTGAACCCGATGCAGGTAAGTTGATGAGCAGCCTAGGATCCGCATCACGTACAGAACTGACGAGCACCTTCTCAACAGTCGGCGTATGCAGGCTTCAACGGGCGTTTCTACGACTACAGTCCATGACTTGCTCTTCGCGGACAACGGCGCCCTTAACACCGTGACGGAGGTGGACATGCAAAGGAGTATGGACCTCTTCACCGTAGGCTGCGCCGATTTGGACTAACAATCAGTACAGCCAAAACGGTTGTCATGCACAAGCCGCCATCCAGCGCGGAATACAATGCTCCCCGAATCAATGTCAACGGTGCTCAACTCAAAAACGTGGAAACCTTCGCTTATCTAGGAAGCACGCTGTCACGCAACATGAGAATCGATGACGAGGTTGCACAATGGATCTCCAAAGCTAGTCAGGCCTTGCCTGGCTGAAGGCCTTCATGTGGAATCGCCACGGTATTCACCTGAACACCAAACTGAAGATGTATAAGGCCATCGTCTTGACGAAACTCCTCTAAGGAGCGGACACCTGGACCGTCTACTCGAACCAAGCCAGGAAGCTGAATCACTACCATCTCAGCTGCCTCCGCAGAATACTAAAGCTGAGATGGCAAGACCGGATCCCGGACATGGCATTCCTGGATCAGACCGGAATCCTCAGCATCCACGCCATGCTGAGGCAAGTGCAACTGCGATGGAGCGGCCGCCTGGTAAGAATAGACGTCGAGCGACTACCCAGACGACTTTTTTACGGAGATGTCTTTATGGGTGCTCGCCGACAGGGAGGTCAAAAAGCGACGCTAAAAGGATACTTTGAAGAAATCGCTGAAGCAACTGCAAATCAACGCGATGACCTGGGAGGACCACGCCCAGGCTATACCGGCATGGAGAAGATCCGTAAAGAATGGTTCAGCAATCTATGAGGCCAACCGGATCGCCAACACCGAGGCCAAAAGAGCGGTAAGAAATTCACCAGCGCCCCGGACCCACATCGTCGATGCCCAGGCCCTGACAACATGCCAGCGCTGTCAATGCATCTTCCGCGCGCGAATCGGCCTGTTTGGATATCTTCGGAGGCAATGCACTAACAATTCGAAAATTCCAAATTCTACGTAAAATTCTGCTAACTCTCCTTCAGACTCCCCCACCCTCACTTCTGGCATTAATTCCATTGCTCCCACCATCATAGAGACCACATCCCTCTACTCATTGCCTGTTACCCCCACCACCGCAACCACCACCGTCTTCACCTTCAATAATACCACCACCAACCATCAGTGATGGGTTCTTTCTCTCCTAAACTGTCCTCAACGCGACCGCACATTCACCTCCCGCATCGGCCCGGTTGGTCACGTGCGAATCCATCGTACAGAGACTGGTGAACCAGTGCCTGGAACACCAATACTTAGCAGAGATCGTCGCCTCCACTGTCCTCACTGACCTCGCGCATTCACTTATCGCATGGGCCAATTCGGTCACATGTGCAACCATGACAGCGGAATTCACCGCAATGCCGACAACACCGATACATCATGCACACCCTCCGCTCCTGCCATTCTTAGCGCCACTGCCACCCCCACTACCATGAATGATATCCCCCCAGCTTCTACCGATTTCTCCTGCCCACACTGCGCCCACAAATTCAACTCACGCATCGGCCTCATCGGTCACCTGCGAATCCATCGCACGGAGGCTGGTGAACCAGTGCCTGGGGCTCCAACATACAGTCGCCGCCCCCGCCTCCACTGCTCTCACTGGTCCCGCACATTACACACACTATGGGTTTATTAGGACACATGAGCATTCACAAAAACCTGTGGTAAACCTCCGGAGGCTTAGCCACATCCGCGCACACCATCTACACTAATACATAGACAACACCCTCATAATCATCTTAATGTACCTGATAAAATGACGGTCTCCTAGAAACCGTGGCTTGGAAGGCTGCCAATCTGACGCTTACGCCAGACCACGCCGTTGGCCCAGTGTATGTGCTGTGTGTCTCAAATGGCTGACCAGTGGACTGGGAGTCAGACGGTGATGGCTCCTCCATATCTCCTGAGTAAGTTACTCCTGGTGTGTGCGTTATGGGGCCAGGTTGTGTTGTGGCGCGCGAAGACGGGTACGCCGATCCGTCAGCCAATGCACCCACTCCAACATCAGGCAACTGATCGGCTCGGACAGTGGTCTGATTTTGGGGGTGGGGGAGAGAGTGAGGTCGAGAGCTCAGCGCATTTTCCTCACTATAAACAATCTGACGCGCTTGAAACTACCACGGTGCGCTAAAAGCCGTGGCTTGGAAGGTTGCCAACTGACGGGATATCTCGGACCGCATGGTCAGCCCAATGTGGAGCGGCTGACTGGTGGACTGAGATTCAGGCTGCAATGGCTCCTTCTTAATGTGGCCTTTATGGCACTCCCACTTTGTGGGATCCGAGCCGGGTGTGGTGGTGCGCCCAGGGGCGCCTCCGGCCGCGCCAGCCACCTGTGTCCTCTCCCGCCTCGGTCTTCTTGACTCTGTCATGACACCGGGTTCAGGTGGGGGAGGAGGAGAGAGGTCGCGGTAGCTGCAGCGCAAGGCTACTATCACTTAAAACTAATTCACGCGCAAGTCACCGTCCCTGCACCACTCTACCGTGGAGCATAAGGTGGACATCGTCAAAATCGGCGGTCGAACTATCAAGTAAGTAGAAGACTGTTCACTCGCCGGAATAATGTCTTTATTCATCTGAGCTTTCGAACTCGTACTGGAGTTCATCGTCAGAGTGAAAAGTGGCAGTGAAAAACAAGCAACAATTATGGGGGAAGAGATCAATCAAACACCAGTAACGCCAGTTCAAACTTAATTGCGTATAATTCTGTATGCTGGCGCCAGATTGATTAATCAATGTACTGATTTCTCATCAAAGGCCCAGGCTTCAATCAATTCCCGTCTTATTTTGCTTCTGGTATGAGTTATTATCTCTATGACTGTGAAGCTAGGGTCGTGACCCGCTTGGCAGGTGTTAACAGTCAGTTAAATGCTTGTTTGTGCGGTGTGTCTGATTGGTGGTCTGAGAGTCGGGCTGCCATCGCTCCTTCTCACGTGACCTCTGGCGCTCCCACATGTGAGATGTGAGACGCTCATTTGTTTTTTTTTGTGTTAACTCAGGGGTCGGCAAACTTTTCAGACTACTAGGCCATTTCAGGAGGTCGAGAAGGCACACTAGGCCAGAATAAACAAGGTGTCCAAGGAAACGTTTGTTATTCAAAAATACAGTACGATCAATGGGAAACATGATGTTGCATGCTCTTAGAGACAGATACAATATCAAGTTCTAATGATGAGGAGTTCAGCAACAGAATGTCATTAAAGCGATTGTCAGTGAGCTGAGAGCGCAGTTTGTTCTTACAGAACCTCATTTTGGAGAACAGCTGCTCGCACGAATAAGTGCTGCCAAACATTGCGATCAAACTTTGGCACGGGTTAACAACATTGGATACTGAGCATGTGGCAGCTGATGGTAGAAGTCAATGAGAGAAGTGCAAGAAGAAAACTTGGACAAGAGAACGTTCGAAGTCTGCAGCTCAATCAACTTCAATTGCACATCAGAGGAGGCGTCATCAGAGGGAAAGTCAAAAGGAGTGCTGGCAATCTTGAACTCTTGCGAACGAGAACGCACATCAGTGAAGCCCGAAGAGAATTCATTCCACAGGGTTAACAGCACACTGATGCATTCTTTGGTGTTGAGGCGGGCTGCATCACACTGGGTGAGGTGCGGGAAATGCACAAAGTCGCCCTTATTCAATTAGGCCGGATCCAACAATAATTAACTAAGGGGGCGTTAGGCCGGACTGGAATACTAGCTAGGCCGTATCTGGCCTAAAGGTTGGAGTTTGCCGACCTCTGTGTTAACTTTTAGTGCTTGTGTTTGGGGGCTAGGCCATATACGTAGTGCTCGTACAAGAGGTCATCAGCAGCTGCGCCTATTGCCGCGCCAATCTACTGACCGACTCAGAGGTGACTGGGGCCTGTAAATGGGAATAGACAGCGAGGTCGACGGCTCCGCGCATTTAACTCACTATAAACAATCTGACGCGCTCGATACTCTCACATTGGGTTAAAAACTGTGGCTTGGAAGGTGGCCAGCTGACAATATAACTCGGACAGCATGGTCAGCCCAGTGTGTGTTTGTGCGGAGTGGCTGACTGGCGGGCTGAGAATCAGGCTGCAGTGGTTCCTTAATGTGGACTTTATGGCGCTCCCATTCAGTAGCAACCGAGCCAGGCGTAGCGCCAGCCACATGTGCTCAACAGGTGGGGGAAGAGAGAGTGTGATAGCTGCAACGCAAAGTCTAATATTGTTTAAAGCTAACGCACAGGCAAGTCATCGTCCCTGTACCACCATGCTGTGAGCACATGGTGGACCTCTTCGAAATCAACGGTTGAACTGTCGTAGGTGTGAACGGCTTCTTGTGTTAATCCGTCCCCCAGTCTCATCTTCAGCTTCTGCTCATTTATGCCAGCTCCGAGCATGCGTCCAGTCTGACTTATGTACTTAAGATGACAGTTTGGGCACGGGATGCGCTACACTCCACCCGACTGCTCACTGGGATTTAATCGGTCCATGATCTGCATGATCCTGTTATGTATGGTAGTTTTAGGTCAGTGTGCATCTCCGACACGTTACCTGTCCTCTCAGAAGAAAGGCTATCCCAAACCGTCCAAGGTGGATAAACTCGAACTTGCAGGTCCAAAAATAAATCGCTTTTGGACTCGGTACAGACTAACTAACTCCGATGAGCATTAAGGGAATATAAGTTGAAACGCAAATTTGTAAAAGCTAGGCTTCTAAGCTGCAAAGGAGGTTCGAACTGAACATGCTACTAAATTCGCGTTATCACCCCAAAATACCATATGACCACATGCGGAATACTAAAAGAACTTTGGAACTGATCCCTTCTCTCAGGTCTGTAGATGGTACACTCGAGGCGGACGGCTCGGTCAAAGGATTCCTCTTTCCAATTTCTTCCAGTCCGTCTTAAGCCAAGAGCCTAATTCTTCTTCTGCTGTTCAAACTTTCGTCAACCAATTTCTACCCCTCCTCTCCCCTCCTCCTCCTCCTCCTCCTCCTCCTCCTATTCAATAGAGAAACCATAAGTTTTATTCACAATAGTTAGGGTGAATAACTGCACCTGAAGTCTGCCAAATAGTCTGGGCCAGATTAACTTCCTGCACGAACACTTCGAGAGCCTGCTAAAGAAATGTAAGAAACACTGTCTTTCATATTCCAAAAGGTTCTTGAATAAGGTGAACTCCCAGAAGAATGGAGGTGTAAATTCATCATTTCTATCTATAAGATAGGCTCACGACTTGACTGCGAAAATTACCGTCCTGTCTGTTTAACTTGCATCGCGTGTAAAATAATGGAGCGTATTCCCAAAAGACATTTAATGGGACAGGACACTCTTGCCGCATGAGTGTTCTTTACTCGCATCAGAAGTGAGCAAAGGCCAAAGATAGGATTTATCCAGTGGGTGTCATATTTTTTTGACTTCAAGTAGGCCTTTGATAGTGTACCAAACAGACCTCATTTACAGATGCTTTCAGAATTAGGAATTCGAGGAAGGATGTTTAAATGGATCAAGAGTTTTGTCCCTCAGAGTATAGAGCGTCGTTGTTGGAACTTCTACCTCGGAAGGGGTCCACTTCTCTTCCTTATCTATGTGAATGACTGCCTCAATGACTTAGACTGTGAAGCTGTCATATTCGCGGATGACATGAAAATGGGGGCTGAAGTCAGCTGCATTAACGATGCAAAATAGTTACAATAGAATATCGACAAACTATCTAGTCGACCAGGTGGCCTCTTAAATTTAATATATCTAAATGTGTTGTCCTATGCATTTATAGTGGTTAAAAGGGATCTCCGAAACACCCGTATTTTATTAATGGGATTGCATTAAAAGGGTCAGAAACGAAAATCGATGCCATCAGAAAACGGTCCAGAAGGCAGAAAACGGTCCTGAAAACAGAAAAACAAAAAACAGAAAAACATAAAACAGAAAACGGTCCAGAAGGTAATTGGTACGTTGCACTGGATCAGACATTCGTTTAAAATGTTCCCTTGAGCTTTGCCTTCTTCGGGAGGCCAGACTGGAAACGATGGAAGCAGAAAGGTATTGGTATCCTTAAACAGGTTACATGGGGGGGGGGCGAAGATAGTCGATGATCTTAAATATTTACCATACCAAGATAGGTTTCGAAAACTTGACTTATTTCCCTGTCTTACAAGCACTTAAGGTGTAGCCTGCTATGGATATTTCGAAGAATCCATGACCACGGTTCCTCACTGGGACCGGGGGATGTCTTCGAGTATGCCTGCACAATTCACCTGCACGATCCTCTGCACGAGGTCAGAAGCGAATGCACGTGACTTGACCTGCGAAAATTTGTCTTCATTCAACAAGGGGTACGAGCATGGAAATCACTTAAATGCGAGAAGTTTACCACTGACACGATTTCTGATTTTAAAAGAAAGCTTGATTAAAAAGTCTTTGACAAAACACCACACTCACAACATAACTACATTCAGTCAACCTTGTAAAATATCTCTGGCTCTACTCTTCTTTCGTAATGTATCACATTGAACCGTGACATGTCTTTTTAAATTTCGTTATTTTTTGAGCCTATGCAGGCGTAAAACTCTTTCAATATCCTCTCAACGACCTTTTGCGGCTCAATGAGGAAGTTCAGGTGTTCAAGGCCTTTAGACTCGGAAGGTGACTAATCGGCATATCAGAGCATCCACGTCCCCAACCACTCACAGTAGTGTTTCCTGATCAAAGACGCACACCGCGCCGTTTTTCAACCGGAATACTCACCGAACGAAAAAATAAAACGTTGACGATTAGTTCTGGAACTGAGAACAAGATTGCAACCTTGGGAAACGAACGTTGTCATCTACAACGATCAGACAATGCAGGGTCCTCCCCTAATTCTTTGGGTGGAACCAAATCGAATAAGCACATAATAGGTTCTGTAAACGGAGGATGAAGCCGCACCGTATAAAAACTCCCAAAAATCTGAAACTCATATCTGTTCACACTAACATACCGAGTATCTGTCCAAATTAGATGGATTGAACATCCACATCTGTGACCTTTCACCATACATTATCACTTTGACAGAAATCTGGTTGTCAGAAAATGTGGGTGACTGTCAACTGACACTACCGGAATTTCAGTTGTTTCGAAGAGATAGGAGAGGGCTTTAGGGAGGTGGATTTGTCACCTACGTAAAACGCGGACCACTTGTGTCAGAAAAAACGGAAAAGTTTGCATATGGCTCAAAGACTGTCTTGTGCACCATAATGGTACCGGAACCACATAGCCTTGAAGTTCTGACCATCTTTCGATCAAAGAGAAGTGACCCCGAGGCGGACGCTCACCTGGTAGAATAGCTTGAAAGATTTGCCTCTCGGCCTGACGTCTTGAACATGGGAGACTTCAGTGCACCACTCGCGGTCCAGAACGAACTTTCGACTGGCGGTTATTGGACACGCTGGTCATTACACTCTGGGCAGCAGTCAAACTGGCTAATGTTGCTGAGGTGCGATATCTACCTCCCTTAGGTCGAAGTGACCACGTCGTAATTTACTGGAAGTATTCAATCTTTTCGCTGCCTGAATAGTCCACCAGATTTGAGAGAAATATTCGGCTTGGTGACTTCAATCAAATAAAGGCCGAAATCAACAAACTAAAATGGGAATCAGCCTTTTTCTGGGATTGGGAATGGTTCAGTGAGTTATTAGGTATTCATTTCATGGGGTGTAGGGGTACTAGTTAGGGGTAGCACTACGCAGATAGCATTTGGTCGCTCCATTTGTCTCGTACAGGTGGTGAATGCTCCTGTGGCCGTCTCTAACTGGTACCCAGCTCTCACCTGTGGCTCCTCGAAGCTGGTTCTAACCAGTGACCACACCCCGGGCAACCGCCACGACCGGCGGGCTAAGCAAGGTGAGGGTCTCCGGTGTTGTGTGTGCCTCCAAACCCGGTATGTCTGACTCCCGAACTTCCCACCTTCCCCCTCTCAAAAATTCCAATGGTGAGGGCGACAGCAACCCCGTAGGTGGCCCAGTCTTACTCGGGTCGCTCGACCACTAAAACATAACAGTGGCCCATAGTGGAGTTTGGCAGCCGTCTGGGATGTCCGAGCAGCCCTATTTAGAGGCAGCACTGCTAGCCTCCTCGCGGAGGAAGGGGCTAGAAAAGGTGCCCTAAACAAATGCTGGTTATCGCATCTTCTGCAGCCGGCCGCGGCTCACCGATCGCAAAATACGCGGTCGTAAAACTCAAACAAACAACAATACCCCCCGTCCCCATCCCCCTCACCATACCCTCCAGGCTGCTCAGGTGAGTCCACTCACTCTAGCAGCCTGTAATGTTCGTTCCCTTTAAGACAATCCCAGGAGCAACCGGCCGGAATGGAGCACGGCGCTAGTCGCGCAGGAACTGGCGCGCTACAAGGTAGACATTGCTGCTCTCAGCGAGACCCGATTCTCTGAACAGGGTCAGCTGGCGGAGATGGGTGCCGGCTACATCTTCTTCTGGAGCGGCCGGCCAAAGGCAGAGCGATGCGACGCTGGTGTTGCCTTTGCCATCCGGAACCACATCATGGGACGTCTGCCCTGTCTGCCGCAGGGTATCAATGATCGCCTGATGAGACTCCGCCTGTCTCATCGGGGAGACCTGTTCGCCACCATCATCAGCACCTTCACTCCCCAAATGATGAGCTCTAAAGCTGCGAAGGACGAATTCTACGAGGACCTGCACGCCCTTTTGGCGACGGGGCCGAAGGAGGACAAGTTAATCGTCCTTGATGACTTCAACACCCGCGTCGCAACGAACCATGCCACCTGGCAGGAAGTGCTGGGTCCCCACGGTCTCGGTAGCTGTAACGATAACGGCCTCTTTCTTCTGCGCAAGTGTGTGGAACACCGTCTCCTGCTGACCAACACCTTCTGCCGCCTTCCGACGCGGGAGAAGGCCACGTGGATGCACCCTCGGTCGCAGTGCTGGCATCTGCTGAACTATGTTCTCGTCCGGAGGCGAGATCGACAGGACTTTCTGGTAACCAAGGCGATCCGCGATGCCGATGGTTGGACAGATCACCGCCTCGACATCTCCCAGATGAGGCTCCAAGGTACGCGGCCGGCAAGTAAGTTAAATACTCTTTTGTTAAATTTTCCTGCTCACTGTTTTGATTTCAGCAACCAAATAACCGAGAAACTGGAGCACCTGCATGCTCCAGATGATAACGCTACCATGGAGTCACGATGGTGTTAACTGCGAAATGTCATCCAGTCCAACGCCCTTGACGTCCTCGGACGTGCACGCCGTCAACACCAGGACAGGTTTGACGACAATGACGCCGACCTCAGCAATTTACTCGCGGAGAAGAATGGACTACGCAAAGCCTTAATGGACCTCACGACAAACGCCACCAAAGCAGCCTTCTTCAGATGCCGGGTGCCTTGTACAGCAACGGCTGCGGGAGATGCAGGATGCCAGGTTGATCCGAAAGGCTGAGGAAATCCAGGGGTAGGCGGACCGCAATGAAATGAAAAACTTTTTCAAAATCATCAAGGCCATCTATGGCCCGTGTATCAAGGGGACTGCACCGCAGCTCAGCTCTGACGGAACAACACTGCTGACGGAGAAATTGCAAATTCTGAAGCGCTGGGCCGAGCACTTCAGAAGTGTCCTTAATTGCTCATCAGCCATCTCCGATGCTGCCATTGACCGGCTCCCTCAAGTGGAGACGAACAATGACCTGGATCTACCGCCTTCCCTACCAGAAACCATCCGGGCCATGCAGCAGATTTCCAGCGGTTTAGCACAGAGATCCGACGTAATCCCACCGGAAGTCTGCAAGCACGGTGGGCCCCGGCTGATGGCAGAACTCACCACACTCTTCCAGGAGATGTGGCGCTAAGGACAAATTCCTCAGGATTTCAAAAGACGCGACCATCGTCCATCTCTACAAATGGAAGGGGAACCGGTAACTCTGTGGTAATCACAGAGGCATCTCGTTGCTCAACATCGCCGGGACTATCTTCTCCCGTATCCTTCTCAATCGTCTGAACAGTCATCTAGAGCAGGGCGTGCTCCCGGATAGCCAATGTGGCTTCCGCCGACATCGCGGAACAACTGATATGATCTTTGCCGCCCGCCAGCTACAAGAGAAGTGACAGGAGATGCGAACTCATCTATACACTACCTTCGTGGATCTAACGAAAGCCTTTGAAACAGTAAATCGCGACGGACTGTGGAAAGTCATGCAGAAATTTGGCTGTCCTGAGCGGTTCACGCACATGGTGCGTCAACTACATGACGGGATGACGGCGCGCATCACTGACAACGGGACAGTATCCGAAGCATTCGCAGTGACCAACGGAGTAAAGCAGGGCTGCGTATTGGCTCTCACCCTGTTCAGTTTCATGTCCTCGGCTATGCTGATGGACGACGAGCGACTTCCCAGACGACTTTTCTATGGAGATTTCGCTACGGGTGCTCATCGACAGGGTGGTCAAAAACGACGCTACAAGGACACTTTGAAGAAATCGCTGAAGAAACTGCAAATCAACCCGAACTCTCACTCGCAAATTCGGATTCTTATTTTTATAATAATACATGCTATACTTCTATATCATTCTTCATGAATTTCTTACCATATAAAATTAATCGCATACGCTTACTGCCATCAGGCCTCCTACCCACCAGCTGTTATCCAACTCAAAGTTGGAATTTTATGTACTGGAGTAAAGCAGGGCTGCGTATTGGCTCTCACCCTGTTCAGTTTCATGTCCTCGGCTATGCTTATGGACGACGAATGACTTCCCAGACGACTTTTCTATGGAGATTTCACTGCGGGTGCTCATCGACAGGGTGGTCAAAAACGACGCTACGAGGACGCTTTGAAGAAATCGCTGAAGCAACTGCAAATCAACCCGACGACCTGGGAGGACCTCACATAGGATAGACCGGCATGGAGAAGATCCATGAAGACTGGTTCAGCAAGCTATGAGGCCAACCGGATCGCCGCCGCAAAGGCCAAAAGAGCGGCACTAAAGTTACCAGCGCCCCGGACCAATATCGTCAATGCCCAGGCCCTGCCAACATGCCCGCGTTGTATTCGCATCTTCCGAGTGCCAATCGGTCTGGTTGGACATCTTCGAGCGCAATGCACAAACAATCCAAAAATTCCAATTTCTACGGCAAATTTTGATAACTCTCCTTCAGACTCCCCCACCCTCACTTCTGGCATTAATTCCATTGCTCCCACCATCATAGAGACCACATCCCTCTACTCATTGCCTGTTACCCCCCCCACCGCAACCACCACCGTCTTCACCTTCAATACTACCACCACCACCATCAGCGATGGGGTCTCCTCTCCTAAACTGTCCTCAATGCATCCGCACATTCAACTCACGCATTGGCCTGGTCGGTCACTTGTGAATCCATCGTACAGAGACTGGTGAACCAGTGCCTGGAGCTCCAACACACAGCAGAGATCATCGCCTCCACTGCCCTCACTGACCTCGCGCATTCACTAATCGCATGGGCCTATTCGGTCACATGCGCATCCATGACAGTGGTATTCACCACAATGCCGACAACACCGATACATCATGAACACCCTCCGCTCCTGCCATTCTTACCACCACACCACTACCATGAATGACGACCCCCTCAGCCTCTTCCGATTTTTCCTGCCCACGCTGCACCCGCAATTTCAACTCACGCATCGGCTTGATCGGTCTCTTGCGAATCCATCGCATGGAGGCTGGTGAACCAGCGCCTGGGGCTCCGACATACAGTCGACGTGCCGGCCTCCACTGCCCTAACTGCTCCCGCACATTCACACACCGCATGGGCCTATTTGGATACATGCACATTCACAAAAACCTGCGGTGAACCACCGGAGGCTAAGCTACATCAGCACACACTATCTACATCAATACATCAACAACTTCCTCACAATCACCATTTACCAGAGTATATCACGGTTTCCTAGAAACCGTGGCTGGGAAGGCTGCCAATCTGAAACTTACACCAGACCACGCCATCGGCCCAGTGTATGTGTTGTGTGTGTCGTTTGGCTGACCAGTGAACAGATGGTCAGACGGCGATGGCTCCTCCATATCCCCTGAGTAAGTAAATCCTGGTTTGTGCGTTATTGGGGCAAGTTCATGCTGTGGCGTGCAAAGACGGGTACGCCGACTCGTCAGCCAATGCGCCCACTCCCATATCAGACAAATGACCGGCTCTGGTGGTGGTCTGATTGTGGGGGTGGGGGAGAGAGTCAGGTCGACAGCTCAGCACATTTTCCTCACTATGAAACAATCTGACGCGCTTGAAACTATCATAGTGCGCTAAAAGGCCGTGGCTTGGAAGGGTTGCCAACTAACGGGATAACTCGAACCGTGTGGTCAGCCCAATGTGTGTTTTGTGTTGAGTGGCTGACTGACGGACTGAGAGTCAGGCTGCAATGGCTCCTTCTGAATGTGGCCTTTATGGCACTCTCACTCCGTGGGATCCGAGCCAGGTGTGGTGGTACACCCAGGGGCGGCTCCGGCCGCGCTAGCCACCTGTGTCCTCTCCCATCTCCGGTCTTCTTGACTCTATCTTAACACCGGGCTCACGTAGGGGAGGAGGAGAGACTGCGGTAGCTGCAGAGAAAGGCTACTATCACTTAAAACTAATTCACGCGCAAGTTACCGTCCCTGCACCACCTGGTGTGGAGCATACGGTGGACCTCGTTGAAATCGACGGTCGAACGGTCATGTCAGAAACCACTGCCCGATTTCACGGAAGAGGCTGAATAACAGACGCCAGTGGCTGGCATAGGCATTGCAAAAAAAGAAATGAATACAAAAGTTGCAATTTTGGAGGACGTCATTTTGCTGATGGAAACCCTGTGTACATAAACGCATACAAATTGCAACAGAACCAAGTCAAGTGACTTTTAGCCGGGGACATGGTAAGATTTTGAAAATGACCTAACTGAACCGTGCGCTTTACATTCAAGGAGTGACCATCTTATGTCGAGGCATCTCGAAAGTGGAAAAACTAACACCCGATATATTGTAGTCAGAGGTCAACTCTATCAACAGGCATCTGGACCTTCCCGCGGCCCATTGGGCCCTGCGTCACGCCAAATTTAGGAACTGTGAGCGAAGGCGGCCCTGTGACTAACCTACTGAAAGAGGAGGCAGGTTGACAATCATCCTCCACCGAGGTGACGATGAGCCACACCAGCGGTCTTCAAGCCACATAAACGACCATGCGAAGGTCGAGGCAGCGAAAGAAAGAAAATCTATTAGCACAAGGCCAACTAGTTCGGCCAGTCATTCAAAAAGTCTTATGGATATTTAACCGTCAACGCTTTGACAAGGGAGAGCCGGCCAAGCTCTCCGAAACGTCAGGAAAAACGCAAACCTGTTCCGGTGAGTGATTTTGATTTTTCAGATTATCATCCCAGAACTCTCACTCGCAAATTCGGATTCTTATTTTTATAATAATACATGCTATACTTCTATATCATTCTTCATGAATTTCTTACCATATAAAATTAATCGCATACGCTATCTGCCATCAGGTCTCCTACCCACCAGCTGTTATCCAACTCAAAGTTGGAATTTTAAGTACATATACTACTAGTGATATGGGAGTAGCCGTTCGAGTGTACTCTTTTCGACTAGCCGATGGCTGCTTGCTTTCCGGAGGCAATTACGTAAGCAATCTTTTTGAATTTCTCCTTATGTTTTGATGTTTTTTCTTAGCCACCCGGTAATCAATAAGCAGTTCAAAGGCATTTGCCTACCTTTCCCTGAATAAACTGAAATGAAATGAACTGACTAGAAACCTGTCTATACTAGCTGTAAATATGCAATGGTTACTTTTCGTCAATAGGGTCACCAAGGGCACTGCCTCTAATACTTCAGAATATACAATATACAATATGCATTTTTTATTCGGTCATCCGAAAGGTCTTCAGAACTGTGTCGTTCTCGTCCTTGTTTAAACGTGATACGTAGCTGCAATTATTCACTTTCATGTATTCTGTTTTTCGGGGCGTTATTCAGATTCAGGTAACCCTTTATGATTATTTGCCATGATATACTCTGTCACTTAATCTCAAAGACTACAACTGTCTAGCGGATATTCCTGTTGGCATAATTTCTGATTAAATGAGACTTTGCTTGGCTTAGCTCATGCACAATTCCGTATTTACAGTCTTGTTGGGCATTTGCTACCTTCGGTAGTGCCATTCATTCCCCTTACTACTATTCCAGGCTGTACATTTTGGGATGCTTATGGACGATTATTTGTTTTCTGAGGTCTATTTCTGCCGCTCTTGATGAAACTTCTTCGATTGAGGAAGCCACGCTGGCGAATGTTCTTTGCTTTTCAAAATTTCTGGTGTTGCTGAGTCTCTCTATCATATGATTCATTTCTAGAGTTCCCCAGTTCTTTTTTTCCACTTTATTTTTGTCTTATTCTCCAAAATATCTGAATTTTGTAATGGGTCATATAGGTTTCGCCTTCATACTTGTCATTCAGTAAAGGTTATTAAAATCTGTCAGTTTTGCGCGAGGTGCGTTTAAAGAGCATACCCAGCATTGAGGTCATTTTCAGAAGGTCAAATACTTTCTCATTTTTCAACATTTATGCCACGCGGTGGTAGCGTAGTATCACTGATGGCCGCAAAATAAAGGTGCTCAGATTTGAAACCGACTTGGGACGGACTTCATACACAGTGTCCCAAGGGACTACGTTCTATTTCCATGATTGATTTACGATATATTTACGTCACTTGGTTACTTTAGGTCACTCTATTGAGGACGTATAGTTTTTGCCATTGACCTCCCTATTCACGTCCAAAAATAGCAATCGAATCAATTCTACGGTAGTAAATCTGGAAACATTATATACGTCAACATGCATAAACCAGGCGAAAACTAGCATCTTTCACACAATCATGATCATATTTTTAGTGGTTCCTCAGTAAATTGATATCTAGTTTACACGTAAATTTTTCAACAGCTTCTGTAGGGACCACTGCACCAAGGATTCCGTTTTTATGTTCCATCGATCCTGTACGAGAAGGCCTTCCGTCGAACGTCCGTATGAACCAGTTTAAAGGGATGGCTTCGCAGATGGTCCGTCCTAGCCAACTCGAAGAAGAAAAAATTCTAGGGCGCACGCACAGCCTCAAAATTTCCGGTAGGTTTGAATGAGGTCACCAAGTAGGAACCTGTATCTAAGAGGAAATCAGTGAAATTCGGCCATTCTGGCTTCGTAAGGCAGACGAAAAAATGCTTGTCCATTTTTTAAGTCCCCGCTTGCACTTGTTCCAACCGTGGATAGTCTTCTAAAACCACGGATGCCAGGTCTGGACGGCATATTCGAGGTGAGACTGAACAAATAACTCGTAGGATTTTTGAAATGTTCCTTATCAATCTACACAAGTCCGAGTCTCAGATCAAATGACGCCTGCATCGCGCGTTTATCTGCCTTTAGACACTGTGAATACGTTTTAAGTGAGAAGGTTGTTAAAACCCCGAGGTCCTTCTATTCTTCCACATTTTAACGGGCTGGCACTAGGAAGCTATCGGAAAGGACCATTCTGCTCACGGTTCTACTAGTAGGGAGTCTTATGACCATACGCTTATCAACATTAAAATTGAAGAGCCAACGAGCAGACTCTCTTAAAGTGCATGCCTCTCAGCGTCAGATCGGATAAATCTCCAGATTTGTCTCTTGTCAGCAAACATGATGCTGCATTCAAAACCATGGACACACTCTTTGATGTAGACCAGAAAGCGCAACAGCCTAAGTTTTGGAAAACACCACTCAGAACGGAGGTAGGGTCTGCATTCGAAGCATCGATGTGGAGGGTTTGTGATCTTCGTGTAAAATAAAATTGGCCATCCATATCAGCAGATTCCCGCTTATTCCAATTTCAGGTAATTTGTAGATAAGACTTTTGTGTGGGATGCTGTCGAGTGCCTTTTTGGCATCATTGTGGATGACGTAAACCCTATCATCTTCGTCTATTGCACTAGTCCACTGCTTATTTGCAAGCAATAAACTGGAAAGACAACAACGGCTCCGGATGGAGCTATGCGTGACCATAAGGGTAACTGGTTCTTCTTTTTGGAGCTTCATTGACGCCTTTTTAAGTATAAATAACATTGTTTTAAAGAAAATGCAGGTAAGGCCGACGGGCGGATAAATGGTCACATAAGTTCGAGCTCCCCCTCCTCCCTTGTATATCGAGTATATATTTGCTGTCTTTCATTCGTATGGTAGTTTCTCTAATTAAAATGGCAAATGGAAGCTATGCACTAGTAGTTTGGAGTAAACGCACCAATTCTCTCAAGAACATGGCTGAAATATTGTCGGACACGTACATTTGCTTCTTTGGGATTCTGCAGCTCTCTTTTAGCGACAGGTGCCAGAAATTATGTGGATTCAAGCATTGGACCAGAGTTTAAAAACAGCACTGTTTACATTGTGAAATTTACGCTCAGTTTCCTTTCTAAATAATGAAGAAAAGAACCGACCGAATTCTCCGCTTTCTCGCTATTTTCAACAAGATTCTACCCCAGTGTCATCCTTATGTATTGTGACTGGGAACTTGTGTTCGATTAATACAGTGGAATAAAATTTTCGGCCTATTCTCAGCCTGCTGGATAATTCTGATCCATATATCTTCGTTGCCTGTTTCATCTTTTTGACCGCAGTTCGTTGGCGATAACATTCCTCAAATTATTCTAGTGACCCAGTTTCTTTGAATATCTTCCATCTTCATTTTTCTGCTTGCAGTGCCTTCGCTGTACAATAACACTCGATCAGATCAAATGAAGTCATTTAAAGCGATCTGCAGGCATCCCCTGGATCCCCTCGGATAAACAGCCCCAATTCACTGTCATCAATACCTTTTTCATCATATTAAAATCTGCCTGCTCTATATGTCGTTTGCCTTCAGTACATTTCAGGCGTTGATATTGGGGCAATTAATTTCATGCTAAGAAGTATGGTCAATCATACTGAGTTGTCCATTGCAATGCACATCGCTAATATAAAAGAAGTCTTTTGTAAAAACTAGGCCCAAGACATTAAAATTCAGTATATATAAGGGAAATAGGCAGAGCCTTCGAAAACCCTATTTAAAGATAGACGCTAGCAAAATATGCAAATGTTACATGGTGATAGTAGTTTAAGTATATCGATCATTGCTATCGACTAAATATATGCCCATCAAGTAAAAATTCATCAAGTCTTCTTTTAAACCTTTCAGCGCTTTCAGGCTGAACAATCGAAGTTGGCAGTTTGTTCCATTCTTCAATCGTCCGCTGGGAAAAGAAGTTGGCCCGCACTTCAAGTTTGGCTGGTTATCTTTTCAGTTTGTATTGGTGACCTCGGAGACTTGTCATGTTTTCCAATTCAAAAATGTCGGTCATCTGAAGAGCACAATGAACTCCTCTGACCAGTTTGAAGATTAAGATCATATCTTCTCTGTTTTTCTATAAGAGAAAGGAAAAATTTTAATTCTTTCTAGTCGACCCTCGTAGGAAGGCATTCCAATCCGCTGACTAGTTTCGTCGCCCTGCGTTGAACGTTCTCCAACAGAACGTAGTTATGTTTCATACAGGGACGCCACGCCTGAACGCAATATTTTAACATTTGCCCACTCGTTCTCTTTAAACGTCGTCGGTTAATTTTCATTCTGTGCCAGAGGGTGGTTGAGTGCAAACTCTATTGGCTGACGGCCGAAGGAAGTTGGCGCACCGACAACTGTCCGATTTTCCCAGTTTATTGCAGGTGCGTCAAAATCTCAGAATAATTCAGTATATATATATAAGGGAGATAGGCAGAGCCTTTGAAAACACTATTTACAGATTGACGCTATCAAAATATGCAAATGTTACATAGCGATATCAGTATAGTATATCGGTCATTGGTGTCGACTTATTAAATGTTCATCAAGTAAAAAATGATCAAGTCTTCTTTTAAACAATGCATCGCTCTCAGTATGAACAATTGAAGTAGGCTATTTGTTCCATTCTTCAATCACCCAGTGGGAAAATAATTTGACCCACACTTCAAATTTGGCGTGGTTTGTCTTTAGTTTGTATTGTTGACCTCGGAGATTTGCCATGTTTGCCAATTCAGAAAAATTGGCGATTCGAAGAGCACAATCAACTCGTCTGACAATTTTGAAGACTAAGATCATATCCTCGCTGTGCTGCCCATATTAGAAAGGAAACTTTTCAATCTTTCTCTTCTGTCCTCATAGGGTAGGCATTCCAAGCTACTGACTAGTTTTGTCGCCATCCATTGAACTTTCTCCAGCAGAGTGAAATTAGGCTTCGTCTAGTGGAACCAATTTCCAACACCGGCCGTACAAATGTTCCAAACACGCGCCCAAAAAGCTCTTTGTCAAAATTAACGAAGGATCTACTGATCGCTTCTAAGATACAAATAGCTTTTTTTGCTATATTTGCACAGTGCGACGATGGTTTGAGAATTAAGGTTATGCACATACCCAAGCCCTTTAGAAAATGTACCTCCTCGAGTTGGTGACCACAGAGGAAGTACTGATATTCAGATGTCACCACCCTTCTGTAACTAGACCGTAGTCAAATGATTTGGCATTTGTTTAAATTAAGGTTCAGCACGCCATGTTTGTAAACGATCCAAGTTATTTTGTAAGTTCCACGCATCCTCCGGTTTTTCAATTGAATTCCGTAACTTTAGATCATCAGCGAACATTACCTTCTCGCATGTTAGAAAATCAAGGCAGTCTTTCACGTATACCAGAAATCGAACGGGACCCAGAACGCTCTCCTGTGGTTTCCCAGTGCGACTTTGCGTCTCCAATACAATTACGTTGACACTTGCCTGTGAGAAAGTCAGCCAGCCATTTGAGTAGGTTGCCAGTCACAGTCATTTGGCGTAGCTTCAATATCAGAAGTCTGTGTGGAACCCTGACAAAGGCTTTTCTAAATTCAATGTAGACCGCATCGACTGGCAAATCCATTTCTAATGATTTCGGCCAGCATTTTATTGATGTGGGCAGGTTTATGAGGCAGGATCGACCACTTCTACATCCATTTTGATGTCAACTTAGCACGTTGCTCTCTTCAATGTGACTCATCAGTTCCGTTTTGATTACCTTCTCCAACATTTTGCAACAGATACTTGTGAGACTGACTTGTTTGAAACTATTTGGTGATGTCCTCTTTCCTCCATTATAGATGGAGCTTATTTTGGCTAGCTTCCACTTGGTAGGCAGAGCCCTGGTCTCCATCAAACTTTCAAAGGTTTTGGAGAGCGGGAGACTAGCTGGTCGGTGAGTTCATTCAGAACTTTTGCGGATATGCCTTCCGTGACAGGTGATTTAGTGCGCTGTAGCTGTTTCAGAGTTTTCCTTACTTTGGCTGTGGGGAACAACACCGTGCTTATTTTATCTGTAGGTGTGGCAATACCGTGGTATTCCATCTCGTCAAAAAGGGCTTTCTCTGTATAAAGGAGATAAAGAAATTGGTCTTATCAGGATTGTTGGTTAATTTGTTTCCCTGATAGTCTTTTAGACATAAAATGGAGTCCCGATTTCGTTTTGTCTTATTCACGCAAGCAAAGAAGCTTTTCGAGTTTCTCGGTAGGTCTTTGACTATTTCTGGCTCAAAGACTGATCTTTCTTTTCTCAGAAGATCCCGACACCGATTTCACTGTTTCTTAAACGCGAAAAATTTTTCGGGTTGTTGATATCTGGCGTATTTTCTCTACAATCTTCTTTTCTTCTTGAGCTTCCTTTTTATTTCCGATGTCACCTACACGGTTTACGGGACGCGCAATCTCCTTTTAAGTGAACAGCAGTTCTCTACTAACTGTCTGATTTAAGTTACTAAAGAAGAACCAGGCAAAGTTTTGGTCAGGTACATGTGCAGCACTACAGTCTATCTCATTCAGTTTTTCTTACATTTTGGTATAATCCCCTTTCCACACATTCCTCACCCTTACTGCTTGAAGTTCGGGTACAGAAAAATGACTGTACTCCCAAGCACAAACGCAATGATAACTTTGTTTAAGGACGTAAGGGAAATCTAATCCAAGGATGAAATTGTTGTCTCTACTAATGATTAGATCCAAAACTGCTTGAATGCTGCCCATTTCGGAACTGCATGTCCATTGTGACGTGTTGGGTAAGAAACTCGTCAGTTATATACTGAAGCAAATTGTGTTCGAATGAATTTTTCGATCGTGAGCAGTAAATTGATACCCAATCGATGTTCGGACAGTTGATATCTCTAATTATTAATAAGTGTTTGCTACGGCAGATTTGCTTGACCTCTGAGATGAGTACTTCGTCCGTGTCCGTCCGCTGTCCTGGGGGTCGATATACCACGGCAATGTGGAGGTCCGGTTGGTTTGGGACTTTCAATTTATAAATAAGTATTACGCAAAACAAGTTCCTTTTCGGTGAGGACCCATCCGGAATAAAGTCAATGCCATCTCTTATTTACATTTTGATTACTCCACCCCTACGTCCGTTTCTATCCATGCGGATAAGCTGAAATCCATCTATCTTGCTTTCTACGTCAGCAATTTGCCCATCTTGTTTTTTTTCGCGATCTCTGAAGATTTTTTGTTGTTTCTTGCACCTGGCGATTATTGCTGGATATTTCACAATGATATATCCAGTCCTCTGTCTGGGTTTAACTCTATAGGTATTTGGTAGGGCTTGACCGGCGTCATTGCCATCATTTTCACCAGATGTTCCCATTAAAACGAGCCCACCGTTTTTATGATTTTGTTGTCTACAATTTCAAGTTTATTTTTGCCCTCATATTGACGTATTTTAAATTCTGGTACCATTGTCCTCATTTTCCTTCGATCAGTGGGAGAGTAATCCGGTCAATAAAAACGTCACGATGTTTTTTCGTTGTCTGCACTTTCGAGAGAGCAGTAGATCCACCTACTGTTTGCTTTCCAAGACGACTTTCAATGGTCTTTGTCGCACTTGCTGTGTTTCATTTCTAGCGAGGGGCCCCAATCGAAATATCTTTTGGGTTTCGACGATCACACCGGGTTATTGTGTATAATTCAATAAATTTTGGAATGTCAGCAGAGCATGTTTTACCCCTCCTTTTGGGGTTTCACCAGTAGCCTCGGGGACTTCCTGGACTACCAGGCAAACTGCGCTGTCAGGGAAAACTTGTTTATGTATCCTACTTCCTTTTAGTCACTTAAAGTCACTTTATTGAGGGCATTAGGCTTTCGCACTTGAGCTCCCTATTCACATTCAAAAAATGATAAAAGATTAAACGTTTACAGCAATAACTCTGACAAATGAAAACGTAAGGTCATCGACATGTGTTGGCCAGGCATAAGCTGCCACTACTGACACAAGCTTCATTATATGTAAAATAGTTTCTCAGCAAATTAGTATCTAGTTTGCATTTAAATTTGTCAACAGTTTCTGAAAGGACCACCTCATCAGGGCGTCCGTTCCATGCACCAACGCCCTCTGTGAAAAAGCGTTCCGACGGACGTCCATGTGAACCAATGTCCTCTGTTGTTTAAAGGGATGGCCTCGCAGATGTTCTGTATCAGGCAATTCGAAGAAGTCAGCAAATTCTAGGGCACACTTGCAGCCTCTGATAATCCGATAGGTTTGGGATGAGGTCACCGCGTAGTTGCCTGTAATTGAGAGGAAACAAATCAAGTTCAACTTGTCTGGTTTCGTAAGGCAGATGACTCAGATTCTTGACCATCTTCGTAGCACTCGCCTGTACTCGTTCGAGCTGTAGATAATCCTTCTTAAACCACGGACACCAGGCCTGGATGGCATATTCCAAGTGAGATCGAACAAATGCTCCGTAGGTTTTTCGGAAGAGTTCCTTATCAATCTGCACAAATCCACGTCTGAGCGCAAATAAGACCTGTGTAGCGCGTTTAGCTGCCTTTAACCCCTGTGAAGATGGTTTGATTCAGGAGTTTATTAGAATACCAAGGTCTTTCTGGTCCTCAACAATCGAAAGGGGCGGCCCATTGAGAAGGTATTGGTAGGAATCATCCTCCTTACGGGTCTTTCTGGTACGGAGTCTTAGGACCACACACTTCCCAACGTTAAAATTTAAGAGCCAACGAGCAGACCCGCTGCTAAGATTGTTGAGACTCTCTTGAAGTGCGTGCCTATCGGCATCAGAACTGATGACCCTCCACAATTTAACATCGTCTGCAAACATGACGGCGCTGCAACCCAGATCTTCAACGCAGTCATTGATATGTCGACCATTTCTGTTACTGGTTGTTCAGTTGGCGGAGTAGTAGTAACACTTATATTACTTTCTAATATTGCGACATGACTGGATCCAGAATTTGTGTCCTCAAGCTGTTCCAGAGAGGTTTTAGCATTTTATGGTGCTCGTTTCGTTTGATTCTGACATCCTCTCCTTACTGCTGAAGCAGTTATTCGATTAGTATTATGTGTCAGAATAACAATTAGATAAACATGTCAAAGGTTTGGCTAATGAGACGCTATGTTTATTATTTAGCTATAACTGACTTATACGCTTTGTATTATAGTTGGCAGCGTTGAAAGTGCCTGCGTGAGGTTCCACTGAGGAGACGGTATGATTAACATCTGGTTTGAGCTGTGTGGCTTTGGTCTGAATTTCATGTCTTTGCATAGGTGTGAGGTCTGGACCTATGAATGCTTTTCAGGTGAGCAGAGTTCGGTTTACTTCAGGGTTTTGTAGAACTAGATCGGCTTCGGTTTGTGAATAGAAAATCACTAACACTGGCTTATTTTTGCTTCTTGAGTTAAGCCTTTTAGTGGAAGTTATGCGGATGTTTAGCCCACACGAGTGTTTGAGTTGTTGGATTGTTGGTGTTGGGTTTACCGAGTGGGGGGATATTTTGGATAATGATATTAAACTTGCGTTTGGACCTATCAGCGACATATATTTGTGGTATTTCTGGTATATGAATACGTGATGATATAGACGGTTTGATACCACAAATTGGGAGCTAGGGTACAAAAGCACACTTTCTATAAATTCAGATTACAATTGAGCGGTAAAATGTCTCAATATCTTCCAATAATACACAATTTAAACTTATCTTGGAGTTGAGAATTTTAAGTGATTGTGCACAGTTGGGCTCACCTGATTTACTGAGATCTGTAGACGCAATGACTTTAAGCCGTACATTAGGTATGCTTGAGGAAGCTTTATTTGCATACGTAATTTCTTATGTTTGAATTCTTGTTGTTACGGGATTTCGTCTTCCGGATGAACAATTAACCGTTTCTTTTAGATGGGCATTTTCTTGTTTCAAGTTACCTATCTCCTTCTCCAACAATAGGAATTTCTATAGGAGACTTAAACACCGCGTATACTTTTTGTCCTCGCAGGTGGCATTCATTAGGGTTATCAGGCATTTTGCCCACTTGGCAGGAGGAGAATAAGTAACAGAAGATCTGTCTTTGCCGTGCTTTTTTGTTTCTATGCAACTTTGTTTTCAGAATTCCGTGTAAATATCGCCGACTGGGTGGATGCGTCTCCGCAAGCCTTTTCGACGAGGGTTCGACTCCCGACCGCGGAATCGGTATCTTTTTACACGTAGATGAATAATCAGCGTCTGTGTTTTCCATACCTCTTAAAATTCTAGGGGGATGCGTTTAATTTATAAATCTTCATATGTAAACGGACAAGGGCAGTTATATTCAGCAGTCAGAATTCTAACACTATCAGTGTATTTGAGGGAGATGTATGTGAGCAACGTTTGAATTCTCGATTTGTACATGCGTGTTTGGGTATCAAAATAGTAACTCAGTTTATTGGCGAGGCTAATTGAGATGAGCCAACTGGTTGGAATATAGTTGAAAAAGAGCAGACGGTGAAAAATCTCTGTGATTTTTAGGAGAAAAACTGTCGCCCTTGGGTGGGGGTCCAACGGGGGGGCATTGTGGAGGTCATCTGGATCATCACCGAGGTGGGAAAGATGTTGCCAGACACTCCGTTGCTGATCGCGGAGTCCACTGACAGGTTAAAAAAGCAGAAATATTCGCCCAGATCGTCCTTGGTCCGCTGCGGGTCGAAGCAAGCGAGAATCAAGCATTAAAATCAGTAATGTCATTACCAATGGGAAACCTGCTAACCCCTCAGCATCTACGACAGCTGCGAACGCTAATGTTAGCATCCTTCCCAACCCAAAGAGTGTCCGAAATCCCCAAATAATTAACGCTTCTAATTATGTTACCAGTTTTTCGAAATCATTTATTCCTTTTTAAAATGCACGTTTTCCGCCAGTTTATGCTAACTTCCCTCAAAATCTCATTTCTATGCTACCCCCTATCTTTTGTAGTGTAGACGAGGGTCGAAACTGCTAAGAACCGAGGTGTACAAAATAAATTAACGCTAAGGGGAGAATTGTGTCTAAACTACAAACGACGAAAGGACGGAAAAATGTCAGAGGATTGTTAGAATGCAGACTCACGAAACGCAGCTTCAAGATAGCGAGTGTTGTTGAGGATTGTAATGAACTCTGAGCTAGATCCAGAAAGCTATACATCAAGGATGAAGAGCAGAGTCAGGAGTTCAATTGAGACGGCGATCAATAGAATGCAATCGAGAAATGAAGATCAATCATTGCAATTGACTGAAAGTAATTGAGAGAGATCAGTACAATCAAGAGTGCAGCGGTGACATGCAGCAGCGAAAACAGAAGACGTCCAACATGCCGGTTGAAGCTGGCTGTTGTATTTTTATTTAGCACATTAAAACAAGCGATCATAAAGAATCAGGTGATCAAGAAAGATACAAAGATGTAAATTCTACAAATACCTACACAACTCCTCCACCAGAGCGTTTGTTGTACAAAAAAAACGCTCGAGGAAAAAAAGAGCAAAACA
Organism: Schistocephalus solidus; assembly: GCA_017591395.1. Taxonomy (NCBI): domain Eukaryota; kingdom Metazoa; phylum Platyhelminthes; class Cestoda; order Diphyllobothriidea; family Diphyllobothriidae; genus Schistocephalus; species Schistocephalus solidus. The sequence goes on along the minus strand of WEDG01001101.1, from coordinate 190,332 downwards.
TTATACGACAAAGTCCTTAAGATTGGCAGGAAAATGAATATGTCTACCAGAACGAGTGGAAATGCGTTGTGGTGAAGAAGAAGTAGCAAAACGTGTGGGTTGGGTGGTCGAGTGTGAAGGTTGAGTGGAAGGGACTGACATAGGTGGAATGGATGGTGACGGTGCGGAGTAATTGGATGGAGCAACGGGCGGTGGGACGCACTCAAGATAAGCTGGCTTGAGTCTGTCGATGGAGACGGTGTCAGTCTTATCAGCCTTCTGTATGACGTAATACTTGTCCATCCGTTGAAGCACCTTGTAAGGGCCATCATAAGGTGAACAAAGAGGCTTGCGAACTGCGGCATGCCGGACGAAGACGAATGGAGCAGATTTAAGGTCGTCTTGCACAAAAACGCATTTGGATGTCAGGCGAGTGGGAGTTGGACGCAATTGAGCCATGCGCTGTTTCAATTGTTGAACGAAAGCATTCGACAAGCTAGTGTCCACGGTGGAAGACTGCACAACTTCGCCGGGCAGGTGGAGAGGTGTACCATATACAAGTTCTGCCGTAGTACATTGAATGTCCTCTTTGACAGCTGATCGAATACCCAAAAGGACGAGGGGTAAGTTGTCACTCCATGCAGTTGTGTCTGAGTGAGACATCAGTGCTGTCTTAAGTTGACGATGCAGTCGTTCCACGAGGCCGTTAGAAGCAGGGTGATATGCCATTGTCGTGATGTGCGCACACCCGAGGAGTTTAGTGAACTCACGGAAGAGACTAGATTGAAACTGGCGTCCGCGGTCAGTGGTAATGGTGGCTGGCACACCAAAATTGGCAATCCAGTGATGCAGGTAGACCATGGCAATATTTTCTGCCGAGGTATCTGATATCGGAATTGCAATTGGCCATCGTATGAAACGGTCGATTGCTGTGAAAATATGTGTGTACCCACGTAAAGGTGGTAACGGCCCAACTAAGTCTAAGTGAACGTGATGAAATCGAACGTCCGGAACAGCAAATGTGCTTGGAGGGGAAAAGGTATGGCGATGCACTTTGTTTTTCTGGCACGCGAAACATTGCCTTGTCCAAAGGGCGATGTCGGAGTTCATCTTTGGCCAGACAAAGCGAGCAGCAATAAGTTTGCGACAGGCGCGGATGCCAGGATGCGACAGAGGGTGAAAATGGTTAAACACTACCTTACGGTAGGATAATGGAAAAACAGGTCGGGGAGTGCCTGTGGACCAGTCACATAAAATCGTACCTGGTGAAGCTGGAAGTGGTGCATCTCGAAGCTGCAGAGTACTAGATTTACGCAGATCAGCAATGGACTCGTCTTCTAGTTGGAGGTCTGCAAGCTTCACCAGGTCGAAGTTGGATGACAAGGTGTTGATGCCCGGTCTCGATAATTCATCAGCATCGACATTGTCGCTGCCTCGGACATAGCGGATATCAGCAGTAAACTGCGAGATATAGTCAAGGTGACGTACTTCTCTGGGCGAGTACCTATCTGGTTTGGCCTTGAGGGCGTAAGTAAGAGGTTTGTGGTCGGTAGCACTGAAGCCATATGGTTGAACATCAAGGCTCTTGGCTCTCCATGTCTAGATGTCCTCATTGTCTATCGGCCACCTAGGATAGACCGAGTCGCGGACACCCACTTGTTGGAACAATTAGAAAGTTCTCCAGTAGACCTAATGTAATGATTATGGGTGACTTCAACGCACCAGGAATTAACTGGAGCACTGTTCAATCATCATGCCCGAAATCAACTTTTGATTATGTTTTTCTGCAAAAAGACCTTGAATGCACTCCTCACACAGCATGTCCCTTTCCCCACCAGAACACGTGAAGGACAAAGGGCTAACTGTCTTGACCTGGTTTTTCACGAAAACATCAGGCAGCATTGACGAGATTATTTCAATGCCTCCGCTCGGTCGTAGTGATCACGTGGTGCTTATATGGGACTACTCCTTATTCTCCGTTGCCCCTGCTATAGAGGAAAAAAACGGCGTAACGTTTGGCGAGAAACTTTCATCAGATGCGAGCAGATATAACACACATCAACTGGACCTCAATATTTTTCGAGCACCGTAAACGAAGATTGGGAGTCTTTCCGAAATGTTCTTCTGCAACTTATTGACAACCACTGCCCGCTAACGAGTGTCCATCACAGCAAGCGTCCTGGGTGGCTAGACAGCAACTTAAAAAGGGAAATAAACAGGAAGCACAAGTTGTGGAGAAAATATCGCGAGTCTAATCAAGTCGCCTATTTTAATAAGTATAAAAGCACAGAGAAACAAAATGAGAAGCCTTATTCTTACAACGCGAAGAGAATTTGAGAAGACTTTGCTGCAAAAGGCAACGCAGAATCCAAAGATAGTCTACAGTTACCTCCGTAGATGTACAAGGAATAAACATCAAATACCGCTGATTAAGACTGCCGTGGGCGTCGAAATTTCTGAAAAACAGGGAAAAAAAGCCGAGTACTTTTCACAGTTCTACCGCTCAGTCTTCACAAACGAGGCCAGGTTCCTTCGTCCCTCAGTGGATAACCCGCCGACTGCAAGCATTAGCCACATACTATTCTCAGAATTTCTGATCCAAAAGGAATTAAAAGAACTAAAAAGAGTCGAAATCCCCAGGACCAGACGAGCTTCCACCCAAGCTTCTGAAAGAACTCGCCAATGAACTTTCCGCACCTTTGTCAGTGCTCTTTCAAAAAGTCCTTTGACTCCGGAACACTTCCTTTCGATTGGAAGCTGGCACATATAACTCCCTTGTACAAAAGCGGTAGCCGGGCGTCAGTGACAAACTACAGGCCCATAAGCTTAACATGCATCCTTGGTAAGATTATGGAAAGGATCATCAAGAGCGAATTGGGTGAAATTCTAGAGACTTATAATTTGTTATCAAGCTGTCAACACGGGTTCAGAAAAGGAAGATCATGCACAACAAATTTGCTGTATTCGATCCAGAGGTGGACCCAAGCACTTGAAGATAGACACGCGGTTCACATTGCCTTCATTGACTTTCAAAAGGCCTTCGATACTGTGCCGCAAGAGAGACTGCTGTACAAGCTAGAAAGAATTGGAATCAGAGGTAACCTCCTCAAGTGGATCGAAAACTTCCTCGTGGGTCGGCGCCAGGTTGTGTGCATCGGCCAAGAGAGGTCAAGGTCTGCTGCGGTCGAGAGTGGGGTTCCTCAGGGTTCAGTACTGGGGCCAATACTGTTTTTAATATACGTGAACGATTGTGTCAGGAATCTCGACTGTGAAGCAGCAATGTTTGCCGACGACATTAAAATCTGGAATGTAATCCAGATCCCTGCTGACGAAGATAAACTGCAGATCAACCTTACTCGGTTGGAGGAGTGGTCGAATCATTGGCTTTTTGCGGTTCAACGTTGATAAGTGTACAATACATCGCTTAGGCAACCCATCTGGATCTGCCGAAACTAGAAGCTACTTTCTCAACGGTGACGCCTTAAAAGACGTGGAAACCCAAAAGGACCTTGATGTGCTGACAACCACCACCTTAAAACCATCGTCTCACTGCTCGAAAGTGGCAAAGAGAGCAATGGCGGTGTTGCATGCCATCAGACGAGCCTTTTTGGGTTTCGCTGAAGATCTTTTCGCTAAGACTTTTGGAACATTCTTTAGGCCGCATTTGGAATATGCTATACACGCCTGAAAACCCTGGACTGTTCAAGATCAGAACTGCCTCGAAAGAGTTCAGAGGAAAGCCACCAAAAATGGTTAGAAGTCAAAGCTCCTTGCCATATCCAACCCGCCTAATGAATCTTAATCTGTTCCCTTTGAGTTATAGGCAAATGCGTGGTGATCTCCTGCAGACATTCCGCATTGTGAAGGGATTGGATTGTTGCCTGGAATTCTCGGATTTCTTTGAATTTGCCACCACGACCCATCTCCGAGGTCACCCATTGAAACTGCGTGTCCAGCAGGCGAGACTGGATGTGCGCAAGTTCTCCTTCTCTGTCAGAGTGGTTAAACCATGGAATGCCCTCCCTGAAGACGTTGTGATGTCACCATCGCTGGAAAGCTTTAAAAGGAACCTTGACAGTTTTATGTTCCGCAACGAGCCTGAGCGATGAGGCATTTATCTTAACCCTCGAGAGTCGTGCACCACTTGTCAAATTTTATGACCGCCTTTTGTACCTTGGCAACCCACACGGTTTCTTTGTATACCGCACTTAATTTTACGTTACAAATAGGGTACTCAAAGGCCCATGCCTATTCCCCTCAATAAATTGAATTGAATTGAATTGAACCCGAAAATCTCTTCTCTCTAATAGGTAGCGAAAATGACGAATAGCCAGGTATACAGCCAGGAGCTCGCGAGAGAAAGTACTGTAGCGAGTCTGCGCCGGTTGTAGCTTCTGTGAAAAGAAAGCCAATGGCTGCAACTGGTTATTCACCTGTTGATGTAAGACTGCGCCGACAGCACTGTTGGAAGCGTCAGTGGTCAAAATCAACTGCGTAGAAGCGTCAGAGTTGAGGTAGTGCAGCATGGTCGCATCAGCGAGTGCCTTCTTGGCTGCCTCAAAAGCTGAGTGAGCTGCCGGTGAAAGATCAATCGGCTTGCCTTTCGACTTCAAAAGATCAGTCAATGGAGCCAGTATTGCCGCACAGTTGGGAATGAAACGTCGGTAATGATTGATAAGTCCAATGAAACGTCGCAGTTGTGTGAGGGTCTTGGGAGACGGAAAAGATAAAACGCTTTGCACCTTCTCTGAAAGTGGTGTGATTCCATGCTGATCGACGTGATGACCAAGGAAATCAAGAGAAGGAACGCCAAAAAGACATTTGTCGACGTTTAATTGCAAACCATGTTGCTGGAAACGATCGAACACTTGACGCAAGTGTGATGCATGTTCCGCTGGCGAAGAACTTGCGACGAGTATGTCATCAATATAGACAAGGTAAACGAAAGACCGCGCAAGACCTCATCAATAAACCGCTGAAAGGATTGGGTGGCGTTACGCAAACCTAAAGGCATGCGGTGAAATTCGAACAAGCCAAAAGGCGTTGTGATGGCGGTCTTGGGGATGTCTTCCTCAGCGACCGGTATTTGATGATATGCTCTCACAAGGTCAATCTTGGAGAAAATAGTCTTTCCAGCCAACATGTGAGAAAAATCGTAAATATGAGGAATGGGATACCGATCGGGGACAGTTGCTCTGTTCAAAGCACGATACTCCCCACATGGCCTCCAATCATCGGCTGATTTCTTGGGGACCATGTGCAGAGGAGAGGCCCATGGACTGGAAGAAGGGCGAATAATCCCCAAATTTAGCATGTGTTCGAACTCACTTCTAGCCACCCGCAGCTTTTCTGGATGAAGCCTACGTGGGTGGGCATGAACGGGTTGTCCTGTGGTAACTATGTGATGCCGAACTGTGTGCTGAACTTTTTCGGTAAACTGACAAGGTTTAGTGAGGGACGGATAGTCCTTCAAAATGTCAGCAAATGGCGAACTTGGAATAGTCAAGTGTATGCCAACCGAAGGTTCAGAGGTGGCCGTACCGATGGTGAAAAGTCTGGTTGTAGTATCAGTGAGTCGACGATGCTTCAAATCAACTGCAAGGCCGAAATGTGAGAGGAAATCGGCTCCAATAATCGGTGACTGGACGTCGGCTAGGATAAAGACCCATTGGAAACATCGCCTTAGACCAAGGTCAAGAGTTAGGGATTGTTGTCCGAATGTGTGGATGACGGTGTTGTTAGCAGCCTGCAATGAGAACTGCGAAGGCTTGAGGTGGTGATGCCTAGGAGGCGGGATAACACTAACCTCTGCACCGGTATCTACAAGAAAACGGAGACCACTCGACTTATCGGTAATGTAGAAGAGGCGACTGGGTCGCGGTTGGCCAGCAGCAGTCGTCGCCATTACTGGCTGGCGTTGTCGTTTAACTGTTGCGGCTTCTGTGGGAATTTGCACGACGGAATACACTTGCGTGCTTTCACGCCATAGGTACGATGGTACCAGCACACGGTCTGTGGCTGCCATTCCCATGATTTGGACCGTCGACGTTGATATGGTTGACGACTATTTGACTGGAGATTGTTGATGATAGAACACATGTTGCTGACTTGCGTTCATAAAAGGCGTACGATATCCTTTAAATCTTCATAATCACTGCTACGCACGATATTTGAGGCTTGCAAAAGGTCAGATGATGGTGCGGCCCGTCGATAGGCACTACACCACGATGATAACGTCACATAGGGAGGGTCACGTTCTGACTTTGGAGTGCCTTGATGAGCAGGAGTGTCAATATTATCAGATCTGGAAGTGGACACCAATGTCTGTTGAAGACTAGAAACATGCGGCACCGCTTGGATAGCATTCCATTATTCTGTCTGCATGAGTGGCTAGTTTATCCAATGAGGTGCTAGTGTCGAGCATAGCCAATATCTGCTGCATGGGCAGGGGAATCTTATCAAACCAGATCTGTCGGAAAATTGCATCATCCATATGACGACCAGCAAGCAAAGAACGCATGTGTCGCATAAGTTGGGAAGGTGTTTGATCGCCAAGTTCGACTTGCGTGAAAAGCTCACGCAGCATTCGTTTGGCCGACTTGGCCACACGATTAATTACAGCATCCTTCAACTGGGTGTATGGTTCCTCAGCAGGGATAGGATCAAGGAGGTCCTCGACGTCAACGGCAACATCGAAAGGAAGTGATTGCACTACGTATGAATAACGCGTGCGTTCACTGGTGATACGGCGAGTCGAGAAAACTGCCTCGATCTGCCAAAACCATACGCGAGGGTTGCTTGGCGTAAATGGGGGCAATTTGAAAGAGAGGCTATGGACGTCAAGAGAGTCTGCGTTAGTCTCATTGTCCGTCATAGTAAGTGATATGGTGCGTAATGATAGAAAAGCGGGTTCATTAATTTGATAGTGTAGACGAGGGTCGAAACTGCTAAGAACCGAGGTGTACAAAATAAATTAACACTAAGTGGAGAATTGTGTCTAAACTACAAACGACAAAAGGACGAAAAAATGTCAGAGGATTGTTAGAATGCAGACTCACGAAATACGCAGCTTCAAGATAGCGAGTGTTGTTGAGGATTGTAATGAACTCTGAGCTAGATCCAGAAAGCTATACATCAAGGATGAAGAGCAGAGTCAGGAATTCAATTGAGACGGCGATCAATAGAATGCAATCGAGAAAGGAAGATCAATCATTGCAATTGACCGAAAGTAATTGAGAGAGATCAGTACAATCAAAAGTGCAGCGGTGACATGCAGCAGCGAAAACAGAAGACGTCCAACATGCCGGTTGAAGCTGGCTGTTGTATTTTTATTTAGCACATTAAAACAAGCGATCATAAAGATTCAGGTGACCAAGAAAGATACAAAGATGTAAATTGTACAAATACCTACACTTTCAAACGCCACAATATAGCCTTCCCTTCCAAGGTTTTCATCCAAATATGCCGTTGTACAATAATCTCAGTTCTCTTAACAATAACATTTTGACAAATTGTAGACCAGAGCGATTTTGTTTCCCACCTTTCGTTTCTTCTTTTTTCCAGTTTTCTTCTCCGCCACCAAATAATCCTTTTGTATAAATACTGATGAGCGTAACCTGCAGCTCAGGAATACGTTCAGCTTAGTTTCACTCAATGCGAGATCAGTTGTAAATAAGATAGCTGAGCTTAGAACAGTAGCCTTTGAGCTTGATCCAGATGTGCTGTGCATCACTGAATCCTGGGCTCATTCCTTACTTCTGACTCAACGCTTGCTATAGATAATTTCAATTTATACCGACAAGACCGCGCTGAAAAACGTGGCGGTGGTTGCCTCCTTTATATTAAGTCATCCTTTGTACATTTCCCTTTTCAGCTGAGCATTTCGTCCTTTTCTGGAAATGTATGCTTTGCTTCAGTCATCCTCCCCACAAAAAAGCGATAATTGGCTGTGTCTATAATCCTCTGTGTTATTCTGGCAATGAAAGCGAGCTCTGTGAACTATTTGAAAAAGTTGCAGACACTCAATTTGATATCAAAATAATCGTAGGCGATTTCAATCTGCCAGACATTGACTGGCAGGCAAATTCCTCTCCGCCTAAACATCAGAAATTGGTCGATACTGTTAACTTTTCAAACATGTCCCAACTGGTCAGATCAGTTACTAGAAATGACAACATTTTAGATTTAATTTTTACAAACGATGTCCACCCTCTCTTTGTGAATTTCCATCATGATCTTTTCACAAGTGACCACGCAATAATTCACTGTTGTTTTCGAGTCAGCCTTCTTCCGAAGCCTAAGGTTAAATGCAATAACCTCGACTTTGCTAACATAAACCATGAAACAATAAATAATTTCGTAAGCACTCTAGATTGGCATAGCATATTCTCAATTAACGATCCAAACTTTTTCCGTGAGCTATTGCAGAGCCTCACAGAAAAAATCGAGGCCTTTATTCCGTTTCAGATTTTTAGTTCAAATAAAGCTTCTTCTACTGTTCCGCATTTTCTCCAGAACAGACTTAAAAAATTACGAAATCAACTTAAAGATTCATCTAAAAGCTCTTTGTCAGTTCATTTAAGGATTGCAAAAATTAGGCTCGCAAGAGATAAGCATAGGGAGTCTCGGGCACCAAGTGATGCCAATTCATCCAAATCTGTTGCTCTTATCTTCCATGTTCGGTCATCGGCTAAGCGTCTGAATGTTACTCCGCCCTTACTCGACTGTAACAAAAAATTTGTTACAGACGATTTGGGCAACGCTGAATTGTTAAATTCGTTTTTTGCCAACCACTTTACCACTGAATCTAGCCCCACTTCCACAATTCCTCTGCTTTCACATTCGCTTCTAACAACCATCAATTTCTCGCCTTCATGTATTCAAAAGGAAATAGCTCACCTAAAAAATTCACATTCGGTTGGAATTGATAACATTCCAAACTCACTTATTAAACAGTTAAGGGAGTTTCAAACTTTACTAAGCAAGTTATTCTCAGTATTTCCCGAAAATGGTTTCTTCCCCGATTATTGGAAAACTTATATTATAATACCAGTTTTTAATTCTGGTTCCCGCTCGGACATTCATAACTATCGCAGTGTTCACAAAACGCCCTCTCTTGCTAAACTCTTCGAAAAACTTATTGCAAAACAAATCACCGCTTTTTTGCTTAAGCAATCAAATTATCAACTTTACCCAACGCGGCTTCTTACCGGACCGCTCTTGTGAAACCTGCCACATGTCTTTTCTAAATCTACTAACCTCTCTTCGTAATGATAATCTATCTGTAGTTGTTATCTATTTTGATCTTAGTAAGGCATTCGATAAAGTGCCTCATAAACGACTTCTAGCTAAACTAGAAGCTATAGGATTTCGTAGTCCCCTAACTGACTTTATTAGATCATACCTAAATGATCGAAAACAAAAAGTTTTAGTAGGGTCCTCATACTCAAGTGCTACCCCGATTGTTAGTGGTGTCCTTCAAGGTACCGTATTAGGTCCTTTGTTGTTCTTACTGTATATAAATGATATTTCATCGATAGTTAAACATTCTCAATCTTTTATTTATGCTGATGACCTCAAATGCGTGTATTCCTTCTCTAACTCTACGACCGAACGGTGCCTAGAACAAATTCACTCAGACTTAGACGCTCTTTCGGCCTGGAGCTCCATATAGCTGAGTAAGTTCTCAACTACTAAGTGTCGCTACAAGAGTTTTTGGACTGTAAGGCTGCCCCAACCTCTTATTTTGAAGGTTGCCCTACGATTGAATGTTCCTCCATCAAGGACTTCACCAATAAATTAGATCGTTCGCCTCATGCCGATAGAATTACGGCTAAAGCTGCTCAGATTTGCGGCTTTATTTCTTATAATTTCTACCTCCCTGAAATCAAATTAAGACTTTATCGTATGTTTGTACTTCCGATTCTTGAATTTTGCTGTGCTTTCTTCGGTTTAATGAACGAATCTAGCCGTTCAAAAATTGAAAATGTCCAAAGACCTTTCACAAAAAACTCCTTTATCCGACTCTTTTAACTACTTCCTACTCAACAAGATGCCAGCTAATGAAGCTAAAATTTCTTTGGGTCAGGAGACTTGAAGCAGTCTTTTGTCTCCTTTTCCGACTAAATAATAGCTCAACTCTCCCCAAACTTTCTGTCATTACCCCCATTAGTCTTCCTTACAACCTAAGAAATTCTACATTAATTATACCTCCCCCTGCATCCTCCACGGGTAAACGCTCTCTTTTCTTTGCTTCTAGGTACAGTTTTCTTTGGAATAACTTGCCAATTGAAATAAGGTCGTATACTAGTCTATCTGCATTCAAGCGAAGACTGCACATTTATCTTAACACATTAATCCTCATCTTTTACCAGTAGCTTTCCCCACGAATCGGAAAAAGGACCATCGGGAATTTAAGTGACCCTCTTGAAACTATATTTTTACTACCTCGAGTCGCCCATGAACTATGATGTCTACTTATATCACCAGTGCTCCAAACGATGACGTCATTTGGACGTTCACATTCGGTGGTCCACAGTCTAAAATGCTACCGTTTCTTTGGATACTAACCATCATCAGAATTCAATTATGGATCCTAAGATGCTGAGGACTTAAGTTCATTGATGCATTTTCGTGAGATTTTGTTTCATAGGCCTAATTGATCAAGAACGAATCACCTCGACGTTTCAATGTCTCATTATGAACTGGTACTTCAGTATTACCCTACCCTACTCTACCACTTGACCATTTTTTGCTTAGCAGTTTTTTTCTCCTACCTTCTATTCAAAAATGAAGGCCTATTGAACTCTGCCTCCATTTTAATGGTAGGAGTTTTTTTCACTGCCTATTTTTTCTAGTTCACCATTAATTTTAAAACATCGCTTACTGTTGACATAGCAGGACAAGTTATGTATTTGTACATTTTATCTGCACAAATTGTCATGACTTTATTTCGTTACTAATGTTTGCTTAGACAGTGCCTTCCCGGTGCTTACCAAATATAAATTCTAAATTCTAAACTACTCAGCATTTGCTGTGATTTATCCTTCCGCGATTGAGTGCAGATCAAAGCAGCGCACCACTGGTTTGAATTTGGAAAAAGGTGAACGCTGAAGCTTGTATTTATCGTAGGGGTAACCTTCGGGACGTGGAAGAATCAACAGTGAAGGAATATTTGGATTGCCATAGAATCGTCATGTCCAAGTAAATAAATCCTAAATTTAGAAACTGGACAATCCACTCAAGGCTTATTCCAAACCAACGTGCCTTTTACACCAAGGTAAAGAGTAAAACTTCGTTAACTCAAAGGAGCTGAAATTCGAAAGCAATTTCAAACGACGTGTGACATAGTTTCACTTTCGTGTTCCGACATGAAGCCTCATTTAACACAAGTGATGCCAAACCTGTCAAAGTGCTTGCGACATTGGAGTCAATCTTCAGCCAGATGGAAGTGACGAACGAAACAAAGAACCTTTTGTCCAGAAATTTACCGACGATTCTCACGACCAATTCTTTTAGGATGGTATCCTTTGACGTATTCTCCCTGTTCACATCCATCCCAAAATAATTGGTCATGAGAATCGTCGGTAAATTTCTGGACAAGTATGACAAAGAGAGAAAAACATTTTAAAATAATGCACGCGATGGAGTTACTGAAATACTGCCTGCGCACGTACTTCACGCTCAACGGCCGTATTAATGAACGAATCCAGGGTGTCCCGATGGGTCACCAATTTCCAGCTATTTGGCGATTCGCACTTGCAAGAACTAGAAAGGCGGGTCATTCAGTTGTACAAATCAAAATTCTGGATGTGCCCTTATGCTTAATCGTATTTTTACGTTGCATCCAAACTTTTGGGTCGTCAAATTGGCTCTACCAGTGAATCTGTCTCCTTTCTAAGGATTCAGCTTGGAAAGTAAATTCTGCCAAAGAATTTTTGACCCGCATGCAACATTTGGAAATGGAGGCAGATAAAGTGGTGACGTTGTTTACCTCTGTTCCGCCTGGTCTGGCTATCGGTTATATCGACATATATAATATCGACACATATAATATATATATATATATATCGAGTATATGTCATCCAGAAGTCCCTTTGTTAACTCAGTACGCGAATTCGGAGTTTTGACCGTACGCTCTCTCCCTCTCTCTGTATCTCTCTCTGCCCATCATTTGAGATACGCATCCGCTGTGGCCAAGCACCGCCGCCGAGGTGATTATCTGCAGTCACATTGTAAACCTATGGCCATGTTTGGACCGGACGGTTTTCCGAATTTTAAGAGAACTGATTATTGGAATTCCTTCCTAGGTGCAAGGGACCCAATCATTGGGTCACTGAGCGCACAGGATCAGTTCAATTTTAACTATGCATGTTCCATCAACTTGGTAAGAATTTCATAAGATACAACGCATTCAAAAGCCACGCATACTACATGTGGTCTGCAAAACTAGTTTAGAACTGTGGACCGGTGTTGCCATGCACCGTCACCTTAGGGATAGGCCACGGCTACGAACAGTCCTCACTTCTCCCTGGCTGCATTCAAAATGCGTAATAAGACCACACTACAGCTTCACTTAAAACCTGCAAATCGCTAAACAATGTGGAAAGAGGGACCTTACAAGTCTTCTTAAAATGTCCAATGACAGTTCCCGCCAACACATACCGGAGTTATATTTCATCAAAAATCTCTACCAGAAGAGTCTGACGCGAAAAGCTTAGACGGTTGACACAATCGATTGTACGAGACTGAACACGAGGGGTATTTTCACCCAAATTAAAGAAGTACACAACCATCAGAAGCAGTGTTCAGTGATGGAGACGAATTCTCGAATTCCAGGTGTTTGTATGGGACAAGAAGAGTGGTGAAGTATTGAAATCATTTTTTTAAATGTGTCTGAACTGCCGAACGAGTGCAGGCGTTCATCGGCATCGATAAAACCAGAAGATCAAGTACGCGGTCTATGACGCAAAACTTGTTTCAATACCGCAGCTGCCGACCCGGTCGACCGCATGGAAGTCCTAAAATGTCATGTGTGAGAATCAAAACAACCGGCGAGACGAAACACCGTTCAACGTCGTACCTCCACACTGATGGTGCGTAGAGGAAAAATATACGTTTCGCGATATCAATCAAAAGCTTTGAGCGAAAAGAGGAGAGATGAAAAAAATTATCATTCTGTCCGTTAATGGGGATGATGAACATTCGTTACGAATGGAGTAGAGTAAAACAAACAGCAATGGCTCTCCTTGACGACAGATGACTTTACAGATCAGCATAGAACTCGCATGCCAAACCAGCAGCACGTCCATTTCATTAATTACTCGAAGACGCCAGGCAGAAGGAAGCTGAACATGGAGCAGGAATGGCAACAATTGAAACCAACGGACCCTGCTCTGTCTCGATTTTATGGTCTACCAAAGATCCGTAAATCAAGCGCTCCACTGGACCCGAGCGTTACCTTTAAAGGCAGCCCCCTGGTCCAAACATTGAGCATAATTATTGTTCTCGGAACGTAAGTTCCTCACCGGTAATTAGACTACCTCGGTTCTGTCAGCCTCGCAAGTCCTTGTAGACCACAGGAGTCGGATAATTCCATCGGATGAAGTTGTGGTCCCTCTTGATGTGACGTGAATATTCATATCTATCCCCGCGGACTGCGCGCGCCAAGAAGTCTTGAAGAAAACTGAGGACGTATACGGCCAAAATTAAGCATTTTGTGAGGCAGTTCGAATTATTTCAAGAGAGGGAGAAATAAATAGGCAGATTGAGACAACTCAAATAGGCCCCGAAGTCCTTGGCGGAACTGTTCGCACAAGAGCCAGAAAAGTCTGGATGCATCCAACTGGAGTCAACGTACAGACAGCACTAGTTCGACGACGCGTTTGCTACCGTCAGTTACTTCCATAATTTGCTCAATTCAATCTTAAGCTATATACAATTCAGGATGGAGAAGAAAGGATCAGCAGTTACCTTTCCTTAATGTGCTCATCGGCAAACTAGAGGCAAAAATTTATAGAAGGGCAATAAACGCAACTTTTTAGGATATACATTAACCATCCACTGGCTAAAAAACGAAGCTATGTGAGGACACACAGTAAACGGGTCCAGACTAACTACAGCAATCCCGAAAAAAGAAATAAGAACGACCCATTTAACAAGCTGGTTTTTGGAGGCGTTTATAAATCGATGTCTACATGTCCGTCCTAAGAGTTCCCAAACGGAATTCGCAACAAAAATATGGCATACACTAGCATAAATCAAGGCCATTTTAAAGGGCTACCGTACGCGTTTAATTTGGGATTAGGTGTTGGAATTGCGCAATACGGTCCAGAAAATCAATTACTGACTAAATCTGACGGAGCAGTCAGATGAAATGTATCGTAGCCTAAACTGCATGCACTGGTAGCGCATACACGAGCGTAAATGGGCTTTGCGACAGAATGACGAATTATCACTTTATGTATCGATGTGGCACCAGAATACAGAGCTTTGTGCAGCCAACTTCAAGATGATGAACTGGCAAACCTTCTCACTAATTCTATTCTGTTGCTTCTTTTATCTCTGACAATGGACTGCGGTGTGAATATGAAAGCAAATGTCCATTCTAAGATCAGACAAATGCAGCTTTGCAGAGTTTTAAGAAGTTGTTTAAAGTCTATATACAATTTAACCTCAAACTAGCTCAAACGCCTACTGTCTGATGGAGGGGGTAGGAGCTTGGTAGGGAATTGGGGCTTTAGTCCAGGAACTGGCGCAGTGCCTGCAGGGTCTTGAAACGGTTGGATATGGCCTTTTTTTGTGGTTTCGTCCATCTCCGCGTACGTGGACTAGTTACCTTTAGGCAGGAAACAGGGATCACAGCCGAATCCGGAGGAGCCACGACGCTCTACAATGCGTCCTCGGGTACCGCCCTGAAACAGACTGACAGGCTGTCCACATCCAGCACAGGAGGCGAAAGTAAAAGTTGCCGCAGCCATGGTGTTTTCAGCTGCAAAAACAACAAGCATCTTGTGAAAACCTGAACGTCAAATATAAAAGAAAGGTTTAACACTCGACATAACCGTGTTCCTTCTACAATAGCTAGTATTTTTGACACACGATAAGTGAGAAGAAAGGAATAGCAGAACCCTGTTAAGAAAATACATGCCCGTGAAGCTGGCACGATGGGTGGTGGCGGGGATAGAAGCTGTACCATGAATATAAAAAATAGCTAGCTATGGAGAGTGCATCGCTAGCAGGTGAAAATGGAAAGCCGCGTACTACCTTTCCTCATCTAAACGCATTGGGAGGTCAATGCCACCTGACGCAATAGAACGGGTAGCTGGAAGATGAGTGTAAATATTCCCGAAACGGACATTCCACTATCCTCATTCTTGAGGGCCTATAGCGCCTTCCGCCTCTCGTACCTATGCGGCGCTAAAAAATTTGTGATTACTGTTCACTGGCTGCCGATACATGTGCGCATGCAGAAAAATCACGCATTTAAACAGAGGGTTGGTGGCATAACACACTAGAAGACATCAACTCCTTATCGGTATACACCCGCATTTTGTATCTACGGCTGTGATAGTGGGTTTGAATCGGATCAACTTCGGCAGCATGCCATTTGTAGCAGCATCAACAACACGGAATCACAATTGACCGATACAAAATTCACTAAACGGATGAGAGTACGTTAGCAACAGTGGTGGTTGTCCTCGAGAGCTCAATAAAAGGATAAGTGCTGACCAGCATTCCTCGCCCTGTGGTCTAAATGCGCAGTGAAAGGGAGATTGCAGAGGTGATGTTCCCGTAAAATCGGAACGAAAAGTGTTCCAGCAGTTCTTGAACAGATTGCGACTTTGAGGACGAGGAACGCAAAGGCATAACAGAATAAATCCCTACGAAGGATTTAAGATGAAGAAGCGAATCCTATAGAATTGAAAGACCTGCTAATCATATAGAAATCATATATAATCATATAGATGTCCTGGTCATGACGGTTGAACGACAGACAAGGAGCGAATAAAACTCGCATGTAACCGTCGCAAACTCGAAACTGTTAAGGATATCGAGGTTAGAATAAAAAGCATTGAGATAGAGAAAGCCAATATAACTTAATATATTTTACGTCACAAACGCTAAGAGCTGCGATCTAACTGCAAGACATGTTGCAGTTAGGTAAGTTTTAAAATGACATTGACGTCAGAATCCATAAATGTATGCTGGCGAAAACCAAAGAAGCAAGCATCGCATCAACTACAATCCCTATTGACGAATTCGTGCTGTTGTTTATGTAGGAATGCAGTTGCATGGCGACTATGTCCTAAAAATTCGTATGCCTCCATCATGCTTATCTGCTACTATGTCTGATGAAGGGTTCCGAGTCGGAATCCGAAACGTCATGTCAATAAACCTCTTGTGCCAGTGACCGCACCTTATTCGTGAGAGAAGATCGTCACCTTGATAGTACCAGAGAGATGCCTGCATATTTGCAATTAGGACAGCCTGAAAATATATAAAGATCATATATTAAGGCCTAATTATACGGAGGAAGCTCCGCGCTGTCTTGTCGTCCACAGTTGCATTTGGAATTGTAAGCGACAGTTCAGCCATCGTTTCCAGCACCCCACTGCAAGGTAGGCACAAGGACAGTGACTTGTATGTGAGTAAGGTTATGTTGACGGTCGACGTTTGCTGCATCTGCCGCATTCTCTCCACCTCCCCCGCCTGAATCCTGCGTCAAGACAGAGTCAAGAAGACCGCAGACGGGAGAGGACGTAAGTTGGAAATCGCGCTTAGGAATGCCACCCCCCACATGTGTGGCAATTGTTATTTGTGCGTTATGAGCCGTGCCTTGATCTATTTTATGGGATGGAAGGACGCCATTATCACGTGATACGTTGTAGGCGCATAACATGCACGAAAGTTCGACTGCCGTTATGGACGATATCCACCGTCTGCGTCATACCAGAGTGGGCGCTGGGACGGTGACTTGCACGCTAATTAATTTATAATGATGGGTGACTTGCGTTGTACGTACTGTGATTAGTAGTAAACACAAATGATATCAGAGTGACCGTTTTCGTAAATTTGCTGTAATCAGTGCGTGAATTCGAAGAGATCAGATCCCAGCGGAGAAAATGGGCGCCTGTAGCCCAAGTGGGAGATCGTATTGACTTGAAAATGGTTGATGAATTTCTGGTCAGGGTTCGTATCTGGGGCGCCTAGTCTAGGATTGGAACAGGATTAGCAGATAAATCGGAATCGATCGTTGCAGCCTTCTCAAGACCAGTAAAACCTCTATTATGACAGGGCAAGCGGAAAACACGACAAAATACTGTCAAAATTCAAGAGGGTACTGTTTGTCAGACGACAAAAACTGCACAATGATGACAAGGATACATAAAATAGTAGTAAACTTCGAACGAGAGAAGACAGACACGAACCTGAACGGCGCAGGAGAAAACTCTAGAGGATTGGGTTTCTCTCTTAGTCTATGGACAAACCTGCGAGTAGCGAAGCAGCCAGCATCAAAGGCTAGGTGTGAAACAAACTGCATTCGCTACCTGAGAAGTAAGCGGTCGAGAACAATAACCGAGATTATGATATGGGGAACGCTAGCTATCATCTAGTAAAACTTCAACTGTCGCCGTTGGTTTAGAGAGTAGTCATATTTGCAGGCTTACCGAGACCCGGAACCCGTTAATTTTTAAGATCATTCAACGAATTAAAAATCATCTAGACAAGAAATAGTGTAAGGCAAGACAAGTACAAATACAAATCGAGAATAATGTGGGCGGCAAATGAACAGACGTAAAACATGATCGGAATCGAATGAAAGAAAAAGATTGCGGCAGGAAAATATCGGTGCTAATTTTCTATAAAGAATGTTCAGGGCAGAATTTAAAAATATGACGCACCCTTAGCACCCACAGCCTTTAGTAACCATTTAATATAGGGCCCTGGGAGGCCTTTTAGTGCGTCAAAACCAAGGCCTGTGTCTTCGACGAGGACAGGTACATCAACCTGTTCAGCAGCAAAGCGGCACTTTAAGATCGCAATCTCCTCAGCAGTTCCTTGGTATTCCGGCAAATCGATATCGAGATATTTGAACGAGAGAACGCATAGGAAAACTGTGAGTGATCAAAAAAGCATTAAGAACGCACTATCCATTGTGGATAGTATCAACAGAAAGCAGAGTACAGCTAAAAATTAAGCGGAAGTCTGCATTAAAAGCTCACCAATGTGCTGTATTGTTCACCCAGAATTTCCAGTGTTTAACGCAGTTTTTCGGATTGCTGGTAACGCACGTAATGATATGGGATGTTCTAGGTGGCACTGGGTCACCGGCTGCGTGAAACTTTAAACAACTTTCGCACTTCCATACATGAGCGGTCTGTAGGGAGAGCTGAAATGCCTCCGGCGTCAAATCCGAGCAGGTGGGATGATAACTGCCTTTGCAAGCAGAACAGAAATTCGCCTCCTCGGTGGCAGGATATTTACAGCCATTGTGAGCACACGGTGTAGAAGTTTCTCGAAAGCGCATCACTAGGTAACAAATAATAGGAAAAAACTTTAAAATCAGGATTAAATGAATAAAAGGCAGATGTCCACAGCTTCAGGGAGCAACAAACAGGCGAAAACTCTGAACAACAAAATACTACTTGGTTGGGCTGTGATCATACCTAATGTAGTCAGCCTCGATGCTGCCATGGACTGTGCTTCTACGCGCGTAAAATTCCGCAGGAGACGATCTGAACAGCTCAGCCTATTCTCTTCTTCATCGACGGGTCAAGCACCACTCGCCTGTCGTGACGAAGCGTGTCAAGCAAGGTTTTGAATTGACAACCTTTTTACCACCTTTTAGTAGGTTAAAGTATCGGCTCTTGATGTGGACGACGAATAACGTGCCTTAACTACATCAGTCGTCTTTCTTTGGTAGCCTTGAACATTCTTGCAATGGCGCAACGAATGAAGACCGTCTCAAATGAGACGAAGTAAACACACCTTTCTCGACGAATGGACTTCATGTAGTGGTGGTCAAATAGCCCCTTTTCACTCATCTCCAAAACACACATCCCAACTTAGGGAAGAAATGACAAGCTGGATGCACGTTACAAGGCAACGTTGGTCACGTCGGCTTGAGAAAACCCGCGAGCAGCAGAGATCCGAAAGACAACGTTATTTCTACTTCGTGCATTCGGAAGCATCCCGAGGTATTTGAAATTTTACTTACTACAGCTTTCAGCCAGTAATCTGGAAAGGTGTCTAGTCAGGGATTAAGCTTTAACGGATAACTCGAGCGACTAAGCAAACCTCATTGAGCCCGCATTAAATGCATCCTATTTGTAAATCTTAATCGTCATCAACCTAGCACTACCAAGAAAACTGGCGGGTGCTATTTAAGGCGAGCAAGAAAACTCTTTATATGCAGTAAAGCTTTGAACAATCAAAACTGGGGAATTTCGCGCGTTCTGTGCTTTAAATTCGGCCACGCGCAGAGAGTGGGACTCAAATTGCACTCATAATGTTGAGGCTTTCGGGAGGGTTATGCATAATGACAGCTACTTAGAATGCTTCAAAAACTAACTTAAAACGCTTGGAAAGGATGGATTTTCCAAAGAAGACCATCGAAAAAACCACAATTTATTGAACAGGACAGGCAATGCATGGAGAAACTGTTTCCTGTAACGAATTCTCACACGTCACATCCATGAAAAGCTAGAGGAAAGACAGGCAACCACAAAAATGCATATGGCAGGCGAATATATTAATCTCTTCTGCTCTCTTATTAATTTCACCATGTATTTACTGACTAAAATTGTTCGACAGTGATAACAAATAAAAAGAAACAAAAGGTATATGACGATGGTGGTTTGCGTAAAGGCAGAAAACGTAAGCTCTCAATAAAAAGAACTTAAAAAGTTTAAACCATGCCAGGTGGATATCAATTTCGTAAGGCACTGTTTGTTGCACGAAATTAAGACCAGAAAAATAATATTTAATAAAGAAAAATATTAATTTGTGATAAGAATAGCTCAAACTAGAGTCAGCGCGCCCTAAAGGAATCATCCAGGCATGCATATGAACGACCCTAGTAACAATTCGGACGCGAATCAGACGCGAATCGGATCAGACGGTACGAATTTTCGGACGCGAATTGGATCTGACCATGACTACAAATTCGGACGCGAATCGGATCCGAAAATTCGTATCTCGTTTTTCAACCGAACAGCGGAACCCCTTACTCCTTTGGTTGACACCCATACTAGCTAAACGGTTAAAAATAGATCCCCATTACATTCTAATCGAATAGAAATTAATGGTAAAGTGACTCGCGGAAGACTGAGTGAGCAAGTAAAATGTATTTTGTATAAAAATATGCAAAGCGTAAGTGTACAAAAGTAAATCTTATAAATTTCTTTTTATCAGTAGTCCTGTGTTGATGGACCCGGCAATCCCTCAGCCGTTTCATGAGGTATCCACCCTGTAATGAAAAGACAATTAAATTAGTGATGGTGAGTAAACAATGCGCATGTTTTTATGTAGTAAATGTTTGTATACAACGTTGATAATTAAAATCTACTTACCGTCAGCGCAGTGCCCCAGGGCTGCCTTTTCTGAAGTCGGTCATATGCCTTTTAAAGGCATTTTTTAAAGCTCGTTCTAGGTGCAATTTGTCCACCTTTTACGGAATATTCCAAAGATTGAACCTGCTGCGTTGCACATGAATAAGTAAATAATGAGAAATTTCTTGCCCAAAAGAATTCCGTATAAAGGGGAGAATAAAAAGGCCTTTTTGTCCTGGTGGCGACCGTAGAAAGGTAGCCGGTAGGTCACCTCATCAGCGAAGAGCGATGTGAAAATGCGATCAGCAAAATTGCTGACGCTATCGCCGCCAAGGGAGGCCAAATGGGTAACCGAGTTAGACGGTAAGTTATGTCCAGACAACCTACCAATTGCTGTCTATATGCCTTCTCTGCGACGGCTTTGGTCAGGGCATCTACTTCGTCAAGGGTCGATATTTGTTGTACAATCGGACCCCTTGCAGTAGGCTGGGGCGCCTGTGTGCCGCAGCTACAAATGTGCTCATACAGACGATGCCGTGTGGCCGCCTCCTCCACTTTCTAAGCCTGCAAAAGCCTTATTTCTTGCATTTGGCTTTGCATTATCCATCGAAGACTTGCTTTGATAGCTGATCGGCTGGGTCTTCTTGTTTTATTACCACGTCGCCTCTTTCGTTTGCGCCGAATCCCGTCTAGGAAGATTATCTATGGAAGGTAATGGCTTACCCGCATGTGAAGGAGACAGGACAATAGGCATAGTTCTGCTAGAACCGCCGCTACCAGATGAATTGTCCTAAAAAATGGTAACGGTGGTAATTGTTCTGCGTACCAATGACGACGAGAGGAACGGGATGTTCGAAACGAAAAACGTTGGAATCTATAGGGCCCAGTATGAAATCCATCTTCAGACATAATGAGCTACAACCCAATAGGAAAAAAAGGGATGAGGAATGCAAAAATCATCTAATCATTCACTGCCTCCCTTCAATATCCACGAATAAATAGCTGCGGGACTGTTGGGTTGTAGGATTGGTGGACAGCGACCGTTGAACGGTGAGAGTTACAGTGAGAAAAAAGCCTAGTACGAGAAGGTGAGGGAAAGTTACCGTCCGACGCAGTCTTCAACATATATATTATGTCTGCGGCATGCTTGTCTGATTCCATGATGTCCGTCCTCCGTGTCCCATCGTCCAGTGATTTCGATTAAAAGCTTTCCATAGCCACAGTGAATTCACACAACGAATATTTCACAAACAAACGGCTCCATAATTCCACCTAGAATGGGCCAAAACCCGCGCTTAGTTATCTTATGTATAGGGATCTCATCAATAGTTAAATAAGTTACAAAATATTGCCTATTAAATGCCTGGTAGGGCCTCGAAACTGCTCAGTTAACTGTTTCACAAGTACTAAATGATCGTACTCACCACTGCCCATTACCGTCACCGTTGAAACATCACTTTCCCCAGCCAGCAGCGTTCGTGCGTCTGCAGGAAGGTCAGAGGTCAGCCGTCTTATAATCCTCAGAAGACTGCTCTGATGAATCAATGGCATACGCGAGCGTATTGCCCAAGAACTCATAGCCTCTCGAAACGTAGGTTCCTCTTCAATTGAAGGTGTGCTTGAAGAGTTGTTTGGTGCCACGTCAGATACATCTGACATCCAACTTGCATCCTCATCAGCAGAGGAAATCTCGAAGTCATCATTTGACTAAATAGAGGAAGAGGTCAGATGCCACGATGATTAAGAGGAGTCGGACGGATACATTTTCCTCATATTCTCGGCAATTTGACGTAAATCATCCAGACAACCTTTCTGGGCACGTCTCCTAAGTGTTTTTATAGATACTGCTCTAAACATTCTGCAAAAAAAGCAAAAAAACCGTCAGTATAGACAGAACAGGGGTGCAGGCAGTTAAGCGACCGCGTCGCAGCACGAAAGCGCAGGAAATGGCATGGCACGGAGCGCGCGGGATTGACAGCTCAGTGCCCGATCGATTTGCCAATAACACTGCGCACATTCTCTTGCGCCCTTAGCGACGCATCTTCGAGGTTCACTAGCAACCAATCAAATTCCAGATGCGATTGACGTACGACTGTTCGAGCCTCGAATCGTATTTCATTGCTATTAGGGGGCTGGCCAAAGTCGATATACATGAATCCACATTTCAATATCCACGAATATCTTATAGTATGAGAGGCATAAAATGCACTTAAATGATCAATCAATCGGCTTATTCTTCCCTAAAAATAAATCGAACACCCTTGCTAACTCAAGCCCCCAAACCTTACCCGAACATCAAGCATAATCTTAAACCAAACCTTAGCCCAAACTAAACGAGTACACATGTAGAGTTCTTAACACGTGTTCCACTCGCGACCGTGGAAACTACAAGCAAACGCTTCCCTTAAGGAACGCGCGCGCGATTCTTCATCCCATTTATATGTCTAGTCCTTAAACATGATTGAGGTTTCTTATAAAGTTTTATAACATAGCAATATAGGTTAAATTTTAATGACAGGAAAATATACCTACCTTAAGTTTGTTTAATTTCACTACCCCAATGCATTTCAACCAATCATCACCGATGGGATCATATTTTCTCAATGGATATGTTATAAATACGGGTGAGGCATGAAATCCAGCACCCCCATTTTCGGCCGAGCCTGGGGACCAGGAATCCTCGTTGCATCTCGTCCCTCGCTACTCCCGGATGTCAGCTGGACAGCCATCCTTTGGATTTTGATTATTTTTTTTACCTAGATTTTCCCCTTATCCCTAGTTTCTTCCTGCACTTAGGTTATTAGTAAACTGTACATATCAAGGACTTTCTTCCCTCCTGGGTCGTTGCAAACACGCTACACAGAAATTATTACATTTTGCGCCGGCACATCAGCCTAGCAAAAGTAGATTATATAAACACACTGCGTTTATTTTTCCTCTGAACCCTTTTTCACATTGACTGCTTTTGTACTGTATGCAGCGTCATTCACTGTCTTGAAACTTCGAAATAAATACGTTTTATCCACTACGGCTCTCAGATGCTGATCAATTTGCCATTATTTACTTGGTCTAAACCTAGGAACACATTCAATTAACTTTATTGATGGAAATAGACATGGGCCTTTGAGTACCCTATTTTCAACGTTAAGTTAAGTGAGGTGTACAGAGGAACCAGGTAAGCTGCAATAGTTCGAAGAAACCTTAAAATATGACGATCGGATTATGAGTCTCAAGGGGTAAGTTAAATCCCTCGTCGCTCTGGCTCATTTTTAGACATAAATCGGTCAAGGGTCCTTTTAAAGCTTTGAAATTGACATCATAATGCCAACACGGAGGGCATTCCATGGTTTGACAACTCTGCCTGCTAAACGCGCAGTTTTAATGGGTGACCTCTGAGATTGGTCCTGAAAGAAAATGCGAAATAATTCGCAGAAACGAGGCATTAATTCAATCCCTTCCCAATTCGGATCTCTGTAGGAGGTACCCACTGATTTGCACTTATCTCAAAGGAAACAGCTTTCGAGATGTTAGGCGGGTTGCACTTGACAAGGAGGTTTGATTCTTAAGCAATTTTGTAGCTCTTCTTTGGATTCTTTCGAGATAGTTCTGATCCTGATCTCTCCAGGTTTACCTAATCTGACCTCATGCATGTTTCGAAAATATTTGCGAAATTATATTCATCAAAAGAAGAGTTGATTAATTTTTACTTGATGGACTAAATCACCTGGCCCAGATGGTATATCAGCAAAAGTTCTCAATTAACTCACAGACCAGCTGGCCTCTCCACTCTCCAAGATATTTGAAAGTTCGATGGAGGCGGGTGCTCTGCCTACCGAGTGGAAGATAGCCAACATAACCCGCATCTATAAAGAAGGAGAGAGGACATCACCCAACAGTGTCCGACTAGTGAGCCTCACAAGTATCTGTTGCAAATGATGGAGAAGATAATAAAAACGGAACTGATGAGGCATCTTGAAGAGAATAACTTGCTAAGTTCATATCAACATGGATTTCGAAGTGGTCGATCCTGCCTCACAAACCTGCTTTCATCCATGGAAAGTTGGATAAAATCATTAGAAATGGGTTTTTCAGATAATGCCATCTACATTGACTTTAGCAAAGCCTTTGACAGGGTTCCACACAAACGTCTGATCTTTAAGCTCCGTCAAATGGGTGTAACTGGCAACCTACTCAAATGGTTGGCTGACTTTCTCACAGACAGGCGCCAGCTTGTTTGTATTGGAGACGCCAAGTCTCACTTGGAAACGGTTCACAGTGGAGTTCCGCAGGGCAGCGTTCTGGGTCCCATTTTGTTTCTGATATACGTGAACGACTGCCTGGATTGCCTGACATGCGAGAAGGTAATGTTCGCTGACGATGTGAAGTTATGGAACTCGATTGAAAAACCGGAGGATGCGCGGAAATTACAGCAAAACGTAGATCGCTAGCAAACATGGTGTGATGAGTGGCTGCTTAACCTTAATCTAAACAAATGCCAAATAATCCAAAAGGATGATTAGGTTTGAATACCAGTACTTCATCAGTGGTCACCAAATCAAGGAGGTAAATATTCTAAAGGACTTGCGTGTATGAATAACACCAGCTCTCAAACCATTGTCGCACTGTGCGAATATTGCAAAGAAAGCTACGTGTATCTTAGGCGCAATCAGGAGGTCCTTCGTTAATTGTGACGGAGAGCTTTTGTAACATTTATCCGGCCGGTGTTGGAAAAGTGCGTTCAGGCGTGGCACCCTTGGACGAAACATGACTACGCTCTGCTGGAGAAAGTTCAACGGAGGGCAACGAAACTAGTCAGCGGAATTGAATGCCTACCCTATGAGGGCCGCCTAGAAAGACTTTAAATTTTTCCTCTCTCTTATAGGCAATACAGAGGGGGAGTTTATTGTGTTCTTCAAATGGCCAACTTTTTTGAATTGGCAAACATGACAAGTCTCCGAGGTCACCCATACAAACTGAAAAGAAAACACGCCAAACTTGAAGTGCGGGCCAACTTCTTTTCCCAACGGGTGAGTGAAAAATGGAACAAACTGCCAGCTTCGGTTGTTCAGGCTGAAAGCGTTGAAATGTTTAAAAGAAGGCTTGATGCATTTTTACTTGATGAACATATATTTAGTCGACAGCATTGATCGATATACTAAAACGACTATCGTAATGTAACATTTGCTTGTTTTGCTAGCGTCTATCTGTAAATAGGGTTTTCAAAGGCACTGCCTATCTCCCTTATATATGCTGAATTATGCTAAATTAAATTCAAAACGACACCCCTGATGGCGTGCAAAACAGAAATTGTGCTCTCCGCCACTCTCGGCCAGTATAAGGATAGTTTAAAGGCAGTATTCGTCAGCATTTCATGATTTATTTGGGTTCCCACGTCTTCTAAGGCTGCACCGTTGCGAAAGTACCTTCTACAGTGGGTGGATCCGGATAGGTTACACAAGCGAACCACGTATCATGAAAATAAAAGTAACGCTTTGATTCAGTCCTTTAGGACCTTTAAGTCTTTGGCTGCTTATTCGGTTGACTGGTGACTAAGCAACTCTACGTTACACATTTGTATTAAAATGCACTCACCAATTTTTTCACTAAAAGGTCATATCTACTTATACACCTGAATGCAGATTTATCCCAGATAATATATTCTATAATTGGGCGTTGCGAAACGGCCGTTTGGTTAATTAATTCTTGATGCTTTGGGATGCTACCAAATCAAGTGCTAAGGTGTTCTATGCGCAACAATTCAGTGTATTAAATAATTATAAATTAATCATATTTTGCGGTTTTCAGTTTTCAGGATTGAGGGGCTGAACGTTTGATCTCTATCAAGGATCTATATTTCCGTTATCCCTTGTAACGGTTAACAAGCAGAAGCAGTCTACAACACTTCGGCTAAGACAAACAGTAATTAAAGCGGAGGTACCACTTACTAGCGAACAGCAATATATACAACCGGAAGTGGAATGTTTAAAGGGTTACAAGAACAAATGGGTCTTACTTATTTGCAACGAAAAATAAAGTGCTAACGGAATAATAAATGGCAGAGATTCAGATACCCGAACAAGACTGAATCTGCCAATGTCTTAAGGCAGAATACAGAATTGTTGGTGCGACACGGATAGGTGATAAGAAGCAAACAATTATTTTCTTATTTTGCATATCGTATAAACACAGTTCATATGTAAGCCTAACATAATCAAAAAAAAATTATCTCTTCCTTCCTTATCTTATCACAGCCATCAGTTGACCTATCGGACACTAAAATAATTTTAAGAAAAAATATTTGCATTGCATAAACCTCCCATGATCATAAATTTCCGTTTTTTCTTTTCTTATCGTAGTCGTTAGTTAACCTTTCTAAGGTTACAAATAATTTCATCAATAAATGCCAGCATGCCTTCACTTAACCCATTATTGTCGGCTATATACAAACATGCTCTATTTTATACTCTTCATATCCAGGACACAATTCAGTGGATACCAAGAATTAACTCAGCAATTATGCCAAAACCAGCGATTACTGTAGCAAAATTACTAACATTTTGAGGGTACATATCCTCAATCAGCTTGCAGAGATTAATTGTTCGTAAATTGTTTTCTGATCGAGATCATTTAATAACCAATCTCATATTATCAAACATGATTTAATAACTGGCTGGTAGCACTTGCATTGTATTGCATTTGAAATGTTCATGCCAGTTACCCATTTCTACATTTTTTAGAGATTAGTCCAACTAAGCCTAAGTAATGGCTGAACTCTAACGTTCGGTCGGCTGAGTTTTTGTGGGGAACTTGAAGCTACTAATTTAGTTTCCGTTTCGTTGCCCTAGCCACCGTGTCTTCGATTTCATCACGACTGGTCGGTCCTCCAGATACCTTAACGGAGCCAACTCCAAGCCAATAATCTACGATCCAGCCAACTCCTCTTCATAAACTAAAAATTGTTATTTTTTCCAATTACTGTATCGTTAGTCGTTGTTGTTCTTTCACTACATCCAATCCACTGTCAAAATCGTATTCCATCCTCTTACATCGGTAGTAATTAGACTATATATCATGTAATTGCGAGCTAACAGGTTACTAAGCTGCCTCCTTAATGGAATATACCCACCGAAGACCTGTTTGTAGATTCAGAAAGACCACCCCTATCCAAGGCTATCAACCTCTCTTCAGAAGCAGAAGTAAAATAAAACGCAACATTGGTGGAAGCTGGTGCTGGACCCTATAACACACCCCAGCCCAATAATTATGCCTTATCCACCTTACCAACCTTTCCATTTCTCACAATCCAGTGCTTCCCTTGCAGATCCACACCTTGCTCCCGACACCTTTTTGTGACTGGCTAGTCGAGTTATCGTTTTTTCTTGTTGAAATTCCCCCTGCCGACCACACGTGATACATGTTACACTTCCTGCTACCCCCTCGCTTCTAACTGCCTTCACTATGGCCCAAGACATGCTTTATCCCCTATTTGATAATCAACTTACATTCTGTGCTCCTTCAAAACGGCTTGTAGAGTCTCTACCAGACACCACAACGATCTGCCGATGGGTTCGCCCGTGAATTGGGTCAGCTAGCAAGTAAAGCCTTCCCCAACTTACCTCAAACTGATCGTGATGATGTTGTTCTCCATCGCGTTATCTCCGGTCTTCGAGATCGTTCGGTTTCAAAACATTTATTCCTTTATTCCTCTCCAAATCTAGCAACAACCTTTTGACGTTGTCGGCAATAGGGCAGTCTTCAAACCCAAAATCATCCTCGTGTCCCCGGTAATATAGTTATAAAAATCCAGAGTGAGCCCCATGAATGGGCAATTAAACAATTACTGGTTCAATTCCGCAATCCTTGCCCTGGCTGCCTGTACTGTGTAGCGTTATAAAAACAGGCTCGTCGCTGTGGCCACAACTCTCTTCATAGGTCGCAGTTTTTCGTTTCTGCTTGCTAAATACTGTCCTCTGTCAGCCTTTAATAACAATTTGTGTGGAGTATGCTGGACAAACTAAGTGAGCTTTGATCGATACAGGGATAAATGTTGTGCTAGATAAGACTAGTCGTAATCCCCGGACATTTCTGTGATGGCTTCTAAACTCTCATCACTTCCGGAATTAATGGCTGCGAACAACACCAAGATTGACGTAACCCATAGCATTTATCTATCCTTACGCATGGGGACTAACTCTGTTTAACATATTTTTTTAAAAGTTGCTCCTAAACTTTATTGGGATTGCATATAAGGAACACATTTCATTTCTGCTGCTGGCTCTATTATTAATGTAAAAGATAGTCAGGTACCTTTCCCTCACAGACAACTAGATACATCAAGAGTGCCCAGCTGGATGTTGATTAAGTGTTTCAAGCATCCGTTTATTTAAACCCAACGGATATCGATTCATTTCTCGCCCAGACAGTAGACACCGACCATTATCATCGGCTAGAACAAAAAAACATACTTCGATTGTTCCCCGAGGGTTTCGCTTGGTCAACCCAAAATATAGGGCACGCAGAAAATTTGCGACGTGTCATTGATACGGGGTCTTCCAAACCAATCTGGTTAGCACCTCGCCGCATCCTTTTTCACTGTAGAGCGGAGGTGGATAAGACGCTTGATGAGTTACTAAAAGCCGATATTATCCGACAGTCATCTTCTCTTTGGGCCACACCAATTGCTTAAGTCCCAAAAAAGGATGGTTGACTAAGATTGTGTGAGGCTTACCGTCACCTAAACGCTGTGACGATACGAGATTCTTTCCAACTGCAACGCATCGACGATACCTTGGACGTGTTGGGTGACGCAAATTGGTTCTCTACGCTGGACCACAAATCGGGGTCCTGGCAAATTGAGATAAACCCAAAAGATCGCCGCAATCCTGCATTCACCATCCCATAATTTTTCGAGTTACAAACACTTTCGTCTGGCCTATGTAACGCAGCTGCTAACTTCCAATGACTGATGTAAAACGTCTTACAGGACCTAATTCCTCATGCTTGCCTTGTTTATCTCGACGATATCATAATTTCCCTACTTATAATTGAAGAAAATAACACTAAAGTAAAACTGGTACTCACAACACTTAAAGACGCAGGACTCACTTTGAACCCCTGCCAAGGTAATTCATTACGACACAAGGTTCATTTCCTGGGTTATCGAATCCCTCCAGGACATATGTTTACACTCCTTGATCGAGTAGAGGAGATAAAACGCTTTCCGATATCAAATAATCAAATGTAAGTAAGCAGCTCCATCGGAATCGTTTCATACTACCATCGGTTCATCCGCAACTAAGCCACCATAGCGGCAAAACAACATTTACTTACGAGCAAGGCAGACCATTTAAGTGGGCAACGGAACGCATGGACACTTTTGTTTCACTGAAGGTGGCACAATTTTGAGCGCTGCCTAAAACCCAGACAGTGCACCACCCTTTAAACTTTATACCGATGCCAGTGGTTTTGCGAATGGGGCCGTCCTTTCAGAAACAGACACGCAAGGGTTTGAATACCCTATCTATTTTGTTAGTAATACACTTTCAAAACCACAACGCAATTATTGCACCTTTTGTCGTGGGCTGATTGTTAAAGCCACATTTATTCAACGATTCCATCATTTGCTTTGACGCTGAATTTCTTGCTCTGCCTCGACCATAAGGCCCTTCAATAGTTACGTTCTATCAAAGACCTCATGGATAATTTAACGCATTTGCGGTAAATCCTACAAGCTTTCGATTTTGAGTGCCAGTATCGACCAGGTCCACAACACCGAAATTCAGACGCATTATCTCGTATTACCAACCCTCAATTGACTGACGACTGAAAGGAAAATTATTGAAATATAACTTATGGGGTACATACCTGTTCCTCTTTCCCCCTGACCTATTCCTGAAGCTCCGGACTGGAGAGGGTTTTTACTTCTCTTCGCTCTAAGCCCTATGCAGTGCCATGTCACTTTTCGGTACCCTACCTGCTTACAGTTTGGTGTCCTCTGGTGGCCGCTGGTGGTTTTCCAGCAGCATAGACCCCTGCTGGTATTATCTAGGCGAAAAGACGCTGCCGATGGTGTGAAACCAGGCGGCAGTCACAACCGTCAAACTTTTGTCATTGCGAATTTCACAATGGAATACATGTGTGGCCAAGTTGGTCTTCCAAAGCAGCTAATAGAGCAACTATTATGTTAATGCTCGTAAAACACATTCTTACTGCATAAATATTACCATAAATACATAAAGCACATGAAATAACCACAAAATGACTAACCACCATGTCAAAAGCGTTCACTCTATGAGAGGACTGAAAAACTAACGACAGGCTAAATAGTGGTCTAATGGTGCCTAACTATCTAGTAATATAAGGCATCGAAATCGGTCAATATGATGAGACAGAGCAACACTTTATTTTGAAAGTAAACTTCCAATACTTTCAGCAAAAAATGTCCTCCATTCACCGTGAATAAGGGTGGGCACACAAACCACAGAACACCGGAAGATCATCAACGAATGGCCGAAGAATGTATATATTGATATCATGAAGAATCATCCATGAATGCGTCTCAAAATATCGATCAGCTTGAACTTCCTTCAAAACGGTGCCAGCGTCGTGCGCTGATGACCTCATTTTTGTTGTTCGAATAAACAAATAGGTTGAAAATTCGGTATATAATGGGTGAAATAGGCCAACCGACGTACATATAAGAGGATTCTCATGCGACTGGAGAGCAGAAAAGATGGCGGCTCAATTTCAAAAGCCCGCTAAGATAGGTACATTAATCGCGCAAATATGTTAGAGATACTGAAATTTTCTTTAAAAAGTACTATTTATTTACTTACAATCCGTGTAGTTTTATGCAAAAGTTGTCGATTCAACCATTAAAATTTTTACCGAAAATTTCTTAGAAGTAGGCGAGGCATTGACCCCCAATGTGCGACCGCGTGTTGGCAAGCTAGCCCCTGATGAATCCATTAATTTAAAGTCGAGCTGATAAATCTAATCGTATACAGACTGCATAAAATTTAGTTGTGTATGTTTTAAGTAAATGCTTTACCTAAAATGTGCAGTGCTGTAATACATAGAAATGGAAATGAATGAGCAAAGTTAATTGTTTGCTGGAGATAGTCTTGTCATCGGTTATCAAAAATAAAGCAATCCAACTGCCGTTCGAATATTGCCATGGTACCCAACGTTATTTGGTGCGAGTTTAACGGTGGAACCACCTGCTGACTGAAATAAAAGTTTCATTGATTTAGGCGGAAACAATCGCGATTGACCGTCTACAGATGACCGGGTAGTTGATTAAAGTTATGAAACTCAATGAAATCTTCCGATTTCAGAAAATAGGCATGTCTCTGCATAAGGCAAAATGTCCATAGCACGTAACACCTCATTTTTCCATAGGATTGGGGAAACAAATTTAGATTGAGCAGTCTTTCCGGATATAACAGTGTCTTGAAACCGTCATCCAGTTTTTTTTTGCGCGTCGTTGCACCTGCATGATGTGGTCACTATCCTAGTCCAGGGCATCGATGCTGGCATATCGTATTTCAAGCTATATCGAACAGAAGCACTGAAGATCCACGTAAACATTTCAGGAAGAAAGACTATGAACTTGCGTTCATTCTCTTTTGGAGGGCTCATTGAGTGTGTTCAGAGAGCGTATACGCTTGAAGCTCTCCAGCTACTTATATTTTTGTGTGCCCCCTTCTTTTAGTGAAACCAGTTTCTGCAGTGTTTGTGTTTAGGGAAAGATTTTTGACAAGATTTAAGTCGTAAGACTACACATTTGGGTATATTAAACAGTAGCAGCAACTTGCTGGATCAGACAGCCTCCTCATCAATTTTGTGTCGTTACTGCGCATTGCCAGCAGACCTAATGGCATTTCAGATGTTGATATTATCTAATAACATGATGGCATCATAGTCAGGATTCTCATTGAAGTCGTTGTATAGATGAGAAATAGAAGAAGACCTAGAACTGAATGCCAGGGAAAACCAATTCCTTCTAGTTCTCGCTTTGAATCTGCTAGTCAAAAATAAGCTTTTACAGCCTGCATAATAGGAAGCTTTTGATCAACTTAAAACGGTACGTGGATACGACATTGCCCAATCCTTTTTATGAATCACCGATGAGTTGCATTATCAAACGCTTCTTAAAGGCTTAATAGATAAAACCCATTGGATGGCCCTGCTATAGAGCTTTTTACACTTTTTCATGCGAGTAAAAACAACTTCTAAGATATGAAGGGACATGGAAAGCCCTGCTGGGCAACATAAAGAATGGTATTCTGATCAAGATACGTCAGGAAATGAGTCTTAAAAAACCGTTCGATGATCTGCAGGTTAAAGTAATGGGATTGTAGTTTTCCGACTTCAGCCCGGACCCTCCATTTTGGGTTGGAGATAAAAACGGCGGTTTTCCATTTCTGTGGCTTATCGCTTGCTCTCGTGTTTTTTTTTGATATCGTTGACCCCGGCTCACAGAGTACATCAGCCAATTCTTGAAGAGCGAGTGAATAAATTCTATTTGGACCAGGTTAATGCTGCCCTTTTTGAGGAAAGGCGAGAAGTTAATATTATTTTCTATTGAAAAGGTTACCATATTATGTTGGGGATCTGGATGCGGAGAGGATGCGCTTTTTTGAGCGAAAACGGACTGAAAGAAGCTAGAGAAAACTGATGCTTTCGTTTGGTAACCCGTCCCAGTAATCCGTTTAAGGGCCACAGTGCTGGGATCGCGTCATGATTTCTTTGATTGTTGTGCCTGAAATGCATATCACAGCACAGTTCCTTATCAGTTACTCTTTCATTTTTACTTTTCTGTCGTAATCAGAAATGCACAAACTTTCATTTATATTGTTGACCTCACGTCTGTTCATCCACTTTCTAAGGATATAGTTGATAGAAGCAAACAGGCGAGTTCCAGGAAGCAGATTAGAAGAAGAAGAACCTATCAGACGAATGTGGTGTTTATTAGCCTAAAGTTTCGGATTCCTTCTCGAACCGATCATCAGAGACAGAGCAGGAAGGGTCATAGATGCACAAGGTGAGTAGTACTTATTGTACGTAGTGGCACAACAATCACATGCGTACTACAATTAGCAGCCATCGCCATTACCGCTGGTGGTCGTAATTGATGCGATCGTAGCTTGTCCGTCCGAATCCGAGTCATTAATCGTCATGATTTCATCATCCATGTTGGATGTGGGCGTGATAACTATACGGTAGTTTGGCTCACTGTCATTGGAGGTGTTGGTAACACTCCTCCTCCTTCCCACGTAGCCCATTCCACTGCTCAAGTGATGCCTCCAAACAGAATATTGGAACGGGAGTTCATTGCGCTTGTAAAATGGACTGTGAACCTGAGAAACATGCCTCAAGCAGCTCGCTGCTCACGCGGTTTTATACTCTTGCTAGGATTTGGGCCTCATCAAACTTGAAAATATGGCCAGGTCCCGCCGAGTGAGTTGCAACCTGATACCTAGTATCTTTCCTCATCACCGCAGCTGCATGTTTGGCCATTTGCTTCCGGAGTAATCTCCCATTTATCTGACGAAGTTGCTTTGTTCAAAACTGCACCAGATCGGATAAACGATGCCGGACGTTTCCAGAGGTGGCATTCCTTTTTTCGCCTCATGACCAAGCGCTTGATGATTTACAGTAACTCGATAAATCAAGGTCTAAACCACCAGCCGAACTACCAATCAAATTCTTACGTTATGTGGTTTAGAGAAGACTTGCAAAAAACGTGATTTTCGAATTTCCAGTGCATCAGTAATTTGAGTTCATTTGAGGAGAATTTATTTAAGCAGCATTTCCCATACTTCGGTACATGTCTGCCATAATTCTGAATCAATATTAAAATTCAATTATAAAATGACTTAATAAGTTAAACAGAGACTCATTTTGAAGGTTGTTTAAAACGATGTGTGTTATGAAACGAAAATTTACAAATTTGCGCATGAAGCGTTTGACTGATAAAGTTCGTCATACAAAATATCCTCAAATTTAATGTGCCGTTGTAAAAATACTATGGGAACGACCAGATGGTGCGAAAACCCAACGAAAAATGTTCTCCTTTGCGTCTGAATTGATAGTAAACCTGTCCAAAAAAGTACGGCAGCCGTTTTACACTCCTATAACGGGAACACGTTGGAAGTGAGTTTAAACACCACCGGGCACGTGTCACGTTGACCAAACTGCGAGTCCATGCGACCATAGCGCTCATATCCGGGAACTGCACCAAGTGACTTCTGTGCACTCCAACAATTTTGCAGATTCTGTCGAGGATCAAAACAGAGACCCGTTTATGAGAAGTCCAACACTCTAAGCTTTGAGTCATGTGCTCGTTATGTTGCCGGTTTACATAGGGAATATGGACATTTGTCGATGAACACTCACCGATCGTTAACGGGCTTCACTCGTCCCGTTCCAGACTTTGCCTTGCCATTGAGCACCGGATAGTGGGTTAAGACAGAGAGAGAGAGAGAGTTCGACAAATGCTGTGCAAGTCTGCTAGCACTAAAAACGTGTCCACCCAAAGTGACCATGCCTAAGGGCACAGGGCGGACACCGTTATGCAAGAAGTTATAACTGTCACGGCAAACGTTCGATATAAAAGTGAACTTACAATGATTACTGACAACTGCAAAATGACCGTTGACTCAATGAAAGATATTGAAACGTATTCTTGTGAGGTGGCTAAATTTGCACTCAAATAATGGATGTTTCTATTTAATCATTGCAATATCGGTTTTGGAAAAGCACTCAAACATAAAAAACTAGCACAGTATCAGTCTGTAGTATCCTCCTTAAATGTGCGCTCATGAGGAATAGCAAATCAAGCGTTTACTCGCCTCTTAGGACGTCCTGTAAATTCAATGCTTCGGTACAACAAAATGAGACAACATGTTGCTTCAAAACCGCCTTTATGAGAACAAGAAAGATTTTAATGTGCGTGTATGTGAACTCAAGCGAAGGTGGTTAGTTTTGCTAAATGATGCGTTTTGAAGGAGCTTCCTGCTGAATTATGCTCCATTCTACTTTAATTTCGCTTCTTCATTTATGCTTTCTTTATGCCCTCCATGAAAATGTGAGCCCAGTCATACTCCTGGATGATACCTTCTTTCATTCTCACTCTCAGGAAAGGCAGTCGACGGCTACTTATGAGAAACATTTTACAGCAATTTAGGTTCGAGCTTTAGTGCTGGCCGGTGGCGATTTCTGGGAAAATGGGTTTAAGAAAATGTTTTGATTCCTTTAGATTGCCATTTCAATTGAGTCTGTATGCGCTAGAGTCTTTGACCGGTGAGCCAGTGCCTGGAGCACCATCACACAGCAGAGATCGTCACCTCCACTGCCCTCACTGTCCTTGCGCATTCACTCATCGCATGGGCCTATTTGGTCACATGCGCATCCATGACAGTGGAATTCACCACAATGCAGACAACACCGATACACCATGCACACCCTCCGCTCCTGCTATTCTTAGCGCCCCTGCCACCCCCACTACCATGAATTACATCACCCCAGCCTCTACCGATTTCTCCTGCCCACACTGCGCCCGCAACTTCAACTCACGCAACGGCCTGGTCGGTCACCTGCGAATGCATCGCATGGATGCTGGTGAACCAGTGCCTGGGGCTCCGACATACAGTCGACGCGCCCGCCTTCACTGTTCTCACTCACTGCTCCCACACATTTACACACCGCATGGGCCGATTAGGACATATGCGCCTCCACTAAAACCTGCGGTAAACCCCCGGAGGCTTAGCTACATCAGCGCACACTCCCTACACCAATACATCGACAACACCCTCACAATCACCATTTACCAGAGTATATCACGGTTTCCTAGAAACCGTGGCTGGGAAGTCTGCCAATCTGACGCATCCACCAGACCACGCCGTCGGCTCAGTGTATGTGCTGTGTGTGTCGAGTGGCTAACCAGTGGACTGGGAGTCAGACGGCGATGGCTGCTCCATATCCCCTGAGTTTGGGAATCCTGGTGTGTGCGTTATGGAGGCCAGGTCGGGCTGTGGCGTGCGTAAACGGGTACGCCGATCCGTCAACCAATACGTTCACTCCCACATCAGGCAACTGACCGGCTCGGACAGTGTCTGATGGTGGGGGCTGGGGAGAGAGTGAGGTCGACAGCTCAGCGCATGTTCCTCACTATAAACAATCTGACGCGCTTAAAACTATCACAGTGCGCTTAAAGCCGTGGCTTGGAAGGTTGCCAACTGACGGGATAACTCGGACCGCGTGGTCAGCCTAATGTGTGTTTTGTGTGGAGTGGCTGACTGGTGGACTGAGAGTCAGGCTGCAATGGCTCCTTCTTAATGTGGTCTTTATAGCACTCCCACTCTGCGGGATCCGAGCCAGGTGTGGTGGTACGCCCAGGGGCGGCTCAGGCCGCGCCAGCCACCTCCGACCTCTCTCATCTCCTGTCTTGTTGCCTGTGTCATGAGACCGGGCTCAGGTGGGGAGGAGAAGAGTGTGCGGTCGCGTTAACCACCGCGGTTGGAAGGTTGCCAACTGACCATTACACTCAGACCTCGCAGTTAGTCAAATGTGTGTTGTGTAGAGTGGCTGACTGGTGGTCTGAGAGTCAGGCTGCGATGGCTCCTTCTTAATGTGACCTCTGGCTATCTCACACATGTGAGATGTAAGCCGTTCAACCCCCTATTGTGGGAAATCCTGGTGCTTGTGTTTGGGGGCCAGGTCGTGTACGTAGTTCACGTAGACGAGGTCACCAGCAGCTGCGCCCGCTTTGGCATCAGACAACTGAACGGCTCGGACAGTGTCTGATTGTGGGGGTGGGGGAGAGAGTGAGGTCAACAGCTCAGCGCATGTTCCTCACTATAAACAATCTGACGCGCTTGAAACTATCACGGTGCGCTAAAAGCCGTGTCTTGGAAGGTTGCCAACTGACGGGATAGCTCGGACCGCGTCGTCAGCCCAATGTGTTTTGTGTGGAGTGGCTGACTGGCAGATTTAGAGTCAGGTTGCAATGGCTCCTTCTTAATGTGGCCTTTATGGCACTCCCACTCCGTGGGATCCAAGCCAGGTGTAGTGGCACGCCAAGGGGCGGCTCCGGCCGCGCCAGCCACCTGCGCCATCTCCCATCTCCAGTCTTCTTGACTCTGTCTTGACACCGGGCTCAGGTGAGGGAGAAGGAGAGAGACCGGTAGCTGCAGCGCAAGGCTACTATCACTTAAAACTAATTCACGCGCAAGTCACCGTCCCTGCACCACCTGATGTGGAGCATACGGTAGACCTCGTCAAAATCGACGGTCGAACTGCCGAGTCTTTGGCTACTTCATACATCAGTTTGGTCTCTATTTTGAGAGTAAATACGGTTCTAAACTGATTCAAGGATGGTAGGCTACACATTTTCCCACAGCATACCCCACGGAATGGGAAATGTTGCTGTTTACCACTCTATCGATTATTCGGGCATACTTACAGACAAAAGGTGAATGGTCAGCTTTGTGCCCAAAATTCCGTTATGAATGAATTGCATGCGCTATGTGTTTTAGCTTTGTTCAAGAGTTAAATGCCAGAAACCTTGCCTAACCAAAGCCTAATGCAGACAGTAGGCCATAACCAATGAAGTAACTTCTATGGTTTTGCCTTGAAATGCATATTTTGACAGAATCCTATTAAACCATGACCAAACA
Organism: Schistocephalus solidus; assembly: GCA_017591395.1. Taxonomy (NCBI): domain Eukaryota; kingdom Metazoa; phylum Platyhelminthes; class Cestoda; order Diphyllobothriidea; family Diphyllobothriidae; genus Schistocephalus; species Schistocephalus solidus. The sequence continues at coordinate 152,120 of WEDG01001101.1, read as the reverse complement.
ATTTATAAATGAAATTCTCAAGTAGAATTTTTTATCACGACTAACAACACTAGCATCGAAACCAACAATTCTGCTGACAGCACAAGCATTCCATTGATTTTGCATTAAAATGCACAATTTGACGGAGTCATGGTAGACTGTGATCATATTATGGACTGCTTCAAATCAATGTTAGGGTTAGTTCATCGCGACTAACATCACCAGCGCACAGGTGGGCAATCCCATTGACAATGACGCCTACTGTCTGTGATTGCCAGAAAACCAGCACAGGAGGAACAGCAGGTTGCGTTGCTTGGCGCTATAGTGCATGATATTTGAGCGTTTACTGTCTAGGACAAAACGGTGGACGCAAACCCGTCTCCTCATCGAAACTGCACACCAATTCCGTTGATGACACAGAGTTGTGTGCTTGGGGGTGAGTCATTGGGATTCCCAAGGCATGAAGAGCATGGGAGAGCATAGTGTGCTAAACGGCTACTGTTTCGGGGTCAGGCAAACCTCCAGCTGAGGCAGGGAGGGAGGGCTTTCCACGTAGTGGAAGAACCTAGCAAAGTTGAATACTAGAAGCAAGCACATGGTTGTTTGATAAGACGTAGATGCTTTCGCTGTGACTGGAGCCTTATTCACCTGACGTTTCTGATTCGAACTCGAACCCATCATCAGGGACAGTATCAGATACGGGTTCTTTGTTAACAAGCAAGTGCCTGCATAGGGAAAGTTCCACCAAGGACAATGAAAGTGCACTTCACGATAACAAGTTGTTTGGAATTTTACATTTGATTGACGGGAGAGTCTTCGCTTAGACGACGTGCATTTTCTTCGTAAAATCTCCTGCATTCAGGTACGTTTCGTTACTGCCTGAATCTAGACGACAACGTCTTAAGCTTCGATAGCAGTTAAATGTAGAGGCCATTTTTAATGTTTCACTTGAAACGGTTGGATGTTAGTGATCATCCGTGGGAGTTTAAGGAAGACCGGTTAGGGGTAGGTCCTATTCGTGGTTGAGTAAACACTTGTAGCTGCCGCTCCAGTGCCCCCTTCTCGCGCTCCCTTTTCTCGGTTGACAGCTGCAATACGCGTGCTCGCCTGCAGGTGCTTCACTTATGCACGGCCAGCCCCAAGGCTTGACCTGAGCCTAGTCACGGCTGCGTCCACAAGCGAGGCTACCTTACACGTGTCGGCTAGCACGATTTCTCAGCCATGGGTCCTTGTTAGTATGTACCCAAGACTCGGCCCTTGTACAAGCCAATATTAAAACTCAAACGAAAAATTAACAAAGCAAAATTTTATTGAAAAATTAAAAATCACATCCCAAAGGCGTTTAAACACAAGTACCTAGGGATGTGTTTGATCTGATCAATACACCGTGCCTCTGCCAATATGCCGTCAAAGACAGCAGGAACAAATTGAATTATTGGGCAGTCCGACAAAATGGTGTCCTTAAATAGTTAAACGAAACTAACTGCATAATTTTTGCTTAGTCGAACGCAACTTGAATAGTTAGTGGTTATAAAATTATTCGCGCTCAACGAATAATTTTGATCGAAAGGGTTACTACTGCATGTCTCCACATTACGAGTAATCTGTACCATGGCTAGCATAAGCGCGTGGACGTCAGAGGAGACAGAGATTTATATATGACAGAGAATGACGCTGTTGCGTTTGAGTCGCATTGCACAAGATTAAAGTCTCTGCTCCTCTTATCCATAACCGCCTACTGATTCATATATGCAATAGAGATTGCTTTCAGCGAAGCAATCAGTATTCGTGTTTCACTGATCTAACCGCAAGTGAAAGCCAAAATCTATTCTAAGGAACCCATTTCTGGATGCTTATTCGGAACATCTCTCGTATCACCGAGCTGCCAAAGAAACTGCTTTAGCAAAGAACAACCAGGTGGTGGAGTGCTTACGTTGCTTCACAGGATGTTCGTGCGTCAAACCTTTAACCAGAATATATGCTCTATTCATGTGTTATGGATCTGCTTCTATAGCGAACAATAAATAGACTAAATTAGGCCAGCACTGCGGAATTTCTATTAAAAACTAACGGTTTTCATTTGCTCAAATAAAATTTCCACTTTGCTGTGTAAGGACCAATTGAAACAGTTTGCGGGCTGACATACAGTAGATTTGCTATCTCAAGAACTATGACCTAATATTAGGAAATGTGTTTTTCATTCAAAATTTTTATTAAGTACGGTTGCAGGATTCATAATGTTGCAGTAGAATCACAAGATATTTTGGGAATGTCAGGATTCTGGCTTTTAAACAAGCTTTCTACCACAGATCTTCATAAACTACACTATAAAAAATGAGTTGTAAAGTAGTATGTGGTTTTCTGATTTATTTTGATGCCCTTATAAGTTCAAATTTAATATACAAAAACAAAGCAAAAAGTATAAATTTTGTTCTGATTTAGTAGCAAATGATATATTATTCAAATTTGCTACTTGAAAGAATGTTATTATTCCCTTTTATGATATTTTTGTAAGACAATGGAATGCTCATTCATAAAGCATCGCATCTGCTCATTTATTGATGATACTAAGGAAGCACACACCATGATCCACATACATTGCAGAATGTTATGAGCATTTTTTAACCCGTTCTAACAGGGTAGGGAAATGTGTGCTTTTCATCAGACGGAATGTATAAAACAAGTAGTTCGCTAACCCTAAATTCAAGTGTAACGACAGTTCGGATCGAAAATTATTCCATACTTGGATAATATTTTTGAAACAAAAAGATAGCCTGAGTTTATATATGCATTTCGCAGAAGACCTAGTTTCCTTTCAAGTAAGTTCAGTAAGCATAATTTATGTAAAGAACATTTGCATTGTTGCGGACATCGAAAATCAATAAGCAAAAACCACATTAATTAATCGGTCATTTCCACATAATGTACTTTTGCAGTTTAATGAAAAGCAGCGCATTTAAACGTCAGCATCCTGACGTGGCTGATATGTTATGAAATATTTGATAGAGAAAGAGCTACGCTTTATTTTGAAAGTGAAATTCCAAAACTTTCAGCAAAAAATGTCCTCAATTCACCGTGAATAAGGTTGGGAACACAAGCCACACAAAACCGGAAGATCACAAACAAATGGCCGAAGAATGCACATATTAACCTCATGAAGAATCATTCTTGAAAGCGTCTCAAAATATCGACCAAATAGGACTTCTTTAAAAACTGTGCCGTCGTCGTGCGCCGATGACCTCATTTTTGTTGTTCGAAAAAACAAAGAGGGTTACGTTAAGCGCTAAAACACGTTTCTATTTACCCTTCCTGAAATTAACCGTTAGGCTAACTATGACAAGCAGGAGGGCGGTTTCAACTCCCGTCTCCTGTTCAGGTGACCATACAGTGCCTCCCTACCTAGATTATATTTACACCGGGACTACTGATATAGTTGAGACACAGGGATATTTACCCTCCAGGAATTATATGCAAATCCACCCTTATTACTTGGATGGGTGAGCTTCTATCCCCGTGCCCTGTTAAGGGGACCATATAAAAAATCCTTACCAGCAGGAGTCAAAAACGGCGGACACGTATTGCTGCGTCATTTGGTAAAAACGTTCAGTCGTCACCTGATTGCTTCACAGTTATTTTTTCCCTAAAATATAACAGTATTCTTATCCTACCGTGGCCTGTTGGAGTGTGCATGATGCGAGCTAGTGAGACGCAAATCCTTTTCAGGTATTTTTCTCCACTTAACATGTGCCGCTGGAAGAAAGAGTTATATTTTATTTTTGAAGCGATATATCAGCCAGCCTGAAGCAGTGTGCTTGATTAAAATAATTTACTTTAGCAGCTTTTGGTTAACATTTGAGTTTATTTTCTATTCTGCTGACAACCCGTAAGATTTGCTCACAAATAAAATTGGGCAAAAACGTAAAATGTGACCCAACTCAAGAAACAAAGGAAAGGTCGTAAGGCGGGACCGGTGGTAATAGAACTTTTATGGATTGAGCTCAAGCAAGAAAGGAGAGCGGCAACCTAATCCTTAAACCATCCATTGTTTTCTTTAAGGTAAGCATTCGTTGGCACGTTAGTATATTCCCACCATAAATTATTGCCCCGAAAACTGTGCGGAATGCGGGATCCGGTAGTTTTACCTAAAGCCGACTAATATGCGCGATATCGTTCTCGGTTGACCTGACCCAGTTTTATTTGGACCTTCAGAATGAGCAAGAATGAGGTCCATTCTGCGCGGTATTTCATTATTAAGGTTAAGCGGATATGCTTTGAAAATACTGCGGCGTCCTTATTGTCGTCACTTAGAAAGTTGCAAATTGACTTGATATTTCCGTCCACCTAGCACCAACGAAATAACCTGCGACCCGACTAAGCCGCCCACGAATGCTAAAGAGAACCATGGATAGAATTTGGGTTACGTTGACAGGTAGCATGGCTGCGTAGTACACGCTGACCCATCCTTTGTTCCCAGCATTTTGGTCGTATATTACGTTCTTAATTAAAAATGCTTAATTCTGTCAACAAACAAAACGCGCGATTGCCCTAAGATGCCCCATTACTAGTGCATTTCTAAAAACTTTCATTTTTTGCCTTATGATCCATACCCTAAAATATTGCCAATTGCGTAAATGAGAGCACCTGTCAAGGGTGAACTTCAGTGATTTGTTTGCTGTTTATGTAGGCTGCGCCCTCTCCCACCTCTGATCTTCTTGACTCTGCCTTGATATCGGGTCAAGATGGCGGACTGGAACAGAGAGTGAGGTAGATGCAGTAAAAGTCTACTCTCACAATAATCCAACGCAAGTCACCGTCACTGCACCAGTTTGCTATGGTGCAGACGGTGGACATCGTCAGACTACAACAGTCGAAATGTCATGTTTTCGTATTCATATATTCTATGTAATAATAAGGGCAAGCGTTTAAAATGAAGTCGATCCGTGGCAAAATTTTCTCTTTAACGGATATCTCAAATGGACTTCAAGCAAGAAATGTCATAAGGTGTTAAATGGCACTTATTAAAAGCTATTTGCATCTATTGGATATGGCATTCTTTTTTACCTCGACAGCTCATAGTTACATTCAAGAAAGTTGCTCAATATGCGCTAGCGTGGTGATGGTTTGCGGACGCTGGACATTTGATTTTCTGCATCGCGTACGTCTCCCCTTATATCGATGTCACTGACATTGAGCCAGATAACCTGTAGCACTGGGATCAAATTTATATTTACGCAAGTTGAAATTTCAAGTTTTTCATGTGCAGATAATATAGCATTGGATTTGCTATCAACGTCTTGTCATATATGGGTCGAATTTGATATCCAACTTACTTATATTCTTCTGGTAGGAGAAAGGATAAGTGAGAGTGTAACGACCGTTTGTGGGTTATAAGACTCGATTAGCCAGCCATACCTAACCCCTGGTGGTGCAACGCCCGAGGCTCAAACCCACGACCTGTTGGTTAGAAGTTTATCATTCTTACCATTGATCCACAGTCTCTTTGTCCATCCGGTTTAGATCGAGCATATTCCAATTGGTTGGTAGGCGCTCACCGATCGGTTACAGGAGCCACTCACCCTTCCGATTACGTTTTAGGACGGAGTAAGGGCAGAAACCGTTTATGTAAGGGGAATAGGAAAACCATTTATACGACATTGTGTTAAAGTCCAAGTAAATTATGTTAAGGGTAGGGCAGGAACATAATATGTGACCCAATTTAGTGAACAAACTATAGGCCAGCGAGTAATATAGGATGGTGCTTAACGAAGTAAAGTAGGGCGCCAACGGAATTCGAACCACATCAATTGTTTTTATGAGAGTTAGCATTCGTTGCCGAGTTAGTAGTGTTGCACAACAGTTTGTTCCTCCAAACAGTATGCGGATTGCGAGAACTGGTAACGTTGCTTCTCGCCGACCACTTTACGCGATCTCATTATTGGCTGAGCTGATCCAATTTTTTTGCGGATCCAAAAATGACGTCAGCTCTGCGAGATCTTTACTAACCACAGAAAACATTGGATGCATTTTGAAACAACGGCAGCGTCTTTATAGTCACCGCTTGGAAGGTTGTCATTTTCTACGATACTTCGGTCCTCCTACGGCCAACGAATTATTGCGTGACGCTATTAATGTGGTAACAAATGTTAACCCTAGTGAGCCCAAATGGTAAAGTTAGGGTTAAGTTGGTACGTAGAACAGTCACATTTTACTCGCTTAAATATCTTCTGTCCCCGAGTTGTGTTGTATTTTACGTTCTTGCCGGATCGCGTATACGATTCCTGTGAAGGCTTGGGTAAGGTTTTGTGATAGGAGTAAGATCGGAGCAATTTACCTTTTTTCAAATATAGCGGAATGCTTTCTGTATTTCCGATTGGGTTTTCTTATTCGCAGTCTGTGCCTGAAGAGCCCAAAGTAAACCAATTACGGCCAAATTAAAACCCATCTTCTATCTCATTGTTTTGAAATTTATTCCTCATGTCCCCATGCGCTGTAAAAAATATCATGTTCCTTGGCATAATCTCAATAGTTTTCTTGTGTTTGCGTCAAGCTAGGTGCAAATTAACAGTTTTGATTTTGACCGTCCGGACGTATCTTTCGCGCGTTTTTGGGTAGATGCAGCAATTTTGAGGAAATATCCTGGACACATCGTTATGGGAGTCTAGACTGTGTTTAAACCGGCAACCTGTCATTACTGCTTCACAGTAATGTTGCACCCGGATGAGACTGTTTAGTTAGGTAAGCCAACCAAAGTGCCATGCTAAGATGCAAATGGCTTTTTAGCCTTGGTTGCGTTGGGAGAAGCAATAGACGAAGTATAGAAAGTGATATATTTTCGGTGGAGCGGTGAATCTGTTGCAGTTGGCAATTGCGTAGGTAAATGAATTTATGAGCGAAAAGTCTCTGCGCGGGGTCTCAACTGATCGAGTGTTTATGAATGCTGACCTTATTGCCGTTGTTAAACTTCCTACCATTTTCTCAACATGTTGCCTGGATTATCACGTCAAATGCTCGAAGAGGGGGTTTATTTCGCAGACTCGAAGTGTTCCCTATGTGCTGGCTCAAAATGCAGTCGCTTTTTATCATAAAAGGTTGTCAGTGCCTTTATAGCAGTATTGCACAGAGCGTGGCTCTTGCTAGGCATAGTGTACTTTAACACACGTTTCTGGAAGACTGGAGCAAGTAAAATCATATTATAGCACACCGAAAATGCCCCCCGGCCATTTAATCGTACCTGTTAAAGTTCACTACACAAGCCTGAGATCTGCATTGGTCATTGTTTTCATGTTTCCGGTATCAGAACTAACTATGAGTTCAGAAATCAATTGCACACTGAGTGTTTCATAGAAAAAGCAGTGATGAGGGGCATCCGAATCGATGAAGCGTGTGGGGATGCTTGAGAAGAGATTACGCAGTGTAACCTATTCAGATGCCAGCATGCTGGGCGCGATTCTCGTGCAGACATATCAACATGTTATCCTTGGTGTTGGGCAGACATGGGATAGTTTCTATGAGAGACAATGCCAGCCTTTGAAAGAAGGAAATGGGTGGGTTCGGCAGACTACTTCAAAGGTTCGCTTGGGGCTGAGAGACAGTAGGAGAAGTCCGGTAGGACGTAAATATTTCGAATGTGGCAGACGAGATCTGAATTGTTAGGGCCTGCCCTGCGGGAAAGCACTGTTGGGGTGGGCACGTCCCTCCTGGCGGAAGGAAAAGAAATTGTGTTCTTGCGATGCGATGTGGTTCTGTGGAGTAAATCAGGAAGGCCCATTTGCTTGAGTAGATAATCCGTTGGGGTCCTTATGTGAGGTTGTACAATTTTTTACTCAGGCATGGAGGCTACGTATTAGGGTAACTTTCTACTAAGAACCCGACCAAGCCACCAATAAAGACATCGGGCTTCTTTAACCAACACTTCGGTATGGAACGATCTGAAACCCAGCCAGTTGAGTTTTTGTTGCATTGATTAAATACGTCTTACACTTTTTCCCTGTTTGACAGTTAAGTGATGGAACTTTGCAACCGAAATTCTATCGCGCGTTTTAAATTTTGAGCAGCAAGAAGTCCATTTTCAATCGTGTCTTAACACTGAAACGAACAGTCTACAGACATTAATTTAATCAATTTATGGAATTAATTAATTTAATCCTACGTCTTTTGCCTTCGATACCCTCAATTTTCGACCAGGAAAGTTCTCCGAATTGAGCACCCTGCCGGAAATCTCGGCTTGGCCTACACAGCCTACCAGTCTACTCCACTTCCTAACGGCTCGTCAGGAGTTTCTGAGGAGTATCTACAAAAAGGTTGAGTCATTCATTATCTATATTCTGTATAAATAATTGTGAAATTAATATCAAGTCACTCATGAGCACAAACTACTCTCAGCAACTTCCACTAGCAGGTGCAGTTAAGAACGTTCCGAGGCCTTTCAATCATGTGCAAAAGGTGAAGTAGATCATTTATATACTGCTTTTGTAAAAGCGCTTGTAGTGTTACTTCTAACTATTCACTCATTTATTTGTAAGGACCAAAAAATAATTCCAAAAGTCCTACTTCAAGCCGGAATTATGCCCGCGACCACTAGTGTCACAGCCCGGTGCGCTAACCACTCGGCCACCTCACCATGATTAGAATTCCTGAGACGTTTTCATCAACCGAAAAGAGGAGCTTGAAAAGCTTGCTAAACGGTCGGATATTCTGATCATGGACTCCACTATCCAAGCTTGGAAACCCTGGGTGGCGAAGTTTAAAGGCGAGCAACCGAACTTGTCCTTGGACTGGGCACACAGCCTTATGAAACGCGGATGTCTATTCTTTATATCTTTCCCTTGCGCTATAGACAGCTTTGAGAATAGTTGATACTAAAACTTATACTGATAGTTATTATTTTTTAGATATTTGGGAATAGGTTTACGTGGGGTTCCTTTGATCTCTTTCCTTTTTGAAAGCAAAAAGGTATTATCACACCAGTGTGCGAATGCACTGTCTTAGTCTCTTATGTAAATTTTGATTGTATAGCAGACCGAGTATAGGCTACGATATTGTATTCGCTACACACTGCAATCCCTAATCCAGTTTAATTTGGCTGGGTTATCAATTTTCGTCAAAATAGCCACTTTGATTATTTCTCCAAGTATTGCATATTTTAACGAAGAGGCTTAGATAAATTACAAAAAGGTTAACTTTGTTAAAGATATGTCTGCAGCTGTTCACCAAAGAGGCACAGTGCACTTGGATCAGAAATAAAAAAAGAGAAAATCAATAAATATGACCTTCCGATAATATATAATCGCTTGTGAGACTGCAGCTAAAGGAATGAGAACTAACGTCTGAACGTGCTGAACTTAAAAAAAGTCATAAATTGATTTTAAAACGTCATGGTCGTATTCCTGAATATCAAAGTTCCCTATAGCAATCAGACTGCAAAGAATGCTCTTCACGTACGGCTCCGCATTCGTGAATAAATGTCGCCACCACTTTCCACAAACACAGACAAGTTCACATTCGTGACACTCGGATATCAATTGAAGGTGAACTTGTGGCCTGGTGGTGAGGTTTCCGACCCCACTTCTCCATATGCGAGCGTAAATCTCTAGTCTGTCAAACCCGTAGTTAATTGCGATTGGCCTATGAGTCCAGATTGTGGAAAATTGTCATTCAAGTTTGTTACGGAGAAAGGGAGCTGTACGGAGTCATGGCTGAAGACGACAGGACGACGTAACTACACACTTTACAACTGACCAAGCCGGTCGCATAATGCAAGCGTTAAATCAGGCAGTTTATCATCGCGTGCTCCAGTATCGAGCACGTGTGACGGCTTTACTCACGCGTGCGACCCAATCGATAACTTGTCGAACATTTGACATTTCCCTGCGCAAGAAATGGCCAATCCACGACAGCCATGCAATAGGTTAGAATGTTCAAAGGTGCTCTGCAAGATAGATACAAGTTAGGACGGAATGTTCTGAAAGCGTGTGACCCAATCGATAACTGGTCGAACATTCGACTTTTCCCTGCGCTAGTAACGGTCAAAATATGACCGACACGCGATAGGTTGGAATGGTCAAGAGCGCTCTGCACGATAGACACGAGATAAAGATAGAGCGGAATGTTCTAGAACCGTTACGACTTTAGATATGTATGGTGTTTTAAAGAGAGAAGAAACCGTATGCCCGTAGGACTGAGAATACAGTGATTGGTACACGAACCCGTTTTTCCTCCATTCACGTCGGGCTATAGCACAGTTTAGCAGCAGCTGCCGGAGAACCTAAACTTAAAGCATTCAAGGAAACAACAGGCTTTATTGACCATCTATCCCTGCTGAGTAGAAGCATCACAAGTTGTTGTCTCTGCGCCGAAAACGACGGTCGAACTAGCTATATTCAGTTCGCAAATGACCACGTGCAACGTGTAGCTGATGCAACCATGCACTGTTGGACGTGAAAAAACTGGATTATAAAATGGCTTGGAGAAAGCAGTGATTATACATCAAAAAGCACAAAAACTGCCTATGGTGGATCGAGGAGCTAAATTTAAGTCACTCGGCTCAAGTCTTTGGATGAATTCACAAGCCTAATGAGCAGTCTAGTGATAAAAAAGGTGATCAATGATAATATTGTGAAGAGTGGTAGAAAAGGGTCAGATTTCAGGCCCCATCCTTGCAGCTTGAACCATTACTGCTACCTCGTTAACGAAGAAGTGAGTATGCACCGAAGTAAGCCGTTTAACGTGGCAAAGTTGTAGACTGTATGCAAAATTCAATAAAAACCTACAACTTCTAACACCTGAGCTGCATTGAATGAATCGTGAAGCGGGAGTGATAAGAGATAGTATCAACCACAAGAACCCTGAAAAGATCTGTCTTGCACCATAGCCACGTGCAAAATAATCAGATAAGTTCGCATTCGCGAGGACACATAGTGAAATTGGATTAAGTGGCCCACCATAACGGTTACTTAAGGCTATATCCTTATGCGTGGTCCCACACAAGACACATGAAATCCGCCCGTTAGAAACACCCTGAGAACCTCCCTGAAGCCCTTGAAATTCAACTTTTAAAACCGATAGAACCAAAATAATGATCGGTTTGTGCAGCGCATTGTCATAAAGTCTGCCGGAGACATATTTAAAGCCAGTTGAACAGCGGCAGCCTTGATAAAAAATGCAATTCGCAGGAATCAGCTGCAAGTAAGTAGAGATTTAAGTATGAATATCAAACAACGTTTTTTAAACACTCATTTTATTTGCATGGAGAGTACAGTTACTTCCTAACATTAGGAAAAAAACTTAAAAACTAACAGTATGTAAAAGGCAGAGAAGAATGAGAAGATTGACTGACAAATAAGGCAAAGAAGAACGGGCCGAAGTTTGGTTGATGTCCACAGGGTTTATACAAGCGTTCAGGTAGTTTAGGGACCCATAATGAGAATAATTATGACGGCAAATGTAGCGAATTCAGCAGAAAAATATATTGAAACTGCGCTGCTGGTGGGACCTTTGACGTTATCGTTTTTCGGTTTTTCTTTCATTGATAAGGAAGTGCCATTGAATGACCCAAAATCTAAAAAAAGGAGGAGAAAAGTTTTCTTCCAATTAATTTTTGATCCAATGTTCTATATTTAGTATGAATAAACCAAAAGTATTAAACATTAGTTACAGTAGATGCTGCCGATAGATTCTCAAAGCATGCAACCATTAAATTTGGATAGGACGTTTCCCTCAAATGATAAATGATGAAAAACAGATAATGATCAAAGTTTGACCAATGCTTTTGACGATATCCGCCGTAAACACCACAGTAGGGTGGTGTAAGACGATTTGTGTAAGCGTTTTATGCCGAATAAAACTCTGTTATCTAAAATGTTACAAAATAGGCCAATGTATGAATTAGTAATCTCCGGTGTACTAAGGAATTCAATCGGGCCGGGTCTTGGCGAAGGCATATGCGGCGGGATAAATTGGTGTCTCATTCTTACAAATGGCACACAGAGGAAATGTATTTTGTTAAAGGCTTCAGGTATCTAAATTCACCTTCCTTGCCGTCGACCACATGCTTTATTTCGTGAAAATTAACGAAGATGGTAAGTAGGTACTGACCGCTGAGTTCACTTGAACAACTGGGATCCGTGCAGATCACAGAGATCCATTATTGTGAATTATCCAGTTAAAAAAACCTGCTGCCGGCGTAAGGAATAAGCGTCTTTAAAGGGCTTGTGAGTCTTACGTTCTTATGTACTTACTTATACTTTGTTTTCTAAATGTCTTAACATCGTAGTGGCAGATAATTGCTCTAACATGGCTAAAAACTTTCAAAAATCAAAATAATTAAGTTGTTTAAACTTCATTGGCTAATGAGATGTTGCAATCTCTTTTTAGCATAGTGGACGCAGCAAATTTCGCACACTTTCAGTAGAATCGAAATGTAAACTTTAGAATGCCAGTTGAGGTACTGCTTAAATGGAATTCGGGTAGCCGTTTTTGCAGGAGCCAAACACCGCAAAACCTTGTCTTATTTCAAACAATGCTGTTAGGAGGTGTTAATCGGTTTCATGAAATTTAGCTTCAAAACTGAAAGTAATTGAGATATTAGCTCTACCTACTGTTATTTTCTTTTTCTATTTTAGAAATGCCGGGCTGAACGCATAAAACCTTGGCCGGAAAATTTAACTGCGTTTTTGAATAAGAACAATCACTACGGTTAGGGCATACTTGCGACCGTCTTTAGCGAAATGCAATTTTAGGAAGGTCATGATGCTACCTGTTGAAGGTAGTTTTCTTTACGATCGCCTCTAAAGGCCGCACTTTTTAAAATAAACAATTTAAGAGCACTGCGCCTATGTAATGTTTTTAGATTGTCATACACATCGCATATACATTTTATGTGACATGGTTGCGATTGCTTATTCAAATTGTTTGCTTTATGCATATGTATATTTAAGTCAGAAAAAATATTTTTAATTTTCACGGAATATTCAACTCTACTAACCGTTTCATTCTCGTTAAAATTTTGCAGTGGACGCGTTGTATGCTTTTCATGCAAGGAATATCAAGCTAATGAAAGAGATACATTTTGATTGTGCTGCCATATTAACACTTACACAACCTTATCTCCCTATATGTTTGTGGTTTAAAGCAGACCTTAAAATTTCGACAATGTTTAAGTCATATGCCTGCTTTATTTAGATAAACCACAAAATGAAAATTGTTATTTTCCGTATTTCTCCGGCCACGCGTTGTGCGAAGCTCGCTATATAAACATTAATCAGGGACAGCCTCACGTATTTTGTTAGATGAGGTGGCTTACGCGTCCACGTTATTTTAATGCCATGGTCTAATTAAATTAAGTTTTCCCTTAGGCATGTCCTCCACATCATGGCAATTCTAACATCTTCCGCTGTGAAGGAGATCCAGCTCACATTTTTCAACTGATGAATGAATACTGAAGTCGAACAAACCATCTTTAGCAAGATAAGCAATAAAACTGACATCAAATGAGCTCTCGGCACTTAAGTCCGAAAGCACATTCACTAAGTTTCGTAGTATTTCCTCCTGTTTCCTTAAAAGGCATAAGCGTCGCAATGTGGTGGTACAACTACAAAAAATCCCGTGTAAATGCATAGTAAACAGTCTCTGTTTTGCCAGGTGAAATTTCATCAATGGTATCATTGTTATATGAATTTGTAGGGTGAAAGGAAAAAGAGACTCCAGTAGTTCTTTTGTACCACTAAATTACGACGCTTATGCTTAGAGCCTTGTAAGGAAACAGGATGAAATACAATGGAACGTAGTGAATGTGCTGTCGGACTAAAGTGCCAAGAGCTCATTCGATGTCAGTCTTCTTCCTTTTCTTATACAAGATAGATCATTCGACCTCACGATTGATTTCTTAGTCAAAAGTTCAGCTCTGGTTAGTCTTAACAGCATAATGCCCATTCACAACGTTCCGTAATATTTCCTCCTGTTTCTTTACAAGACTCTTAGCATAAGCGTCACTATGGTGTCTCTATTTCATTTCACCCTTCACCGCCCAGGCTTTGGAATTCCTTTAAAAATTGAAAGATATTTTTAGTGGTGACAGTGAGTATGAGTAAAGACTACGTTTGCCTTTTTTATTGTTGGAAACGTTCGAATCATCTGGGGCTCCCACTTTATTCGGCGCCTCCTCTGGTGAATCTATGAAAAGAAATGAATTACAACTATAGAATTTGGAGCGTCATTCATCCAGAGTGAGTTGTCTTAAATACCCAAACTATCGATTATTGTTTACTTAACTGTTTCGGTTACATTAAGTTAATTCTAAAGGTTGCCCTGTGACTTAATATTCCTTCATCAAGGACTTAGATCATTCGCCTCATGCCGATAGCAAAACTGTTAAAGCTGCTCATATTTGCGGCTTACTTTCTTATAATTTCTACCTTGCAGAAATTAAATAAGGACTTTCTCATATGTTTGTGCTTCCCATACTTGAATTTAACTTTCCTTTCTTCTGTTTAATGAATGAATCTAGCCATTCAAAAATTGAACCTTTCCAATGAATTTTCACAAAAAACTCCTGTATTTGACTCATTAAAATACTTCCTACTCACCTAGATGCCAGCTGACAAACCAAGAATTTCTTTGCGTCAGGAGACTGGAAGCAGGCTTTTGTCTCCTTAATCAACTCAACAATAGCTCAAATCTCCCCAAGCATTTCTGTCACTACCCTCATTAGTCTCCCTTATAACCTAAGAAATGCTGCTTTAATTATACCTCCTCCTCCATACTCCACATGAAAACGCTCTTTCTTCTTTGCTTCTAGGTTTAGCTTTCTTTGGAAAAACTTCCCAATTGAAATAAGTCGTTAACTAGTCTATCTGCATTCAAGCAAAGACTGCACATTTAGCTTAACACTAATTCTATTAAACTTTTATTTTCCTCATCTTTTCCTAAGACGCTTTCTCTATTACTACGAGTACGGACGATCGGGAATTTAACTGACCCTCCTGTAACATCATCAGAATTCAATTCTGGATTCAAAGATGCTGAGGTCTCAAGTTCACTAATGCCTTTTCGCGAGATTTAGCTTCACGCGCCTTAGTGATCAAGAACGAACCATATCGACGTTTCGTTATCTCATTCTGAAATGCTTCTGCAGTATTAGCCTACTCTACCATCTTACCTTTTTTTCATAAGCATATTTTTTCTCCTACCCTCTTTTCGAAAATTGTGGTATATTGAACTCTGCCCCCATTTTAAAGGAATGAGTTTTTTCACTGCCTGTTTTCTAGTTCACTATTAGTTCAAAACTTCGCTTAATGCTGACCTAAAAGGGCAAGATCGGCCTTCATTATAAAATAATTGTTTAATTTATCTGCACACATTGTCAAAATTTTATATATAGTTTTTAATGTTTGTAAGGACAGTGCCTTGCAGCTGCTAACCAAATATACATTCATATATCAATGATAACATTGAGAAAATTTCCACTGGCAAAACAGAGACTGTTTACTATGCATTTACACAGGATTTTTAAATAATTGAGCTCATCGTCAGCGGTTCAACTCAAAACTGCCTATTTGCGTATACAGTTATAATCTTTTACTCACTGCTATAGTTGTGATAATCGAGATCAGGCATTTGCCGGCTTTATTTTGAAAAACCACAAAATGCCACTTGGTTGAGTCCGTTTTTCGCCTGTCACGCATTGAGCGACGCTCGCTGTATAAACATGGCAATTCACACGTTTTGTGCTGTGAAAAAGTACCAGAGCTAAACCTTCAACTGAGTACTGATGCTTGAAGTCGAATAATCCCTACAGTTAAAGAAAAGAATGCATGCTGATATCGAATAAGCCCTTGGCAGTATCGTCCAAATGCACATTCGCTACGTCCCGTAGAATTTCCTCCTGATTCCTGAAAACGCTCTTATTATAAGCATTGCAATGGGGTGGTAGAAAAAAACTACTGAACGCGATTTTTCGTTCCACCCTTCAATGTGGCCAAGGTTTTGTGATTCCTTTAAACATTGAGGGATAATTTTACTGTGGAGATTGAAGGTAAGAAAAAAACTACCTTTTTCCTTTGTTCTTTTGGAACCGCTTGAATCGTCTGGGGTTTCCTTTTCATTCAGGGTCTCCTCTCCTGAATCTATAGAAAGATTATAAAATATAAGTTTTAAAGCTGGAGGGTAATTTATCCTGATTGAGTGTTATTAAATCACAAAATTACCGATTTTTTATTTACATTGCTGGTTCGGTAACATTTATATACTCCTCTTGACGATAATTCTAATGCTAAAACACAGACTGACCCGTATACGTTCAGACCGGAAATTTAACCATTGAGCTCATCGTCAGCAGTCAAATTCAAAACTTTCAATTAGGGTGTACACTTATAATATCAGGGGCATTGTGTTTGACGAGGCAGTGTCAGTTTTCTTGATACCAGAAAGCCAAAGTATATTAAAAGCCTATTTTCTATTTCACTATTAATACAAAACATCGCTGAATTCTGACCTAACAGGTAAAGATCTTCCTACATTATAATGTAATTGTAAAATTTATCTGCGCATTTGTCATAATTTTTTATTGTTACTAATATTTGTTAAGACAGTACATTGCCACCGTTCACCAAATACAAAGTCATATATCAATGATACCATTCATACAATTTCCACTGGAAAAAGAGAGACATTTAACTCTGCTTTTAAACGGGGACTATTAATAAAAGAGCTCATCGTCAGCAGTTTAATTCAAAACTTCATCTTATCGTATACAGTCATAATCTCAAACTCATTGCCATAGTTGAAATATTCGAGATCAGGCATTTTTCGTTTTTTTAAAAAACACAAATTGCCATTTGGTTCTGTCCGACGTTCCTCAGGCACGCGTTGAGCAGGGCTCGACAAATAAATATAAGGGACACCGCAAAACATTTATTTTGACGAGGCTATTTCTCTATTCGTGTAACTAGAAAGTAATTGAGTCTTCTCTCGCGCATGTCTTCCACATCATGTCAATTCAGACGTATTCTGCTGTGGAGTAGTACCAGAGCTTAAGCTTTGAATGAGGACTGAAGGTTGACATCAAAAATTTGATGCTCTCTAAGAAAAGGAGGAAATCTAACATTGAATGAGCTTTTTTCAGTTTAGTCCGAATGCACATACGCTTAGTTCTGTAGTTTGACCTCCTGTATCCTTACAAAGCTATATGCGTAAGCATCGCAATAGGTGTGGTGCAAAAGACATATTTGACTCTCTTTTTCGTTTCACACTTATGCGGCCCAGGTTTTGGGAATATTTTAAGCATTAAAGAGCACTTTTATTGTGGAGAATGAGGGTGAGTAAGAATTATCTGCTTCCTTTGTATTGCTGGATTCACTTAAAACATCTGGGTTTCTCTCCTTCTTCAGGGTCTGCTCTGCTGTATCTTTACAATTTTTTAAGTTTTAGTTCTCGAAACTGAAGAATAAACTCGTGCTACAAAACAGGTATAAAATCACCAAATAATCAATGACTACTCACTGTTCTGGTTTGTTTAATCTATGAAAACGTTTGTAATTATAGTTCCGGAAACTGAATCGTTCTTCATAAAGACTGAGTTTATTATTTTAGAAAATAATCGATAACGTTTAAGTTGGTATCATAGAAATAATTTGTTTGCCAAAAATACTACCGATGAAACAATGGCCGGAAAATTTAATCGTTGCGCTCATCGTCACCAGTTCAATTTTAAAAATTCCTCTAAGCGTTTGCCGTCGAGATATCGGTTTATTTCTCGTCTTAGTTATAATTAAGATTAGGCCTTTGCCTTATTTTTTTTAAAAACCGAAAAAGGCAAAGTATTTCTGTCGGTATACCTCCGTTCACGCACTCTGCGACGCTCTATATAAATTTAAATCAGAGGCAGCGCAAAGCATTTTTTTAGACGAGGCGGTTTCTCTTTTAGTGATTGCAGAAAGCAATGGTCTAAATATTTGCGTTTTCCTTTGCGAATGTCCTTCACATCATGGAAATTCACACGTCTTTTGCTTTGGACAAGTACCAGAGCTCAACCTTCGACTGAAGAATTAATAATAAAATCAAATATTCCATGCTTTATAAGAAAAGGAGGAAAACTGATATTGAATGAGCGTTTGTCCGTTTAGTCCGAATGCACATACGCTTAGTTCTGTAGTTTGACCTCCTGTATCCTTACAAAGCTATATGCGTAAGCATCGCAATGGGTGTGGTACAAAAGACATATTTGACTCTCTTTTTCGTTTCACACGTATGCGGCCCAGGATTTTGGGATAACTATAAGCATTGAAGAGCACTTTTATTGTGGAGAATGAGGGTGAGTAAGAATTATCTGCTTCCTTTGTATTGCTGGATTCACTTAAAACATCTGGGTTTCTCTCCTTCTTCAGGGTCTGCTCTGCTGTATCTTTACAATTTTTTAAGTTTTAGTTCTCGAAACTGAAGCGTAAATCGTGCTACGTAACAGGTATAAAATCACCAAATAATCGATGACTATTCACTGTTCTGGTTTGTTGAATCTATGAAAACGTTTGAAATAATAGTATCTGAAACTGAATCGTAATTCATTAAGACTGAGTGTATTATTTTAGCAAATAATCGATAACGTTTAAGTTGGTATCATAGAAATAATTTGTTTGTCGAAAATACTACCTTTGAAACAATGGCCGGAAAATTTAATCATTGCGCTCATCGTCACCAGTTCAATTTAAAATTCCTCTAAGCTTATACCGTCGAAATATCGTACTCATTCTCGTCTAAGTTATAATTCAGATCAAACCTTTGCCTATATCTTTGAAAAAAAGCGTAAAAGGAAAACTCGGTACTGTCCGTATTTCTCCGTTCACGCACTCTGCAACGCTCGCTTTATTAATATAAATCAGAGGCAGCGCTAAGCATTGATTTTTGACGAGGCGGTTTCTTTTTCACGATACCAAAAAGCAATGGTCTAATTATTTGAGTCTTCCCTTGCGCATGTCCTTCACGTCATGGCAATTCACTCATCTTTTGCTTAAGAGAAGTAGCAGAGCTAACCTTCGACTAAAGAATGAAGGGTGACATCAAATATTCCATGCTCTATAAGAAAAGGAGGAAAACTGACATTGAATAAGCTTTTGTCAGTTTAGTCCAAATGCACATCCGCTTAGTTCTGTAGTTTGACCTCCTGTATCCTTACAAAGCTATATGCGTAAGCATCGCAATGGGTGTGGTACAAAAGACACATTTGACCATCTTTTTTCGTTTCACACTTCATGTGGTTCAGGTTTTGGGATTACATGAAGCATTGATGGACATTTTTATTGTGGAAAATGAGATTGAGTAAGAATTACCTGTTTCCTTTGTATTGCTGGATTCACTTGAATCATCTTGTTTTCTCTCCTTCTTCAGGGTTTGCTCTGTGTAACCTATTAAATGTTTGAGGTTTAATTTCTCTAAAGTGAAGCGTAAATCGTGCTACGTAAGAGGTATTCAATCACCAAATAAACGATAAATTTTCACTTTTCTGGTTAAGTGAATCTATTTAATCATTTAAAATTATAGTTCCTGAAACTGGAGCGTACTTCATCAAGACTGAGTGTATAATTTTTGCAAATAATCGATTACGTTTAACTTGGTAGAATAAGAATAATCCGTTTGCCAAAACTTCCAACCGATGAAACACTGGCCGGAAAATGTAATGGTTCCGCTCATCGTCACCAGTTCAATGTTAAATATTCCTCTAAGGGTATGCAGTCGAGATATCGTATTAATTCTCGTCTAGGTGATAATTAAGGTCAAGCCTTTGCCTGTTTTTTTTTTAAAAAAACCTCAAAAGGCAAATTGGTTCTGTCGGTATACCTCCGTCCACGCAGTGTGTGACGCTGGCTTTATAAATATAAATCAGGGGCAGCACCACGCTTTGATATTGAAGACGCGGTTTCGGTTTTCGCGATACCAGAAAGCAATGGTCTAATTATTTGAGTTTTCCATTGCGCATGTCCTTCACGTCATGGCAATTCACTCATCTTTCGCTTTAGAGAAGTAGCAGAGCTAACCTTCGACTAAAGAATGAAGGGTGACATCAAATATTCCATGCTCTATAAGAAAAGGAGGAAAACTGACATTGAATAAGCTTTTGTCAGTTTAGTCCAAATGCACATCCGCTTAGTTCTGTAGTTTGACCTCCTGTATCCTTACAGAGCTATATGCGTAAGCATCGCAATGGGTGTGGTACAAAAGGCACATTTGACCATCTTTTTTCGTTTCACACTTCATGTGGTTCAGGTTTTGGGATTACATTAAGCATTGATGGACATTTTTATTGTGGAAAATGAGATTGAGTAAGAATTACCTGTTTCCTTTGTATTGCTGGATTCACTTAAAACATCTGGGTTTCTCTCCTTCTTCAGGGTCTGCTCTGCTGAATCTGTTAAATGTTTGAGGTTTAATTTCTCTAAATTGAAGCGTAAATCGTGCTATGTGAGAGGTATTCAATCACAAATAAACGATGAATTTTCACTTTTCTGGATTAGTGAATCTATTTAAACCTTTGAAAATTATAGTTCCTGAAATTGGAGCGTACTTCATCAAGACTAGGTGTATTATTTTAGCAAATAATCGATAACGTTTAACTTGATAGCATAGGAATAATCCGTTTGACAAAACTCCAACCGATGAAACACTGGCCGGAAAATGTAATGATTGCGCTCATCGTCACCAGTTCAATTTTAAAAATTCCTCTAAGCGTATGCAGTCGAGATATCGTATTAATTTTCGTCTTAGTGATAATTCAGGTCAGGCCTTTGCCTTATTTTTAAAAAAACCTCAAAAGGCAAATTGGTTCTGTCGGTATACCTCCGTTCAGGCAGTGTGCGACGCTAGCTTTATAAATATAAATCAGGGGCAGCACCACGCTTTGATATTGACGAGGCGGTTTCCGTTTTCGCGATACCAGATAACAATGGTCTAATTATTTGAGTCTTCCCTTGCACACGTCCTTCACGTCATAGCAATTCACAAATCTTTCGCTTTGGAGAAGTAGCAGAACTAACCTTGGACTAAAGAATGAAAGGTGACATCAAATACTCCATGCTTCATAAGAAAAGGAGGAAAACTGATATTGAATGAGCGTTTGTCCGTTTAGTCCGAATGCACATACGCTTAGTTCTGTAGTTTGACCTCCTGTATCCTTACAAAGCTATATGCGTAAGCATCGCAATGGGTGTGGTACAAAAGACATATTTGACTCTCTTTTTCGTTTCACACGTATGCGTCCCAGGATTTTGGGATAACTTTAAGCATTGAAGAGCACTTTTATTGTGGAGAATGAGGGTGAGTAAGAAATATCTGCTTCCTTTGTATTGCTGGATTCACTTAAAACATCTGGGTTTCTCTCCTTCTTCAGGGTCTGCTCTGCTGTATTTTTACAATTTTTTAAGTTTTAGTTCTCGAAACTGAAGCGTAAATCGTGCTACGTAACAGGTATAAAATCACCAAATAATCGATGACTATTCACTGTTCTGGTTTGTTGAATCTATGAAAACGTTTGAAATAATAGTATCTGAAACTGAATCGTAATTCATTAAGACTGAGTGTATTATTTTAGCAAATAATCGATAACGTTTAAGTTGGTATCATAGAAATAATTTGTTTGTCGAAAATACTACCTTTGAAACAATGGCCGGAAAATTTAATCATTGCGCTCATCGTCACCAGTTCAATTTAAAATTCCTCTAAGCTTATACCGTCGAAATATCGTACTCATTCTCGTCTAAGTTATAATTCAGATCAAACCTTTGCCTATATCTTTGAAAAAGCGTAAAAGGAAACTCGGTACTGTCCGTATTTCTCCGTTCACGCACTCTGCAACGCTCGCTTTATTAATATAAATCAGAGGCAGCGCTAAGCATTGATTTTGACGAGGCGGTTTCTTTTTTCACGATACCAAAAAGCAATGGTCTAATTATTTGAGTCTTCCCTTGCGCATGTCCTTCACGTCATGGCAATTCACTCATCTTTGCTTAAGAAGTAGCAGAGCTAACCTTCGACTAAAAGAATGAAGGGTGACATCAAATATTCCATGCTCTATAAGAAAAGGGAGGAAAAACTGACATTGAATAAGCTTTTGTCAGTTTAGTCCAAATGCACATCCGCTTAGTTCTGTAGTTTGACCTCCTGTATCCTTACAAAGCTATATGCGTAAAGCATCGCAATGGGTGTGGTACAAAAGACACATTTGACCATCTTTTTTCGTTTCACACTTCATGTGGTTCAGGTTCTGGGATTTCATTAAGCATTGATGGACATTTTTATTGTGGAAAATGAGATTGAGTAAGAATTACCTGTTTCCTTTGTATTGCTGGATTCACTTAAAACATCTGGGTTTCTCTCCTTCTTCAGGGTCTGCTCTGCTGTATTTTTACAATTTTTTAAGTTTTAGTTCTCGAAACTGAAGCGTAAATCGTGCTACGTAACAGGTATAAAAATCACCAAATAATCGATGACTATTCACTGTTCTGGTTTGTTGAATCTATGAAAACGTTTGAAATAATAGTATCTGAAACTGAATCGTAATTCATTAAGACTGAGTGTATTATTTTTAGCAAATAATCGATAACGTTTAAGTTGGTATCATAGAAATAATTTGTTTGTCGAAAATACTACCTTTGAAACAATGGCCGGAAAATTTAATCATTGCGCTCATCGTCACCAGTTCAATTTAAAATTCCTCTAAGCTTATACCGTCGAAATATCGTACTCATTCTCGTCTAAGTTATAATTCAGATCAAACCTTTGCCTATATCTTTGAAAAAGCGTAAAAGGAAACTCGGTACTGTCCGTATTTCTCCGTTCACGCACTCTGCAACGCTCGCTTTATTAATATAAATCAGAGGCAGCGCTAAGCATTGATTTTGACGAGGCGGTTTCTTTTTTCACGATACCAAAAAGCAATGGTCTAATTATTTGAGTCTTCCCTTGCGCATGTCCTTCACGTCATGGCAATTCACTCATCTTTTGCTTAAGAGAAGTAGCAGAGCTAACCTTCGACTAAAGAATGAAGGGTGACATCAAATATTCCATGCTCTATAAGAAAAGGAGGAAAACTGACATTGAATAAGCTTTTGTCAGTTTAGTCCAAATGCACATCCGCTTAGTTCTGTAGTTTGACCTCCTGTATCCTTACAAAGCTATATGCGTAAGCATCGCAATGGGTGTGGTACAAAAGACACATTTGACCATCTTTTTTCGTTTCACACTTCATGTGGTTCAGGTTTTGGGATTACATGAAGCATTGATGGACATTTTTATTGTGGAAAATGAGATTGAGTAAGAATTACCTGTTTCCTTTGTATTGCTGGATTCACTTAAAACATCTGGGTTTCTCTCCTTCTTCAGGGTCTGCTCTGCTGTATCTTTACAATTTTTCAAGTTTTAGTTCTCGAAACTGAAGAATAACTCGTGCTATGTTATAGGTATAAAATCACCAAATAATCGATGACTATTCACTGTTCTGGTTTGTTTAATCTATGAAAAAGTTTGTAATTATAGTTCCAGAAACTGAATCGTTCTTCATAAAGACTGAGTATATTATTTTAGAAAATAATCGATAACGTTTAAGTTGGTAGCATAGGAGTAATTTGTTTGCCAAAAATACTACCGATGAAACAATGGCCGGAAAATTTAATCGTTGCGCTCATCGTCACCAGTTCAATTGAAAATTCCTCTAAGCGTTTGCCGTCGAGATATCGGTTTATTTATCGTCTTAGTTATAATTAAGATTAGGCCTTTGCCTTATTTTTTTTAAAAACCGAAAAAGGCAAAGTATTTCTGTCGGTATACCTCCGTTCACGCACTCTGCGACGCTCTATATATAAATTTAAATCAGAGGCAGCGCAAAGCATTTTTTTAGAGGAAGCGGTTTCTCTTTTAGTGATTGCAGAAAGCAATGGTCTAAATATTTGCGTTTTCCTTTGCAAATGTCCTTCACATCATGGAAATTCACACGTCTTTTGCTTTGGACAAGTACCAGAGCTCAACCTTTGACTGAAAAATAAATAATTAAATCAAATATTCCATGCTTTATAAGAAAAGGAGGAAAACTGACATTGAATGAGCTTTTGTCAATTTAGTTCAAATGCACATCCGCTTAGTTCTGTAGTTTGACCTCCTGTATCCTAACAAAGCTATATGCGTAAGCATCGCAATGGGTGTGGTACAAAAGACACATTTGACCATCTTTTTTCGTTTCACACTTCATGTGGTTCAGGTTTTGGGATAGCATTAAGCATTGATGGACATTTTTATTGTGGAGAATGAGATTGAGTAAGAATTACCTGTTTCCTTTTTATTGCTGGATTCGCTTGAATCATCTTGGTTTCTCTCCTTCTTCAGGGTCTGCTCTGCTGAATCTGTTAAATGTTTGAAGTTTAATTTCTCTAAAGTGAAGCGTAAATCGTGCTACGTAAGAGGTATTCAACCACCAAATAAACGATGAATTTTCACTTTTCTGGTTAAGTGAATCTATTTAAACCTTTAAAATTATAGTTCCTGAAACTGGAGCGTACTTCATCAAGACTGAGTGTATAATTTTAGCAAATAATCGATTACGTTTAGCTTGGTAGAATAAGAATAATCCGTTTGCCAAAACTTCCAACCGATGAAACACTGGCCGGAAAATGTAATGGTTCCGCTCATCGTCACCAGTTCAATGTTAAATATTCCTCTAAGCGTATGCAGTCGAGATATCGTATTAATTCTCGTCTAAGTGATAATTAAGGTCAAGCCTTTGCCTGTTTTTTAAAAAACCTCAAAAGGCAAATTGGTTCTGTCGGTATACCTCCGTCCACGCAGTGTGTGACGCTGGCTTTATAAATATAAATCAGGGGCACCACCACGCTTTGATATTGAAGACGCGGTTTCGGTTTTCGCGATACCAGAAAGCAATGGTCTAATTATTTGAGTTTTCCATTGCGCATGTCCTTCACGTCATGGCAATTCACTCATCTTTCGCTTAGAGAAGTAGCAGAGCTAACCTTTGACTAAAGAATGAAGGGTGACATCAAATATTCCATGCTCTATAAGAAAAGGAGGAAAACTGACATTGAATAAGCTTTTGTCAGTTTAGTCCAAATGCACATCCGCTTAGTTCTGTAGTTTGACCTCCTGTATCCTTACAAAGCTATATGCGTAAGCATCGCAATGGGTGTGGTACAAAAGACACATTTGACCATCTTTTTTCGTTTCACACTTCATGTGGTTCAGGTTTTGGGATTACATTAAGCATTGATGGACATTTTTATTGTGGAAAATGAGATTGAGTAAGAATTACCTGTTTCCTTTGTATTGCTGGATTCACTTAAAACATCTGGGTTTCTCTCCTTCTTCAGGGTCTGCTCTGCTGAATCTGTTAAATGTTTGAGGTTTAATTTCTCTAAATTGAAGCGTAAATCGTGCTATGTGAGAGGTATTCAATCACAAATAAACGATGAATTTTCACTTTTCTGGATAAGTGAATCTATTTAAACCTTTAAAATTATAGTTCCTGAAATTGGAGCGTACTTCATCAAGACTAGGTGTATTATTTTAGCAAATAATCGATAACGTTTAACTTGATAGCATAGGAATAATCCGTTTGCCAAAACTCCAACCGATGAAACACTGGCCGGAAAATGTAATGATTGCGCTCATCGTCACCAGTTCAATTTTAAAAATTCCTCTAAGCGTATGCAGTCGAGATATCGTATTAATTTTCGTCTTAGTGATAATTCAGGTCAGGCCTTTGCCTGTTTTTTTTTTAAAAAAACCTCAAAAGGCAAATTGGTTCTGTCGGTATACCTCCGTTCAGGCAGTGTGCGACGCTGGCTTTTTAAATATAAATCAGGGGCAGCACCACGCTTTGATATTGAAGACGTGGTTTCGGTTTTCGCGATTCCAGAAAGCAATGGTTTGATTATTTGAGTCTTCCCTTGCGCATTTCAATCACGTCATGGCAATTCACAAATCTTTCGCTTTGGAGAAGTAGCAGAACTAACCTTCGACTAAAGAATGAAAGGTGACATCAAATACTCCATGCTTCATAAGAAAAGGAGGAAAACTGATATTGAATGAGCGTTTGTCCGTTTAGTCCGAATGCACATACGCTTAGTTCTGTAGTTTGACCTCCTGTATCCTTACAAAGCTATATGCGTAAGCATCGCAATGGGTGTGGTACAAAAGACATATTTGACTCTCTTTTTCGTTTCACACGTATGCGTCCCAGGATTTTGGGATAACTTTAAGCATTGAAGAGCACTTTTATTGTGGAGAATGAGGGTGAGTAAGAAATATCTGCTTCCTTTGTATTGCTGGATTCACTTAAAACATCTGGGTTTCTCTCCTTCTTCAGGGTCTGCTCTGCTGTATCTTTACAATTTTTTAAGTTTTAGTTCTCGAAACTGAAGCGTAAATCGTGCTACGTAACAGGTATAAAATCACCAAATAATCGATGACTATTCACTGTTCTGGTTTGTTGAATCTATGAAAACGTTTGAAATAATAGTATCTGAAACTGAATCGTAATTCATTAAGACTGAGTGTATTATTTTAGCAAATAATCGATAACGTTTAAGTTGGTATCATAGAAATAATTTGTTTGTCGAAAATACTACCTATGAAACAATGGCCGGAAAATTTAATCATTGCGCTCATCGTCACCAGTTCAATTTAAAATTCCTCTAAGCTTATACCGTCGAAATATCGTACTCATTCTCGTCTAAGTTATAATTCAGATCAAACCTTTGCCTATATCTTTGAAAAAGCGTAAAAGGAAAATCGGTACTGTCCGTATTTCTCCGTTCACGCACTCTGCAACGCTCGCTTTATTAATATAAATCAGAGGCAGCGCTAAGCATTGATTTTGACGAGGCGGTTTCTTTTTTCACGATACCAAAAAGCAATGGTCTAATTATTTGAGTCTTCCCTTGCGCATGTCCTTCACGTCATGGCAATTCACTCATCTTTTGCTTAAGAGAAGTAGCAGAGCTAACCTTCGACTAAAGAATGAAGGGTGACATCAAATATTCCATGCTCTATAAGAAAAGGAGGAAAACTGACATTGAATACGCTTTTGTCAGTGTAGTCCGAATGCACATACGCTTACTTCTGTAGTTTGACCTCCTGTATCCTTGCAAAGCTATATGCGTAAGCATCGCAATGGGTGTGGTACAAAAGACCCATTTGACTATCTATTTCGTTTCACACTTCATGTGGTTCAGGTTTTGGGATAGCATTAAGCATTGAAGGACACTTTTTTTGTGGAGAATGAGATTGAGTAGGAATTACCTGTTTCCTTTTTATTGCTGGATTCACTTGAATCATCTTGGTTTCTCTCCTTCTTCAGGGTCTGCTCTGCTGAATCTGTTAAATGTTTGAGGTTTAATTTCTCTAAATTGAAGCGTAAATCGTGCTATGTGAGAGTTATTCAATCACAAATAAACGATGAATTTTCACTTTTCTGGATAAGTGAATCTATTTAAACCTTTAAAATTATAGTTCCTGAAATTGGAGCGTACTTCATCAAGACTAGGTGTATTATTTTAGCAAATAATCGATAACGTTTAACTTGATAGCATAGGAATAATCCGTTTGCCAAAACTCCAACCGATGAAACACTGGCCGGAAAATGTAATGATTGCGCTCATCGTCACCAGTTCAATTTTAAAAATTCCTCTAAGCGTATGCAGTCGAGATATCGTATTAATTTTCGTCTTAGTGATAATTCAGGTCAGGCCTTTGCCTGTTTTTTTTTAAAAAAACCTCAAAAGGCAAATTGGTTCTGTCGGTATACCTCCGTCCACGCAGTGTGTGACGCTGGCTTTATAAATATAAATCAGGGGCAGCACCACGCTTTGATATTGAAGACGCGGTTTCGGTTTTCGCGATACCAGAAAGCAATGGTCTAATAATTTGAGTTTTCCATTGCGCATGTCATTCACGTCTTGGCAATTCACAAATTTTTCGCTTTAGAGAAGTAGCAGAGCTAACCTTCGACTAAAGAATGAAAGGTGACAACAAATATTCCATGCTGTATAATAAAAGGAGGAAAAACTGACATTGAATAAGCTTTTGTCAGTAAAGTCCAAATGCACATACGCTTATTTCTGTAGTTTGACCTCCTGTATCCTTACGAAGCTATATGCGTAAGCATGGCAATGGGTGTGGTACGAAAGACCCATTTGACTATCTATCTCGTTTCACACTTCATGTGGTTCAGGTTTTGGGATAGCATTAAGCATTGAAGGACACTTTTATTGTGGAGAATGCGATCGAGTAAGAATTACCTGTTTCCTCTTTTATTGCTGGATTCTCTTGAATCATCTTGGTTTCTCTCCTTCTTCAGGGTTTGCTCTGTGTAACCTATTTAATTTTTGAGAATTAATTTCTTTAAACTAAAGCGTAAATCGTGCTTCGTAAGATGTATTCAATCACCAAATGAACGATGACTTTTCCCTGTTCTGGTTTGGTGAATCTATTTATGTGTATGAAATTACTGTTCCTGAAATTGTAGCGTACTTTATCTAGAGTGTTTGTATGTTTTAACAAATTATCGATATCTTTTAACGCGGTTGCATAGGAATAATCCCTTTGCCGAAAATACAACCGGCGAATCGCAGACCGGAATTTTATTCGTTGAGCTCATTGTCACCAGTTTAATTCAAAATTCCTCTTAGCGTATAGAATTGAAATATCGTATTAATTCGCGTTTTAGTGATAATTGAGATCAGGCGTTTGCCTGTTTTTTTAAAAACATCAAAAGGCAAATTTGTTCTGTCCGTATACCTCCGTTCACGCAGTGTGTGACAGTGGCTTTATAAATATAAATTAGAAGCAGCGCAAAGCATTTATTTAGACGAGGCGGTTTCTGATTTCCCGATACCAGAAAGCAATGGTCTAATAAAATTAACTCTACCCTAGCGCATGTCCTTCACATCATGGCAATTCACACATCTTTTGCTTTGGAGAAGTATCAGAACTCAACCTTCGACTAAAGAATGAATTGTGAAATTGAATATTCCATGCTCTATAAGAAAAGGAGGAAAACTGACATTGAATGAGCTTTTGTCAGTTACGTTCGATTGCATATACGCTACGTTCTGTAGTTTGTCCTCCTATTCCCTTACAAAGCTCTTTTCGTTAGCATCGCAATGGGTGTGGTACAAAAAACACATATGCCTATCTATTTCGTTTCACACTTCATGTGGTTCAAGTTTTAGGGGTAGCATTAAGCATTGAAGGACACTTTTATTTTGGAGAATGCGATTGAGTAAGAATTACCTGTTTCGTTTTTATTGCTAGATTCACTTGAATCATTTTGGTTTCTCTCCTTCCTCAGGGTCTGCTGTGCTGAATCTATAAAATTTTGAGGTAAAAATTTCTCAAAACTAAAGCCTAAATCGTGCGACGTAAGTGGTATTCGATCACCAAATAAACGATGACCTTTCACTGTTCTGGTTTGGTGAATCTATTTAAACGTATGAAATTATAGTTCCTGAAACTGAAGCGTACTTAATCAAGAGTGTTTTTGTTTTAACAAATTATCAAATTACTTTTAACGATGTTGCATAGGAAAAAACCCTTTGCCAAAAATACAACCGGCGAATCGCTGACCGGAATTTTATTCTTTGAGCTCATCGGCACCAGTTTAATTCAAAAATTCCTCTTAGCGTATAGAATCGAAATATCGTATTGATTATCGTCTTAGTAATAATTAAGATCAGGCCTTTGCCTGTTTTTTTAAAACCTTAAAAGGCAAATTTGTACTGTCCATATACCTCCGTTCACGCAGTGTGTGAGAGTGGCTTTATAAATATAAATCAGAATTAGCGCCAAGCATTTATTTAAACGAGTTGTTTTCTGATTTCGCGATACCAGAAAACAATGGTCTTAAAACTTGACTCTACCCTAGCGCATGTCCTTCACATCATGGCAATTCACACGTCATTTGCTTTGGAAAAGTACCAGAGCTCAAACTTTGACTAAAGAATGAATTGTGAAATCGAATATTCCATGCTCTATAAGAAAAGGAGGAAAACTGACATTGAATGAGCTTTTGTCAGTTTAGTTCGATTGCATATACGCTACGTTCTGTAGTTTTTCCTCCTGTATCCTTACAAAGCTCTTTGCGTAAGCATCGCAATGGGCGGGGTACAAAAGACACAGATGACTATCTATCTCGTTTCACACTTCATGTGATTCAGGTTTTGGGATAGCATTAAGCACTGAAGGACACTTTTATTGTGGAGAATGAGATTGAGTAAGAATTACCTGTTTCCTTTTTATTGCTGGATTCACTTGAATCATCTTGGTTTCTCTCCTTCTTCAGGGTTTGCTCTGTGTAACCTATTAAATGTTTGAGATTTAATTTCTTTAAACTGAAGTGAAAATCGTGCTACGTAAGAGGTATTCAATCACCAAATAAACGATGAATTTTCCCTGTTCTGGTTTGGTGAATCTATTTATGTGTATGAAATTATAGTTCCTGCAACTGTAGCGTACTTTATCTAGAGTGTTTGTATGTTTTAACAAATTATCGATTACTTTTAAACGATGTTGCATAGGAATAATCACTTTGCCGAAAATACAACCGGCGAATTGCAGACCGGAATTTTATTCGTTGAGCGCATCGTCACAGTTTAATTCAAAAATTCCTCTACGCGTATAGAATCGAAATATCGTATTAATTCGCGTCTTAGTGATAATAGGGATCAGGCCTTTGCCTGTTTTTTTTTTAAAACCTCAAAAGGCAAAATTGTTCTGCCCATATACTTCCGTACACGCAGTGTGTGACACTGGCTTTATAAATATAAATTAGAAGCAGCGCCAAGCATTTATTTAGACGAGATAGTTTCTGTTTTCCCGATACCAGAAAGCAATGGTCTTATAAAATTGACTCTACCCTAGCGCATGTCCTTCACATCATGGCAATTCACACGTCTTTTGCTTTGGAGAAGTATCAGAGCTCAAACTTTGACTAAAGAATGAATGGTGAAATCGAATATTCCATGCTCTAAAAGAAAAGGTGGAAAACTGACATTAAATGAGCTTTTGTCAGTTTAGTTCGAATGCACATACGCTTAGTTCTGTAGTTTGACCTCCTGTATCCTTACAAAGCTCTATGCGTAAGCATCGCAATTGGCGTGGTACAAAAGACACATTTGACTATCTATCTCGTTTCACACTTCATGTGATTCAGGTTTTGGGTTAGCATTAAGAATTGAAGGACACTTTTATTGTGGAGAATGAGATTGAGTAAGAATTACCTGTTTCCTTTTTATTGATGGGTTCTCTTGAATCATCTTGGTTTCTCTCCTTCTTCAGGGTTTGCTCTGTGTAACCTTTTAAATGTTTAAAATTTAATTTCTTAAAAACTAAAGCGTAAATCGTGCTACGTAAGATGTATTCAATCACCAAATAACGATGACCTTTCCCTGTTCTGGTTTGGTGAATCTATTTAAATGTATGAAATTATAGTTCCTGAAACTGTAGCGTACTTTTTCTAGAGTGTTTGTATGTTTTAACAAATTATCGATTACTTTTAACGATGTTGCATAGGAATAATCACTTTGCCGAAAATACAACCGGCGAATCGCAGACCGGAATTTTATTCGTTGAGCGCATTGTCACAGTTTAATTCAAAAATTCCTCTACGCGTATAGAATCGAAATATCGTATTAATTCGCGTCTTAGTGATAATAGGGATCAGGCCTTTGCCTGTTTTTTTTTAAACCTCAAAAGGTAAAATTGTTCCGTCCGTATACCTCCGTTCACGCAGTGTGTGACACTGGTTTTATAAATATAAATTAGAAGCAGCGCCAAGCATTTATTTAGACGAGGTGGTTTCTGTTTTCCCGATACCAGAAAGCAATGGTCTTATAAATTTGGCTCTACCCTAGCGCATGTCCTTCACATCATGGCAATTCACACGTCGTTTGCTTTGGAGATATACCAGAGCTCAACCTTCGACTAAAGAATGAATGGTGAAATTGAATATTCCATGCTCTAAAAGAAAAGGTGAAAAACTAACATTGAATGAGCTTTTGTCAGTTTTGTTCGAATGCATATACGCTACGTTCTGTAGTTTGTCCTCCTGTATCCTTACAAAGCTCTATGCATAAGCATCGCGATGGGTGTGGTACAAAAGACACAGATGACTATCTATCTCGTTTCACACTTCATGTGATTCAGGTTTTGGGATAGCATTAAGCATTGAAGGACACTTTTATTGTGGAGAATGAGATTGAGTAAGAATTATCTGTTTCCTTTTTATTGCTGAATTCACTTGGATCATCTTGGTTTCTCTCCTTCTTCAGGGTTTGCTCTGCTGAATCTATTAAATGTTTGAGGTTTAATTTCTTTAAACTGAAGTGAAAATCGTGCTACGTAAGAGGTATTCAATCACCTAATAAACGATGACCTTTCACTGTTCTGGTTTGGTGAATCTATTTAAACGTATGAAATTATAGTTCCTTAAACTAGTGCGTACTTTATCAAGACGGAGTGTGTTTTAACAAATTATTGATTACTTTTAACGATGTTGCATAGGAATAATCCCTTTGCTGAAAATACAACCGGCAAATCGCAGACCGGAATTTTATTCGTTGAGCTCATCATCACCAGTTTAATTCAAAAATTCCTCTTAGCGTATAGAATCGAAATATCGTAGTAATTCTCGTCTTAGTGATAATAGGGATCAGGACTTTGCCTGTTTTTTAAAACCTCAAAAGGCAAAATTGTTCTGTTCGTATACCTTCGTTCACGCAGTGTGTGACACTGGCTTTATAAATATAAATCAGAAGCAGCGCCAAGCATTTATTAAGACGAGGTGGTTTCTGTTTTTGCGATACCAAAATCCAAAGATCTAATAAAATTTACGTTACCCTAGCTCATGTCCTTCACGTCTTAGAAATTCAGACGTCTTTGCTTTGGAGAAGTAAGAGAGCTCAACCTTCGACTAAAGAATGAAGGGTGACATCGAATATTCTATACTCCATAGAAAAAGGAGGAAAACTGACATCGAATGAGCTTTTGTTAGTTGAGTCCGAATGCACATACGCACCGTTCTGTAGTTTGATATCTTGTATCCTTACAAAGCTCTAAGCTTTAGCACCGCAATGGAAGTGGTACAACGGATATATTTGACGCTTTTTCGTTTAACACATCATTCAGCCCAGATTTTGGGATAACTTTTAGCTTTAAAGGACACTTTTAATGTGGAGAATGTGAGTGAGTAAGAATTACCTGCTTCCTTTGTATTGCTGGATTCATCTGGGTTTCTCTCCTTCTTCAGGGTCTGCTCTGCTAAATCTATGAAATGTGTGAAGTTTTAGTTATCGAAACTGAAGTGTAAATCGGGCTACATAAGATGTATTAAATCATCAAATTATCGATGTCTTTTAACTGTTCTGGTTTGGTGAATCTATGGAAACGTTTGAAATTGTATATTTTGAAAAACCGCAAAATGCAAATTGTTTCTGTCCATATTTCTCCATTCAAGTGCTGTGCGACGCTCGCTATATACCTATAAATCAGGGACAGCTACTAGCATTGAGTTTGACGAGGCGCCTTATGTGTTCGTGATTCCAAAACGACATGGTCTTAATGATGTGAGTGTTCCCTTGCGCATGTCCTTCACCTCATGGCAATTCACACGTCTTCTGCTGTGAGGAGGTACCAAAGCTAAAGTATCCATTGAGGAATGAATTTCAAGTCAATTAATCCGTGCTGTAAACATAAAGAAGGCATACTGACATGAAATAAGCGCCCCGCATTTTAGTACAAATGCACATTTGCTACATTCTCTAGATTTTTCTCTTGTAACCTTACAAGGCTCTAAGCAAATGCATCGCAATGGGAAGAAACAAAAGACAAATTTGACTCTCTGTTTTCTTTCACACTTAATGTAGCCAATGATTTGGGATTTCTTGAAATATTGAAAGATATTTTTTTATTGTGAAGAATGAGGTTGAGTAAGAACTACCTGTTTCCTGTGTACTGCTGTATTTGTTCAAATCATCTGGGTTTCCGTTTTCCTTCAGTGTCTCCTGAGATGAATCTGTGAAAGGGTTAAAGATATAGTTTCTATTTATCCTGAAGGTGGGGTTTCATTCACTAAATTGTGGATTACTTTTACTTTAAAGCATATGAATAATCCCTTTGCCGAAAATTCTACGGGCGAATCACAGATTTGCATGCATACTTCAGACCGGAAATTTTATCATTGAGCTCGAAAATTCCTCTAAGCATATACGGTCGAAATCTCGTAGTCATTCTCTTTATATGTAATAATTGAAATCAGGCCTTTGACTGCTTATTTAAAAAAACCGCAAAATGCCATTTGGTTCTGTCCATCTTTCACCAGTCACGTTTTGTGCGACGCTCGCTGCATAAATATAAATAAGGGGCAGGTCCATGCATTGAGTTTGATAGGGCGGCTTCATTGTTCGTGATACCAGAACGCAATAGTCTTAATGAATTGAGTGATCCCTTGCGCATATCCTTTAGCTCATGGCAATTCACCCGTCTTCTGCTGTAAGAAAGTACCAGAGATAAATTATCCATTGAGGAATGAACGGTGAAGTCAAATAATCCGTGCTGTTAACGAAAAGAAGTCATACTGACATTGAATAAGCTCCCGGCATTGATGTCAGAATGCACATTTGTTACGTTATGTTGTTTTTTCTCTTGTTTTCTTACAACGCTCGAAGCATAAGCGTCGCAAGGGGAAGGAAAACAAGACAAATTTGATTCTCTGTTTCCATTTACACTTCACGTAGCCTATGGTTGTGGATTTTATGAAATATTGAAGGATATTTATTGTGAAGAATGAGGTTGAGTAAGAACTACCTGTTTCTAGTGTACTGCTGTATTCGTTCAAATCATCTGGGTTTCCGTCTTCATTCAGTGTCTCCTGTGATGAATCTGTGAAAAGTTTTAAATAAAAAGTTTCTTAATCTGGAGCCTATTTCATCCTAAAGGTGGGTTTTCTTGCACTAAATTATGAATTACTTTTACATTAAAGCATATGAATAATCCCTTTGCCGAAAAAGTCTACGGGTGAAACACAGATTTGCATGCATACTTAAAACCGGAAATTTTATCATTGAGCTCATCGTATGTAAATAAACTCAAAAATTCCTCTTAGAATATACGGTCAACATCTCGTAGTCATTCTTATATATGTAATAATTGAGATCAGGCCTTTGACTGCTTATTTAAAACAACCGCAAAAGGTCGTTTGATTCTGTCCATCATTTACCAGTCACGTGTTGTGCGACGCTCGCTGTATAAATATGAATAAGGAACAGCTCCATGCATTGAGTTTGACGAATCGGCTTCAGTGTTCATGATACCAGAACGACATGTTCTTAATGAATTTGGTTTTCCTTGCGCATTTCCTTTCACCTCATGGCAATTCACACTCTTCTACTGTGAGGAAGTACCAAAGCTAAAGTATCGATTGAGAAATGAATTTTTGAAGTAAATAATCAGTGCTGAAAACGAAAAGAAGGCATACTGACATTGAATGAGCTCCCGGCATTTTAGTACAAATGCACATTTGCAACGTTCTGTAGTTTTGTTAGTTCTGTAGTTTCCTTACAAGGCTCTCAGGGTAAGCGTCGCAATGGGAATGTACAAAAGACAAATTTAGCTCTCTGTTTTCTTTCAAACTTCATGAAGCACATGCTTTGGGATTTCTTGAAATATGGAAGGATATTTTTACTTTGATGAATGAGGTTGAGTAAGAACTACCTGTTTCCTGTGTACTGCTGCATTCGTTCAAATCCTCTGGGTTTCCGTCTTCCTTCAAGGTTTTTTGTGGTAAATCTGTGAAAAGGTTTAAAGTTATAGTTTCTTAATCTAGAGCCTATTTTATCCTAAAGGTGGGTTATTATTCATTAAAGTATGGATTAATTTTACTTAAAAAGTATATGAATAATCCCTTTGCCGAAAGTTCTACGGGCGAAAAACAGATTTGCGTGCGTACTTCAGACCGGAAATGTTATCACTGAGCTCATCGTTAGCAAATAAAGGCAAACATTCCGCTTAGTTTATACAGTCGAAATCTCGTAGTTATTATCTTTCATATAATAATTGAGATCAGGCCTTTGAATGCTTATTTAAATCAACCGCAAAATGCATTTTGTTCTGTCCATCATTCACCAGTCACGTGTTGTGCCACGCACGCTCTATAAATATAAATAAGGGACAGCTCCATGCATTGAGTTTGACAAGGCGGCTTTAGTGTTCATGATTCCAGATTGCAATGTTCTTAATAAATTGAGTCTTCCCTTGCGCATTTCTTTTACCTCATGGCATTTCACACGTCTTTTGCTGTGAGGAAGTACCAAAGCTAAAGTATTCATTGAGGAATGAATTTTGAAGTCAAATAATCCGTGCTGTAAACGAAAAGAAGGCATACTGACATTGAATGAGCTCCCGGCATTTTAGTACAAATGCACATTTGCTTCGTTTTCTAGATTTTTCTCTTGTTTCCATACAAGGCTCTAAGCATAAGCATCGCAATGGGAAGAAACAAAAGACAAATTTGACTCTCTGTTTTCTTTCTTACTTCATGTAGCCAATGATTTGGGATTTCTTGAAATATTGAAAGATTTTTTTTATTGTGAAGAATGATGTTGAGTAAGAACTACCTGTTTCCTGTGTACTGCTGTATTCGTTCAAATCATCTGGGTTTCCGTTTTCCTTCAGTGTCTCTTGAGGTGAATCGGTGCAAAGGTTTAAGGATACAGTTTCTTAATCTGGAGCCTATTTCATCCTGAAGGTGGGGTTTCATTCACTAAATTGTGGATTACTTTTACTTTAAAGCATATGAATAATCCCTTTGCCGAAAATTCTACAGGCGAATCACAGATTTGCATGCATACTTAAGACCGGAAATTTTATCATTGAGCTCGAAAATTCCTCTAAGCATATACGGTCGAAACCTCGTAGTCTTTCTCTTAAATGTAATAATTGAAATCAGGCCTTTGACTGCTTATTTAAAAAACCGCAAAATGCCATTTGGTTCTGTCCATCTTTCACCAGTCACGTTTTGTGCGACGCTCGCTGCATAAATATAAATAAGGGGCAGGTCCATGCATTGAGTTTGATAGGGCGGCTTCATTGTTCGTGATACCAGAACGCAATAGTCTTAATGAATTGAGTGATCCCTTGCGCATATCCTTTAGCTCATGGCAATTCACCCGTCTTCTGCTGTAAGAAAGTACCAGAGATAAATTATCCATTGAGGAATGAACTGTGAAGTCAAATAATCCGTGCTGTTAACGAAAAGAAGTCATACTGACATTGAATAAGCTCCCGGCATTTAAGTCAGAATGCACATTTGCTACGTTATGTTGTTTTTTTCTCTTGTTTCCTTACAAGGCTCGAAGCATAAGCGTCGCAAGGAGAATGAAAACAAGACACATTTGACTCTCGGTTTTCATTTACACTTCACGTAGCCTATGGTTGTGGATTTTATGAAATATTGAAGGATATTTTTATTGTGAAGAATGAGGTTGAGTAAGAACTACCTGTTTCTAGTGTACTGCTGTATTCGTTCAAATCATCTGGGTTTCCGTCTTCATTCAGTGTCTCCTGTGATGAATCTGTGAAAAGTTTTAAATAAAAAGTTTCTTAATCTGGAGCCTATTTCATCCTAAAGGTGGGTTTTCTTGCACTAAATTATGAATTACTTTTACATTAAAGCATATGAATAATCCCTTTGCCGAAAAGTCTACGGGTGAAACACAGATTTGCATGCATACTTCAGACCGGAAATTTTATCATTGAGCTCATCGTATGTAAATAAACTCAAAAATTCCTCTTAGAATATACGGTCAACATCTCGTAGTCATTCTTATATATGTAATAATTGAGATCAGGCCTTTGACTGCTTATTTAAAACAACCGCAAAAGGTCGTTTGATTCTGTCCATCATTTACCAGTCACGTGTTGTGCGACGCTCGCTGTATAAATATGAATAAGGAACAGCTCCATGCATTGAGTTTGACGAATCGGCTTCAGTGTTCATGATACCAGAACGACATGTTCTTAATGAATTTGGTTTTCCCTTGCGCATTTCCTTCACCTCATGGCAATTCACACTCTTCTACTGTGAGGAAGTACCAAAGCTAAAGTATCGATTGAGAAATGAATTTTGAAGTAAATAATCAGTGCTGAAAACGAAAAGAAGGCATACTGACATTGAATGAGCTCCCGGCATTTTAGTACAAATGCACATTTGCAACGTTCTGTAGTTTTGTTAGTTCTGTAGTTTCCTTACAAGGCTCTCAGGGTAAGCGTCGCAATGGGAATGTACAAAAGACAAATTTAGCTCTCTGTTTTCTTTCAAACTTCATGAAGCACATGCTTTGGGATTTCTTGAAATATGGAAGGATATTTTTACTGTGAAGAATGAGGTTGAGTAAGAACTACCTGTTTCCTGCGTACTGCTGCATTCGTTCAAATCCTCTGGGTTTCCGTCTTTCTTCAGGGTTTTTTGTGGTAAATCTGTGAAAAGGTTTAAAGTTATAAAATCTTAATCTAGAGCCTATTTTATCCTGAAGGTGGGTTATCATTCATTAAATAATAGATATCTTTTACTTAAAAATTATATAAATAATCCCTTTGCCGAAAGTTCTACGGGCGAAAAACAGATTTGCGTGCGTACTTCAGACGGGACATTTTATCACTGAGCTCATCGTTAGCAAATAAAGTCAAACATTCCTCCTAGTTTATACAGTCGAAATCTCGTAGTTATTATCTTTCATATAATAATTGAGATCAGGCCTTTGAATGCTTATTTAAATCAACCGCATAATGTCATTTTGTTCTGTCCATCATTCACCAGTCACGTGTTTGTGCCACGCTCGCTGAATAAATATAAATAAGGGACAGCTCCATGCATTGAGTTTGACAAGGCGGCTTCAGTGTTCATGATTCCAGATTGCAATGTTCTTAATAAATTGTGTCTTCCCTTGCGCATTTCTTTCACCTCATGGCATTTCACACGTCTTTTGCTGTGAGGAAGTACCTTAGCTAAAGTATTCATTGAGGAATGAATTTTGAAGTCAAATAATCAGTGCTGAAAACGAAAAGAAGGCATACTACATTGAATGAGCTCCCGGCATTTTAGTACAAATGTACATTTGCTACGTTCTGTAGTTTCCTTTAGTTCTGTAGTTTCCTTACAGGGCTCTCAGGGTAAGCGTCGCAATCGGAAGGTTCAAAACACAAATTTGACTAGTTTTTGTTTAACACTTCATGAAGCCCATGCTTTGGGATTTCTTGAAATATGGAAGGATATTTTTATTGTGAAGAATGAGGTTGAGTAAGAACTACCTTTTTCCTGTGTACTGCTGCATTCGTTCAAATCATCTGGGCATCCGTCTTCCTTCAGCGTTTCCTCTGGTGAATCTAAGAACATTTATAAATTTATAGTTTCTTAATCTGGAGCCCATTTCATCCTGAAGTTGGGTTTTCATTCATCAAATCATGGATTCCTTCTACTTAAAAAGCATATGAATAATCCCTTTGCCGAAAGTTCTACGAGCGAAAAACAGATTTGCATGCGTACTTCAGACCGGACATTTTATCACTGAGCTCATCGTTAGCAAATATATTCAAAAATTCGTATTAGTATATACAGTCGAAATCTCGTAGTTATTCTCTTATATATAATAATTGAGATCAGGCCTTTGAATGCTTATTTAAATCAACCGCAAAATATCATTTTGTTCTGTTCATCTTTCACTTGTCGCGTGTTGTGCCACGCTCGCTGAATAAATATTAATAAGGGACAGCTCCATGCATTGAGTCTCACAAGGCGGCTTCATTGTTCATTATTCCAGATTGCAATGTTCTGAATAAATTGAGTCTACCCTTGCGCATTTCTTTCACCTCATGGCATTTCACACGTATTTTACTGTAAGGAAGTACCAAAGCTAAAGTATTCATTGGATAATGAATTTTGAAGTCAAATAATCAGTGCTCAAAACAAAAAGAAGGCATACTGACATTGAATGAGCTCCCGGCATTTTAGTACAAAATCACATTTGCAACGTTCTGTAATTTTCTTAGTTTTGTAGTTTCCTTACAGGGCTCTCAGGGTAAGCGTCGCAATGGGAATGTACAAAAGACAAATTTAGCTCTCTTTTTTCTTTCAAACTTCATGAAGCACATGCTTTGGGATTTCTTGAAATATTGAAGGATATTTTTACTGTGAAGAATGAGGTTGAGTAAGAACTACCTTTTTCCTGTGTATTGCTGCATTCGTTTAAATCCTCTGGGTTTCCGTCTTCCTTCAGGGTTTCCTGTGGTAAATCTGTGAAAAGGTTTAAAGTTATAGTTTCTTAATCTGGAGCCTATTTTATCCTGAAGGTTGGTTATCATTCATTAAATAATGGATTACTTTTACTTAAAAATTATATGAATAATCCCTTTGCCGAAAGTTCTACGGGTGAAAAACAGATTTGCGTGCGTACTTCAGACCGGACATTTTATCACTGAGCTCATCGTTAGCAAATAAAGTCAAACATTCCTCTTAGTTTATACGTTCCAAATCTCGTAATTATTATCTTTCATATAATAATTGAGATCAGGCCTTTGAATGCTTATTTAAATCAACCGCAAAATGTCATTTTGTTCTGTCCATCATTCACCAGTCACGTGTTGTGCCACGCTCGCTGAGTAAATATAAATAAGGGACAGCTCCATGCATTGAGTTTGACAAGGCGGCTTCAGTGTTCATGATTCCAGATTGCAATGTTCTTAATAAATTGAGTCTTAATTGTGCATTTCTTTCACCTCATGGCATTTCACACGTCTTTTGCTGTGAGGAAGTACCAAAGCTAAAGTATTCATTGAGGAATGAATTTTGAAGTCAAATAATCAGTGCTGAAAACGAAAAGAAGGCATACTGACATTGAATGAGCTCCCGGCATTTTAGTACAAATGTACATTTGCTACGTTCTGTAGTTTCCTTAGTTCTGTAGTTTCCTTACAAGGCTCTCAGGGTAAGTGTCGCAATGGGAAGAAACAAGACAAATTTGACTCTCTGTTTTCTTTAAAACTTCATGTTTCCCATGCTTTGGGATTTCTTGAAATATGGAAGGATATTTTTATTGTGAAGAATGAGGTTGAGTAAGAACTACCTTTTTCCTGTCTACTGCTGCATTCGTTCAAATCATCTGAGTTTCCGTCTTCTTTCAGGTTTTCCTGTGGTAAATCTGTGAAAAAGGGTTTAAAGTTATAGTTTCTTAATCTGCAGCCTATTTCATCATGAAGGTGGGTTTTTATTTACCAAATTAGTTATTACTTTTACTTAAAAGCATATGAATAATCCCTTTGCCGAAAACTTCTACGGGCGAAACAAAGACTTGCATGCATACTTCAGACCATAAATTTTAGCATTGAGCTCATCGTCAGCAAATAAATTCAAATATTCCTCTTAATATATAGTAAAAGTCTCGTAGTTATTCTCTTTTATATAATAATTGCGATCAGGCCTTTGCCTGCTTATTTAAATAAACCGAAAAATGCCATTTGTTTCTGTCCGTTTTGCACCAGTCGCGTTTTGTGCGACGCTCGCTGCATAAATATAAATAAGGGACAGCTACATGCATTGAGTTTGACAAGGCGGCTTCAAAGTTCATGAAACCATAACGACATGATCTTATTGAATTGAGTCTTCCCTTGTGCATATATTTCACCTCGTGGCAATTCACACGTTTTTTGCTGTGATGAAGTATCAGAGCTTACCCTTTGACGGATAAATGAATGATGAAGTCAAATAATCTATCTTACATTTTCAAAGAAATTGGACTGCCAGCTCTCTGTTGTATTTGCCAATTTCACATGCGCTTCATGCCCCATGTGGCACGTGATACCACTGTAGGCAATCAAGCAGATGAACCAAACGCAGCAACAACGATGATGGGTGCCAGGAAGCGGTTAGTGGTCTATCAGACTAAGCCCGCAACGTGTCCTCGCGGTCTTCAAATTCAATTTCGGATAAATCTTTAATCGTTAGGTCATCGTTTGCGTGTAGGGGTGCAATAAAGGTTGACTCAAATTATATTTGTATATGGTGGTAACTAGGCAAGAAAGTGGAGGAACAGACTAGAGAGCAATCCACTCAAGATGATGGAAGACGTGCGATGCCATAGAAGGCAGTGTGCTTGACTAGTGGTAATTCCATGTCAAAAAGGAAAAGCACACGAAAACCAAATTGCCTCTTCATCCAAGCCCTGCAATCACAGCTAAGCCCGTCCGCGGGGTGCACAATTTAGTATGTCAACGAAAGAGAGTAACTGACTAAAGAATATTCTGCCAAAAAACATCCTAGACGTACCTACTGAAGAACCATTAATAAGAATGTATCCGAAATAAAATCCATTGGGCTAACATAGAAGTGAGCAACACTGCAGTTTTTTTCCATATCCTGTGCTATCTGTTCATTTCTGTTTTTGCATTTGCTTGCGTTAGTATATTTCAAACATTCTATAATATGTTATACGTAAATTGTCGTCATCTTTCGAATGTGAGCAATAATGCAGCAAGGCAATATACACTGCTTACTTGAATGTGTTTTAAATCTTATTGGACCTAGAACAACTTTGTGTTCACAGTCATGCTGACTACAACATCAGCAAATGAAGGCGGACTCACTTACACGATGGAATGCAGTGTTCAAATTACTACATTGATAACTTGCATGCACAATAACAAACAGTTGATATCAAAATAAGTGGCTTCTGAACACTTTCGTATACGCCACGATTGATCTATTTAATTCTGAGTTTTGCAGAACAATTTGGCAGTCATAGTTGACCAAAGAGTAAACGCTGCATGAACATAAATATATTGAATATTGGTCGAAAAGAACTAGCTGCGGATTACCCTTTGGTAGAGTTTCTGCGTCGATGTAGACATAAACTGGCTTGTCATTTTTCCTAAACGCGATCAATCTGAAATTATACTTCTCAGAAGGCAGCAGATTTGAAATGTGACCCTCGTTGGATGTAACAGGAATGGTCTGCCAACGCTTTCCTTTTTTCACTGCAAGCCGGAACTTTCCACTGAATTGGCTCGAATCATCTGGCGCCCTCCAGGATACCGAGACGGAAGTTAAAGTTACGGCTGTTGTTTTGAAATCTAATGGTTTAAACCATTCTTAAATGAAACAGCAAAGAAAACAATTTATCGAGTTGTTTTAATCCCTTTGAGTATTAAAAGGTTGCAGCACAACAGACGAACCCTAAAAGAATATTGCAAGCAAGCCAATAATCTAAAGGGAAACAAATTAAAAGGGGTTTGAAGGGTAGTGCAGAACGAGGACGAAAAAAACCGGGAAAAAGCAAATTAAAAAGTAAGGGTTTCGAAAAAACCAGTTACCGAGTGTGAATGAGCTAAGTGGAACCCACGAAAATTACGAGAAATGGGGCGAGGGGATCAGCCTCATGGTCAGTGAAAAGGAAAGTGATCCTAAAATAGTGTCAAACAGAGTAACATATAAACGCAAGTGAATTAAGGATGACAGTTAAACTCGCGAAAATGAAATCAGGAAGAGGAACAAACATTCTATACTTTGAAAACTCCAGTTTAATAAAATTAACCGATTTTTCACCATTTCCTCGCACTGCACAGGGCTTTGGAGTCATGTATATATATATGATAGTGTGGGGC
The DNA here is from genome assembly GCA_017591395.1 of Schistocephalus solidus. Taxonomy (NCBI): domain Eukaryota; kingdom Metazoa; phylum Platyhelminthes; class Cestoda; order Diphyllobothriidea; family Diphyllobothriidae; genus Schistocephalus; species Schistocephalus solidus. Next base: position 108,449 of record WEDG01001101.1, on the reverse strand, counting down.
TCACCGATCTGCTTAAGAGACATGCATGTTCCGTTAAGCCTTAGAGCTCAGACTAGAGCCCTCGCAGGCGGTCGCATAGCGACGTTTTGCATATAATGAAATGAAACTCTCAAAGACAAGGGAAACCGGAATGGCCATTTCTGTCTTATTAGCCATCATCAGCCGGTCATACTCAGTCCCAAAAGTGACACACCTGGGATTCGAACCCACGACCTTTGGTATTTGAGTCGAACGCTCTACCATAGAGCCATGGGCTCGTTGTTTTTTGTCGGTTGTGATCGGGAATATGATGATAGTGTAGATCTCACCGATCTGCTAAGGAACATGTATGCTCCGTTGTGCCCTGGAGCTCAGACTAGAGCACTCGCATGCGGTCGCATAGCGACGTGTTGCATATTATGAAATGGAACCGACAAAGACAAGGGAGACCGGAATGGCCATTTCTGGCTTATTAGCCGTCATCAGCCCGGCATACCAAATCCCAAGTGTGGCACACCTGGGATTCGAACCCGCGACCTGTGGTATTTGAGTGGAACGCTCATCCATTGAGCAGCTGGCTCGTTGTTTTTGTCGGTTCTGATCGGGAATATGATGATAGTTTAGGGCTCACCGATCTGCTAAAGGAACATGTATGTTCCGTTGTAATGTGTAGCTAAGACAAGAGCCCTTGAATATGGTCGCATAGTGACGTGTTGCATATTATAAAATGAAACCAACAAAGACAAGGGAGACTGGAATGGCCATTTCTGGCTAATTAGCCGTCATCATCAAGTCATACCCAATCCCAAGTGTGGCACACCTGGGATTCGAACCCACGACCTTTTGGTATTTGAGTCGAATGCTCTACCATTGAGCCACGGGCTCGTTGTTTTTTGTCGGTTGTCATCCTGAATATAATGATAGATTGGAGCTCACCGATCTGCTTAAGGAACATGTATGTTCCGTTGTGACCTGGAGCTCAGACAAAGGCCCACGCAAGCAGTCGCAAAGTGACGTGTTGCATATTATGAAATGGAACCGACAAAGACAAGGGAGACCGGAATGGCCATTTCTGGCTTATTAGCCATTATCAGCCCGGCATACCAAATCCCAAGTGTGGCACCCTGGGATTCGAACCAACGACCTTTGGTATTTGAGTCGAACGCTCTACCATTGAGCCACGGGCTTGTTTTTTTTGTCATATGTGATCGGGAATATGATGATAGTGTGGGGCTCACCGATCTGCTTAAGGAACATGTATGTTCCGTTGTACCCTGGAGCTCAGACTAGAGCACTCGCATGCGGTCGCATAGCGACGTGTTGCATATTATGAAATGGAACCGACAAAGACAAGGGAGACCGGAATGGCCATTTCTGGCTTATTAGCCGTCATCAGCCAGTCATACCCAAATCCCAAGTGTGGATCACCTGGGATTCGAACCCGCGACCTTTGGTATTTGAGTCGAACGCTCTACCATTGAGCCACGGGCTTGTTTTTTCGTCAGTTGTGATCGGGAATATGATGATAGTGTGGGGCTCAGCGATCTGCGTAAGGAACATGTATGCTCCGTTGTGCCCTGTAGCTCAGACAAGAGCCCTCGCAGGCGGTTGCATAGCGACGTGTTGCATATTATGAAATGGAACCGACAAGGAGAAGGGAGACCGGAATGACCATTTTTGAAATACAAGCCGTCATTAGCCAGTCATACCCATTCCCAAGTGTGCCAAACATGGGATTTGAACCCGCGACCTGTGGTATTTGAGTGGAACGCTCATCCATTGAGCAGCTGGCTCGTTGTTTTTGGTCGGTTCTGATCGGGAATATGATGATAGTTTAGGGCTCACCGATCTGCTAAAGGAACATGTATGTTCCGTTGTAATGTGGAGCTCAGACAAGAGCCCTTTAAAACGGTCGCATAGTGACGTGTTGCATATTATAAAATGAAACCAACAAAGACAAGGGAGACTGGAATGGCCATTTCTGGCTAATTAGCCGTCATCATCAAGTCATACCCAATCCCAAGTGTGGCACACCTGGGATTCGAACCCAACGACCTTTGTTATTTGGAGTCGAATGCTCTACCATTGAGCCACGGGCTCGTTGTTTTTGTCGGTTGTGATCGGGAATATGATGATAGTGTGGGGCTCACCGATCTGCTTAAGGAACATGTATGTTCCGTTGTGACCTGGAGCTCAGACAAAGGCCCACGCAAGCAGTCGCAAAGCGACGTGTTGCATATTATGAAATGGAACCGACAAAGACAAGGGAGACCGGAATGGCCATTTCTGGCTTATTAGCCATCATCAGCCCGGCATACCAAATCCCAAGTGTGGCACCCTGGGATTCGAACCAACGACCTTTGGTATTTGAGTCGAACGCTCTACCATTGAGCCACGGGCTTGTTTTTTTGTCATTTGTGATCGGGAATATGATGATAGTGTGGGGCTCACCGATCTGCTTAAGGAACATGTATGTTCCGTTGTGCCCTGGAGCTCAGACTAGAGCCCTCGCAGGCGGTCGCATAGCGACGTGTTGCATATTATGAAATGGAACCGACAAAAGACAAGGGAGACCGGAATGGCCATTTCTGGCTTATTAGCCGCCATCAGCCAGTCATACCCAAATCCCAAGTGTGGCACACCTGGGATTCGAACCCGCGACCTTTGGTATTTGAGTCGAACGCTCTACCATTGAGCCACGGGCTCGTTGTTTTTGTCGGTTGTGATCGGGAATATGATGATAGTGTGGGGCTCACCGATCTGCGTAAGGAAGATGTATGTTCCGTTGTGCCCTGTAGCTCAGACAAGAGCCCTCGCAGGCGGTCGCATAGCGACGTGTTGCATATTATGAAATGGAACCGACAAAGACAAGGGAGACCGGAATGGCCATTTCTGACATACAAGCCGTCATTAGCCAGTCATACCCATTCCCAAGTGTGCCAAACATGGGATTTGAACCCGCGACCTGTGGTATTTGAGTGGAACGCTCATCCATTGAGCAGCTGGCTCGTTGTTTTTGGTCGGTTCTGATCGGGAATATGATGATAGTTTAGGGCTCACCGATCTGCTAAAGGAACATGTATGTTCCGTTGTAATGTGGAGCTCAGACAAGAGCCCTTTGAAAACGGTCGCATAGTGACGTGTTGCATATTATAAAATGAAACCAACAAAGACAAGGGAGACTGGAATGGCCATTTCTGGCTTAATTAGCCGTCATCATCAAGTCATACCCAATCCCAAGTGTGGCACACCTGGGATTCGAACCCACGACCTTTGGTATTTGAGTCGAATGTTTCACCATTGAGCCACGGGCTCGTTGTTTTTGTCGGTTGTGATCGGGAATATGATGATAGTGTGGGAGCTCACCGATCTGCTTAAGGAACATGTATGTTCCGTTGTGCCCTGAGCTCAGACAAGAGCCTCGCAGGCGGTCGCATAGCGACGTGTTGCATATTATGAAATGGAACCGACAAAGACAAGGGAGACCGGAATGGCCATTTCTGGCTTATTAGCCGCCATCAGCCCGGCATACCAAATCCCAAGTGTGGCACACCTGGGATTCGAACCCGCGACCTTTGGTATTTGAGTCGCACGCTCTACCATTGAGCCACGGGCTTGTTTTTTTTGTCAGTTGTGATCGGGAATATGATGATAGTGTGGGGCTCAGCGATCTGCGTAAGGAAGATGTATGCTCCGTTGTGCCCTGGAGCTCAGACTAGAGCCCTCGCAGGCGGTCGCATAGCGACGTGTTGCATATTATGAAATGGAACCGACAAAGACAAGGGAGACCGGAATGGCCATTTCTGGCTTATTAGCCGTCATCAGCCAGTCATACCCAATCCCAAGTGTGGCACACCTGGGATTCGAAAACCGCGACTTTGGTATTTGAGTCGAACGCTCTACCATTGAGCCACGGGCTCGTTGTTTTTGTCGGTTGGATCGGGAATATGATGATAGTGTAGGGGCTCACCGATCTGCTTAAGGAACATGTATGTTCCGTTGTGCCCTGGAGCTCGTAGACTCAGAGCCTGGCAGGCAGTCGCATAGCGACGTGTTGCATATTATGAAAAACTGAACCGACAAAGACAAGGGGAGACCGGAATGGCCATTTCTGGCTTATTAGCCGTCATCAGCCAAGTCATACCCACTCCCAGGATTGCCACACCTGGGATTCGAACACACGACCTGTGGTATTTGAAGTGAACGCTAATCCATTGAGCCATGTGCTCGTAGTTTTTTGTCGGTTGTGATCCTGAATATGATGATAGTTTAGGGCTAACCAATCTGCTTAAGGAACATGTATGTGCCGTTGTGCCCTGGAGCTCAGACTCAGAGCCCTCGCAGGCAGTCGCATAGCGACGTGTTGCATATTATAAAAACTGAACCGACAAAGACAAGGGAGACCGGAATGGCCATTTCTGGCTTATAAGCCGTCATCATCCAGTCATACCCAATCGCAAGTGTGGCACACCTGTGATTCAAAACCACGGCCTTTGGTATTTGAGTCGAACGCTTTACCATAGAGCCACGGGCTCGGGGTTTTTTGTCGGTTGTGATCGGGAATATGATGATAGTGTATATCTTACCGATCTGCTTAAGGAACATGTATGTTCCGTTGTGCCCTGGAGATCAGACTATAGCCCTTGCAGGCGGTTGCATAGCGACGTGTTGCATATTATTAAATGGAAGCGACAAAGAAAAGGGAGACCGGAATGGCCATTTCTGGCTTATTAGCCGTCATCACCCAGTCATACCCAATCCCAAGTGTGACATACCTGTAATTCGAACCCGGGACCTTTGGTATTTGAGTCGAACGCTCTACCATTGAGCCACGGGCTCGTTGTTTTTGTCGGTTGCGATCGGGAATATGATGATAGTGTAGATCTCACCGATCTGCTTAAGGAGCATGTATGTTTTGTTGTGCCCTGGAGCTCAGACTAGAGCCCTCGCAGTCGGTCGCATAGCCGCGTCTTGCATATTATGAAATGGAACCCTCAAAAATACGGAAACCTGAATGGCCATTTCTGTCTTGTTAGCCGTCATCAGCCGGTCATACCCAGTCCCAAGTGTGGCTCAACTGGGATTAAAACCCGCGAACTTTGTTATTTAAGTTGAACGCTCATCCATTGACCTACGGGCTCATTGTTTTTTGACGGTTGTGATCGGGAATATGATGATAGTTTGGGGCTCACCGATCTGCTAAAGGAACATATATGTTCCGTTGTGAACTGGAGCTCACACTAGAGCCCAACGCAGGCTGTCGCATAGTGACGTGTTGCATATTGTAAAATGAAACAAACGAAGACAAAGGAGACCGGGATGGCTATTTTTGGCTTATTAGCCGCCATCAGCCCGGCATACCAAATGCCAAGTGTGGAACACCCTGGATTTGAAACCGCGACCTTTGGTATTTGAGTCGAACGCTCTACCATTGAGCCACGGGCTTGTTTTTTTTGTAAGTTGTGATCGGGAATAAGATGATAGTGTGGGGCTCACCGATCTGCTTTAGGAACATGTATGTTCAGTTGTGCCCTGGAGCTGAGACAAGAGCCCTCGCAGGCGGTTGCGTAGCGACGTGTTGCATATTATGAAATGGAACCGATAAAGTCAAGGGAGACCGGAATGTCCATTGCTGACTTATGAGCCGTCATTAGCAAGTCAAACCCATTCCCAAGTGTGGCACACCTGGGATTTAAAAAAACCGACTTTTGGTATTTGAGTCGAACGCTCTACCCTATTTTTTTTGTCAGTTGTGATCGGGAATATGATGATAGTGTGGGGCTCACCGATCTGCTTAATGAACATAAATGTTCCCTTGTGCCCTGTAGCTCAGACAAGAGCCCTCGCAGGCGGTTGCATAGCGACGTGTTGCATATTATGAAATGGAACCTCAAAGAGAAGGGAGACCGGAATGGCCATTTCTGAAATATAAGCCGTCATTAGCCAGTCATACCCATTCCCAAGTGTGCCAAACCTGGGATTCAAACCCGTGACGTTTGGTATTTGAGTCGAATGCTCTACCATTGAGCCACGGGCTCGTTGTTTTTGTCAATTGTGATCGGAAATATGATGATAGTTTAGGGCTAACCAATCTGCTTAAGAAACATGTATGTGCCGTTGTGCCCTGGAGCTCCGCTGTGACCCGGAGCTCAGACAAGAGCCCTCGCAGGCAGTCGCATAGCGACGTGTTGCATATTATAAAAACTGAACCGACAAAGACAAGGGAGACCGGAATGGCCATTTCTGGCTTATTAGCTGTCATCAGCCAGTCATACCCGCTCCCAGGTTGCCACACCTGCGATTTGAACACACGACCTGTGGTATTTAAAGTGAACGATAATCCATTGAGCCATGTGCTCGTAGTTTTTTGTCGGTTGTGATCCTGAATATGATGATAGTTTGGAGCTCACCGATCTGCTTAAGTAACATGTATGTTCCGTTGTGACCTGGAGCTTAGACAAGAGCCCTTGCAAACAGTCGCAAAGCGACGTTTTGCATATTATGAAACGGACCTGACAAAGACAAGGGAGACCGGAATGGCCATTTCTGGCTTATAAGCCGTCATCATCCAGTCATACCCAATCGCAAGTGTGGCACACCTGTGATTCAAAACCACGGCCTTTGGTATTTGAGTCGAACGCTCTACCATTGAGCCACGGGCTCGTTGTTTTTTGTCGGTTGTGATCGGGAATATGATGATAGTGTGGGCTCACCGATCTGCTTAAGGAACATGTATGTTCCGTTGCGCCCTGGAGCTCAGACTACAGCCCTTGCAGGCGGTCGCATAGCGTCGTGTAGCATATTATTAAATGGAACCGACAAAGACAAGGGAGACCGGAATGGCCATTTCTGGCTTATTAGCCGTCATCAGCCAGTCATACCCAATCCCAAGTGTGGCACACCTGGAATTCGAACCCGCGACCTTTGGTATTTGAGTCGAACGCTCTACCATTGAGCCACGGGCTCGTTGTTTTTGTCGGTTGCGATCGGGAATATGATGATAGTGTGATTCACCGATCTGCTTAAGGAACATGTATGTTCCGTTGTGCCCTGGAGCTCACACTAGAGCCCTCGCAGTCGGTCGCATAGCCGCGTCTTGCATATGATGAAATGGAACCGACAAAAGATACGGAGACCTGAATGGCCATTTCTGGCTTATTAGCCGTCATCAGCCAGTCATACCCAGTCCCAAGTGTGGCGCACCTGGGATTCGAACCCGCGAACTTTGTTATTTAAGTTGAACGCTCTATCCATTGAGCCACGGGCTGTTGTTTTTGTCGGTTGTGATCGGGAATATGATGATAGTTTGGGGCTCACCGATCTGCTTAAGGAACATGTATGTTCCGTTGTGCCCTGGAGCTCACACTAGAGCCCTCGCAGGCTGTCGCATAGTGACGTGTTGCATATTGATAAAATGAAACAAACGAAAGACAAGGAGACCGGAATGGCTATTTTCTGGCTTATTAGCCGTCATCAGCCCGGCATACCAAATGCCAAGTGTGGCACACCTGGATTCGAAACCGCGACCTTTGGTATTTGAGTCGAACGCTCTACCATTGAGCCACGGGCTTGTTTTTTTTGTAAGTTGTGATCGGGAATAAGATGATAGTGTGGGGCTCACCGATCTGCTTAAGGAACATGTATGTTCAGTTGTGCCCTGGAGCTGAGACAAGAGCCCTCGCAGGCGGTTGCGTAGCGACGTGTTGCATATTATGAAATGGAACCGATAAAGTCAAGGGAGACCGGAATGTCCATTGCTGACTTATGAGCCGTCATTAGCCAGTCAAACCCATTCCCAAGTGTGGCACACCTGGGATTTAAAAAAACCGACCTTTGGTATTTGAGTCGAACGCTCTACCATTTTTTTTGTCAGTTGTGATCGGGAATATGATGATAGTGTGGGGCTCACCGATCTGCTTAAGAAACATGCATGTTCCGTTGTGCCCTGGAGCTCAAACAAGAGCTCTCGCAGGCGGTTGCATAGCGACGTGTTGCATATTATAAAATGGAACCGACAAAGAAAAGGGAGACCGGAATGGCCATTTCTGGCTTATTAGCCGTCATCAGTCTGTCATTCCCAATCCCAAGTGTTGCACACCTGGGATTCAAAACCGCGACGTTTGGTATTTGAGTCGAACGCTCTACCATTAAGCCATGGGCTCGTTGTATTTTGTCGGTTGTGATCGGGAATATGATGATGGTGTTGGGCTCACCGATCTGCTTAAGGAACATGTATGTTCCGTTGTGCCCTGGAGCTCAGACAAGAGCCCTCGCAGTCGGTTGCATAGCAACGTGTTGCATATTATGAAATGGAACAAACAAAGACAAGGGAGACCGGAATGGCCATTTCTGGCTTATTAGCCATCGTCAGTCTGTTATACCCAATCCCAAGTGTGGAACACCTGGGATTTAAACCCGCGACTTTTGGTATTTGATTCCATCGCCCTACCATTGAGCCACGTGCTCGTTGTATTTTGTCGGTTGTGATCGGGAATATGATTATAGTGTAGCTCTCACCGACCTGCTTAAGGAACATGTATTTTCCGTTGTACCCTGGAGCTCAGACAAGAGCCCTCGCAAGCGATTGCATAGCCACGTGTTGCATATTATGAAATGGAACCGCCAAAGACAAGGGAGACCGGAATGGCCATTTCTGCTTTATAAGCCGTCATTAGCCAGTCATACCCAATCCCAAGTGTGACACACCTGTGATTGAAACCCGCAAAATGTGGTATTTTAGTCGAACGCTCTTCCATTGAGCCACGGGCTCGTTGTATTTGTCAGTTGTGATCGGGAATATGATACTAGTGTGGGACTCACCGATCTGATTAAGGAACATTTTTGTTCCGTTGTGCCCTGGAGCTAAGACTATAAACTTCGCAGGCGGTCGCATAGCAACGTGTTGCATATTATGAGACGGAACCGACAAAGACAAGAGAGACCGGAATGGCCATTTCTGATTTATTAGCCGTCATTAGCCAGTCATACCCAATCCCAAGTGTGACACACCTGTGATTCAAACCCGCGACCTGTGGTATTTAAGTCGAATGCTCTCCAATTGAGCCACGGGCTCGTTGTTTTTTGTCGGTTGTGATCGGGAATATGATGAGGGTGTGGGGCTCACCGATCTGCTTAACGATCATGTATGTTCCGTTGTGACCTGGAGCTCAGACTAGAGCCTTCACAAGCAGTCGCATAGCAACGTGTTGCATATTATGAAATGGAACCGACAAAGACAAGGGAGACCAGAATGGCCATTTCTGATTTATTAGCCGTCATTAGCCAGTCATACCCAATCCCAAGTGTGACACACCTGTGATTCAAACCCGCAAAATTTGGTATTTGAGTCGAACGCTCTACCATTGAGCCACGGGATCAGGAATATGATGATAGTGTGGGGCTCACCGATCTGATTAAGGAACATGTTTGTTCCGTTGTGCCCTGGAGCTAAGACTATAACCCTCGCAAGCGGTCGCATAGCGACGTGTTGCATATTGAAACGGAACCGACAAAGAACAGGGAGACCGGAATGGCCATTTTGTGCTTATTAGCCGTCATCTGCCAGTCATACCCATTCCCAAGTGTGCCACACCTGGGATTTGAACCCGCGACCTTTGGTATTTGAGTCGAACGCCCTACCGTTGAGCCATGGGCTCGTTGTTTTTTTTCGGTTGTGATCGGGAATATGATGATAATGTAGATCTCACCGACATGCTTAAGTAAAATGTATGTTCCGTTGTGACCTGGAGCTCAGACAAGAGTGCTCGCGGGCGGTTGCATAGCGACGTGCTACATATTATGAAATGGAACCGACAAAGACAAGGGAGACCGGAATGGCCATTTCTGACTTATTAGCCGTCATAAGCCAGTCATACCCATTCCCAAGTGTGGCACACCTGGGATTCGAAAACACGACCTTTGGTATTTGTGTTGAACGCTCTTCCATTGAGCCACGGGCTCGTTGTTTTTGCTCAGTTATGATGGGGAATATGATTATAGTTAAGGGCTCACCGATCTGCTTAACGATCATGTATGTTCCGTTGTGACCTGGAGCTCAGACAAGAGCCCTCGCAGTCGGTTGCATAGCGACGTGTTGCATATAATGAAATGGAACCGACAAAGACAAGGGAGACCGGAATGGCCATTTCTGACTTATAAGCCGTCATTAGCCAGTCGTACCCATTCCCAATTTGGCACACCTGAGATTCGAAAACATGACCTTTGGTATTTGTGTCGAACGCTCTTCCATTTAAGCAACGGGCTCGTTGTATTTGGTCGGTTGTGATCGGGAATATGATGATAGTTAAGGGCTCACCGATCTGCTTAACGATCATGCATGTTCCGTTGTGACCTGGAGCTCAGACTAGAGCCTTCGCAAGCAGTCGCATAGCAACGTGTTGCATATTATAAAATGGAACCCTCAAAGACAAGGTAAACCGGACTGGCCATTTTTGGCTTACTAGCAGTCATCAGTCTGTCAAACCCTATCCCAAGTGTGGCATACCTGGGATTCAAACCTTCAACGTTTGGTATTTGAGTCGAACGCTCTACCATTGCGCCACGGGCTTGTTGTACTTTGTTGGTTGTTATCGGGAATATGATGATAGTTCAGGGTACTCCAATCTGCTTAAGGAACATGTATGTTCCGTTGTGCCCTTGAGAATAGACTAGAGCCCTCGCAGGCGGTCGCATAGCGACGTATTGCATATTATGAAATGGAACCGACAAAGACAAGGGAGACCGGAATGGCCATTTCTGACTTATAAGCCGTCATTAGCCAGTCATACCCAATTCCAAGTGTGACACACCTGTGATTCAAACCCGCAAAATTTGGTATTTGAGTGGAACGCTCTACCATTGAGCCACGGGCTCGTTGTTTTGTCGGTTGTGATCGGGAATATGATGATAGTGTGGGGCTCACCGATCTGATTAAGGAACATGTTTGTTCCGTTGTGCCCTGGAGCTCAGACAAGAGTTCTGGCAGGCGGTTGCATAGCGACGTGTTGCATATTATGAAACGGAACCGACAAAGACAAGGGTAACCGGAATGGCCATTTCTGGCTTATTAGCTGTAATCAGCAAGGCATACCCAATCCCAAGTGTGCCACACCTGGGATTCGAGCCCGCGACCTGTGGAATTTAAGTCGAATGCTCTCCAATTGAGCCACGGGCTCGTTGTTTTTTGTCGGTTGTGATCGGGAATATGATGAGGGTGTGGGGCTCACCGATCTGCTTAACGATCATGTATGTTCCGTTGTGACCTGGAGCTCAGACAAGAGCCCTCGCAGTCGGTTGCATAGCAACGTGTTGCATATTATTAAATGGAACCGACAAAGACAAGAGAGACCGGAATGGCCATTTCTGGCTTATAAGCCATCATCAGCCTTTTTACCCAATCCCAAGTGTGACACACCTGGGATTTAAAACCGCGACCTTTGGTATTTGATTCCATCGCTCTACCATTGAGCCACGGGCTCGTTGTATTTTGTCGGTTGGTATCGGGAATATGATTATAGTGTAGATCTCACCGACCTGCTTAAGGAACATGTATGTTCCGTTGTGCACTGGAGCTCTGACAAGAGCCCTCGCGGGCGGTTGCATAGCGACGTGTTGCATATAATAAAATGGAACCGACTAAGACAAGGTAGACCGGAATGGCCATTTCTGACTTATAAGCCGTCATTAGCCAGTCGTACCCATTTCCAAGTGTGGCACACCTGAGATTCGAAAACATGACCTTTGGTATTTTTGTCGAACACTCTTCCATTGAGCCACGGTCTCGTTGTTTTTGGTCAGTTGTGATCGGGAATATGATGAGAGTAAATGGCTCACCGATCTGCTTAACGATCTTATATGTTCCGTTGTGCCCTGGAGCTAAGACTAGAACCCTCGCAGGCAGTCGCATAGCGACGTGTTGCATATTATGGAACGGCAATGATAAAGACAAGGGAGACCGGAATGGCCATTTCTGGCTTATTACCTGTCATCAGCCAGGCATACCCAATCCTAAGTGCGCCATACCAGGGATTCGAACGCGCGACCTGTGGTTTTTAAGTTGAACGCTCTTCCATTGAGCCACGGGCTCGTTGTATTTGGTCGGTTGTGATCGGGAATATGACGATAGTTTAGGGCTCACCGATCTGCTTTATGATCATGTATGTTCCGTTGTGACCTGGAGCTCAGACTAGAGCCTTTCTCAAGCAGTCGCATAGCAACGTGTTGCATATTATGAAATGGAACCCTCAAAGACAAGGTTAACTGGACTGGCCATTTTTGGCTTACTAGCCGTCATCATTCTGTCAAACCCTATCCCAAGTGTGGCATACCTGGGATTCAAACCTGTGACGTTTGGTATTTTATTTGAACGCTCTACCATTGAGCCACGGGCTCGTTGATTTGGTCAGTTATGATCGGGAATATGATGATAGTTTAGATCTCACCGATCTGCTTAAGGAACATGTATGTTCTGTTGTGCCCTGGAGCTCAGACAAGAGTTCTGGCAGGCGGTTGCATAGCGACGTGTTGCATATTATGAAATGGAACCGACAAAGACAAGGGAGACCGGAATGGCCATTTCTGACTTATTAGCCGTCATCAGCCAGTCATACCCATACCCAAGTGTGGTGCACCTGGGATTCGAACTCGCTACCTTTGGTATTTGAGTCTATCGCTCTACCATTGAGCCACGGGCTCTTTGTTTTTCGTCGGTTGTGATCGGGAATATGATAATAGTGTAGATCTCACCGATCTGCTTAAGGAACATGTATGTTCCTTTGTGCCCTGGAGCTCAGACTAGAGCCCTCGTGGGCGGTTGCTAGCGACGTGTTACGTATTATGAAATGGAACCGACAAAGAAATTGGAGACCAGAAGGCCATTTCTGGCTTATTAGACGTCATCAGCCATTCATACCCATTCCAAAGTGTGGCGCACCCGGGATTCGAACCCGCTACCTTTGGTATTTGAGTCGAACGCTCTACCATTGAGCCATCGGCTCGTTGTTTTTTTGTCGGTCGTGATTGGAAATATGATGATAGTGTGGGGCACACCTATCTGCATACGGAACATATATGTTCCGTTATGCCCTTAGGCATAGACTAGAGCCCTCACAGGCGGTCGCATAGCGACGTATTGCATATTATGAAATGGAACCGACAAAGACAAGGGAGACCGGAATGGCCGTTTCTGACTTATTATCCTTCAATAGCCAGTCATACCCATTCCCAAGTTTGGTACACCTGGGATTCGAAAACACGACCTTTGGTATTTGTGTCGAATGCTCTTCCATTGAGCCACGGGATCGTTGTTTTTGGTCAGTTGTGATCGGGAATATGATGTTAGAAAAGGGCTCACCGATCTGCTTAACGATCATATATGTTCCGTTTTTACCTGGAGCTCAGACTATCTCCCGCGCAGGCACTCGCATAGCGACGTTTATCATATTATGAAATGGAACCCTCAAAGAAAAGGGAAACCGGACTGGCTATTTTTGGCTTATTAGCCGTCATCAGTCTGTTATAACCACTCCCAAGTGTGGCACACCTGGGATTCCAACCCGCGACGTTTGGTATTTGAGTCAAAAGCTCTACCATTGAGCCACAGGATCGTTGTTTTTGATCGGTTTTGATCGGGAATATGATGTTAGTAAAGGGCTCATCGATCTGCTTAACGATCATATATGTTCCGTTGTGCCCTGGAGCTCAGACAAGAGCCCTCGCAGGCGGTTGCACAGCGACGTGTTGCATATTATGAAACGGAACCGACAAAGACAAGGGAGACCGGAAATGCCATTTCTGGCTTATTATCTGTCATTCGCCAGGCTTACCCAATCCCAAGTGTGCCACAACTTGGATTCGAACCCGAGACCTGTGGTATTTAAGTCGAACGCTCATCCATTGAGATACGGGCTCGTTGTTTTTGTCGGTTGTGATGGAGAAAATGATGGTAGTTTGGGGCTCACCGATCTACATAACGATCATGTACGTTCCGTTGTGACCTAAAGCTCAGACTATAGCCCGCGCAGGCAGTCGCATAACGTCGTTTAGCATATTATAAAATGGAAACCTCAAAGACAAGGGAAACCGGACTGGCCATTTCTGGCTTACTAGCGGTCGTCAGCCTGTCATACCCATACCCATGTGTGGTGTACCTGGGATTTTAACCCGCGACCTTTGTTATTTGAGTCAATCGCGCTACCATTGAGCCAAGGGCTCGTTGTTTTTTGTCGGTTGTGATCGGGAATATGATGATAGTGTGAGGCTCACCTATCTGCTTAAGGAACATGTTTGTTCCGTTGTGCCCTTGAGCATAGACTAGAGCCCTCGCAGGCGGTCAAAAAGCGACGTATTGTGATGGTAGTTTGGGGCTCGACGATCTTCTTAAGGAGCATTTATGTTCCGTTGGTACCTGGATCTCAAATATCAAAAGTTATGGTTTCGAATCCCAGGTGTTCCACACTTGGAATTTAGAATGACTGGCTGATGACGGCTACTAAGCCAGAAATGGCCATTCCGGTCTCCCTTGTCTTTGTCAGTTCCATTTTTTAATATGCTAAACGTCGCTATGCGACTGCCTGCGCGGGCTTTAGTCTGAGATCCAGGTAACAACGGAACATATATGCTCCTTAAGAAGATCGTCGAGCCCCAAACTACTATCATATTTCCCTTCATATTTCCCAGGTTTAGCACACATGGGAATGGGTATGACTGGCTGATGACGGCAAATAAGCCAGAAATGGCCATTCCGGTCTCCCTTGTCTTTGTCGGTTCCATTTCATAATATGCAATACGTCGCCATGCGACTGCCTGCGAGGGCTCTAGTCTGAGCTACATGGCATAACGGAACATAAATGTTCCTTAAGCAGATCGGTGAGCCCTACCCTATCATCATATTCCCGATCACAACCGACAAATAAACAAAGAGCCCGTGGCTCAATGGTAGAGCGTTCGACCAAAATACCAAAGGTCGCGGGTTCGAATCCCAGGTGTGCCACACTTGGGATTGGGTATGACTGGCTGATGACGGCTAATAAGCCAGAAATGGCCATTCCGGTCTCCCTTGTCTTTGTCGGTTCCATTTCATAATATGCTACACGTCGCTATGCGACTGCCTGCGAGGGCTCTAGTCTGAGCTCCAGGGGCACAACGGAACATGCATGTTCCTTAAGCAGATCGATGAGCCCCACACTATTATCATATTCTCGATCACAAACGACAAAAAAACGAGCCCGTGGCTCAATGGAAGATTGTTTACTTCGAAAACCACAGGTCACGGGTTCGTATCTCAGGTGTGCAAAATTTAGGATTAGGTATGACTGGCTGATGACGGATAATTAGCTGGAAATGGCCATTCCGGTCTCCCCTTGTCTTTGTCGGTTCCATTCACTATGCTACACGTCGCTATGCGACCGCCTGCGAGAGCTCTAGTCTGAGCTCCAGGGCACAACGGAACATACATGTTCCTTAAGCAGATCGGTGAGCCCCACACTATCATCATATTCCGATCACAACCGACAAAAACAACGAGCCCGTGGCTCAATGGTAGAGCGTTCGAGTTCAAATACCCAAAGGTCGCGGGTTCGAATCCCAGGTGTGCCACACTTGGGATTGGGTATGACTGGCTGATGACGGCTTATAAGCCAGAAATGGCCATTCCGGTCCCCCTTGTCTTTGTCGGTTCCATTTCATCATATGCTACACGTCGCTATGCGACCGCCTGCGAGGGCTCTAGTCTGAGCTCCAGGGCACAACGGAACATACATGTTCCTTAAGCAGATCGGTGAGCCCCACACTATCATCATATTCCCGATCACAACCGACAAAACAACGAGCCCGTGGCTCAATGGTAGAGCGTTCGACTCAAATACCAAAGGTCGCGGGTTCGAATCCCAGGTGTGCCACACTTGGGATTGGGTATGACTGGCTGATGACGGCTAATAAGCCAGAAATGGCCATTCCGGTCTCCCTTGTCTTTGTCGGTTCCATTTCATCATATGCTACACGTCGCTATGCGACTGCCTGCGAGGGCTCTAGTCTGAGCTCCAGGGCACAACGGAACATACATGTTCCTTAAGCAGATCGGTGAGCCCCACACTATCATCATATTCCCGATCACAACCGACAAAACAACGAGCCCGTGGCTCAATGGTAGAGCGTTCGACTCAAATACCAAAGGTCGCGGGTTCGAATCCCAGGTGTGCCACACTTGGGATTGGGTATGACTGGCTGATGACGGCTAATAAGCCAGAAATGGCCATTCCGGTCTCCCCTTGTCTTTGTCGGTTCCATTTCATCATATGCTACACGTCGCTATGCGACCGCCTGCGAGGGCTCTAGTCTGAGCTCAGGGGCACAACGGAACATACATGTTCCTTAAGCAGATCGGTGAGCCCCACACTATCATCATATTCCCGATCACAACCGACAAAAACAACGAGCCCGTGGCTCAATGGTAGAGCGTTCGACTCAAATACCAAAGGTCGCGGGTTCGAATCCCAGGTGCGCCACACTTGGGATTGGGTATGACTGGCTGATGACGGCTAATAAGCCAGAAATGGCCATTCCGGTCTCCCTTGTCTTTGTCGGTTCCATTTCATCATATGCTACACGTCGCTATGCGACCGCCTGCGAGGGCTCTAGTCTGAGCTCCAGGGCACAACGGAACATACATGTTCCTTAAGCAGATCGGTGAGCCCCACACTATCATCATATTCCCGATCACAACCGACAAAACAACGAGCCCGTGGCTCAATGGTAGAGCGTTCGACCCAAATACCAAAGGTCGCGGGTTCGAATCCCAGGTGTGCCACACTTGGGATTGGGTATGACTGGCTGATGACGGCTAATAAGCCAGAAATGGCCATTCCGGTCTCCCCTTGTCTTTGTCGGTTCCATTCATCATATGCTACACGTCGCTATGCGACCGCCTGCGAGGGCTCTAGTCTGAGCTCCAGGGCACAACGGAACATACATGTTCCTTAAGCAGATCGGTGAGCCCCACACTATCATCATATTCCCGATCACAACCGACAAAAAACAACGAGCCCGTGGCTCAATGGTAGAGCGTTCGACTCAAAATACCAAAGGTCGCGGGTTCGAATCCCAGGTGTGCCACACTTGGGATTGGGTATGACTGGCTGATGACGGCTAATAAGCCAGAAATGGCCATTCCGGTCTCCCTTGTCTTTGTCGGTTCCATTTCAACATATGCTACACGTCGCTATGCGACCGCCTGCGAGGGCTCTAGTCTGAGCTCCAGGGCACAACGGAACATACATGTTCCTTAAGCAGATCGGTGAGCCCCACACTATCATCATATTCCCGATCAAAACCGACAAAACAACGAGCCCGTGGCTCAATGGTAGAGCGTTCGACTCAAATACCAAAGGTCGCGGGTTCGAATCCCAGGTGTGCCACACTTGGGATTGGGTATGACTGGCTGATGACGGCCAATAAAGCCAGAAATGGCCATTCCGGTCTCCCCTTGTCTTTGTCGGTTCCATTCCATCATATGCTACACGTCGCTATGCGACCGCCTGCGAGGGCTCTAGTCTGAGCTCCAGGGCACAACGGAACATACATGTTCCTTAAGCAGATCGGTGAGCCCCACACTATCATCATATTCCCGATCACAACCGACAAAAACAACGAGCCCGTGGCTCAATGGTAGAGCGTTCGACTCAAATACCAAAGGTCGCGGGTTCGAATCCCAGGTGCGCCACACTTGGGATTGGGTATGACTGGCTGATGACGGCTAATAAGCCAGAAATGGCCATTCCGGTCTCCCTTGTCTTTGTCGGTTCCATTTCATCATATGCTACACGTCGCTATGCGACCGCCTGCGAGGGCTCTAGTCTGAGCTCCAGGGCACAACGGAACATACATGTTCCTTAAGCAGATCGGTGAGCCCCACACTATCATCATATTCCCGATCACAACCGACAAAACCAACGAGCCCGTGGCTCAATGGTAGAGCGTTCGACTCAAATACCAAAGGTCGCGGGTTCGAATCCCAGGTGTGCCACACTTGGGATTGGGTATGACTGGCTGATGACGGCTAATAAGCCAGAAATGGCCATTCCGGTCTCCCTTTGTCTTTGTCGGTTCCATTCCATCATATGCTACACGTCGCTATGCGACCGCCTGCGAGGGCTCTAGTCTGAGCTCCAGGGCACAACGGAACATACATGTTCCTTAAGCAGATCGGTGAGCCCCACACTATCATCATATTCCCGATCACAACCGACAAAAACAACGAGCCCGTGGCTCAATGGTAGAGCGTTCGACTCAAATACCAAAGGTCGCGGGTTCGAATCCCAGGTGTGCCACACTTGGGATTGGGTATGACTGGCTGATGACGGCTAATAAGCCAGAAATGGCCATTCCGGTCTCCCTTGTCTTTGTCGGTTCCATTTCATCATATGCTACACGTCGCTATGCGACCGCCTGCGAGGGCTCTAGTCTGAGCTCCAGGGCACAACGGAACATACATGTTCCTTAAGCAGATCGGTGAGCCCCACACTATCATCATATTCCCGATCACAACCGACAAAAAACAACGAGCCCGTGGCTCAATGGTAGAGCGTTCGACTCAAATACCAAAGGTCGCGGGTTCGAATCCCAGGTGTGCCACACTTGGGATTGGGTATGACTGGCTGATGACGGCTAATAAGCCAGAAATGGCCATTCCGGTCTCCCTTGTCTTTGTCGGTTCCATTTCATCATATGCTACACGTCGCCATGCGACCGCCTGCGAGGGCTCTAGTCTGAGCTCCAGGGCACAACGGAACATACATGTTCCTTAAGCAGATCGGTGAGCCCCACACTATCATCATATTCCCGATCACAACCGACAAAAACACGAGCCCGTGGCTCAATGGTAGAGCGTTCGACTCAAATACCAAAGGTCGCGGGTTCGGAATCCCAGGTGTGCCACACTTGGGATTGGGTATGACTGGCTGATGACGGCTAATAAGCCAGAAATGGCCATTCCGGTCTCCCTTGTCTTTGTCGGTTCCATTTCACCATATGCTACACGTCGCTATGCGACCGCCTGCGAGGGCTCTAGTCTGAGCTCCAGGGCACAACGGAACATACATGTTCCTTAAGCAGATCGGTGAGCCCCACACTATCATCATATTCCCGATCACAACCGACAAAAACAACGAGCCCGTGGCTCAATGGTAGAGCGTTCGACTCAAATACCAAAGGTCGCGGGTTCGAATCCCAGGTGTGCCACACTTGGGATTGGGTATGACTGGCTGATGACGGCTAATAAGCCAGAAATGGCCATTCCGGTCTCCCTTGTCTTTGTCGGTTCCATTCATCATATGCTACACGTCGCTATGCGACCGCCTGCGAGGGCTCTAGTCTGAGCTCCAGGGCACAACGGAACATACATGTTCCTTAAGCAGATCGGTGAGCCCCACACTATCATCATATTCCCGATCACAACCGACAAAACAACGAGCCCGTGGCTCAAATGGTAGAGCGTTCGACTCAAATACCAAAGGTCGCGGGTTCGAATCCCAGGTGTGCCACACTTGGGATTGGGTATGACTGGCTGATGACGGCTAATAAGCCAGAAATGGCCATTCCGGTCTCCCCTTGTCTTTGTCGGTTCCATTTCATCATATGCTACACGTCGCTATGCGACCGCCTGCGAGGGCTCTAGTCTGAGCTCCAGGGCACAACGGAACATACATGTTCCTTAAGCAGATCGGTGAGCCCCACACTATCATCATATTCCCGATCACAACCGACAAAACAACGAGCCCGTGGCTCAATGGTAGAGCGTTCGACCAAATACCAAAGGTCGCGGGTTCGAATCCCAGGTGTGCCACACTTGGGATTGGGTATGACTGGCTGATGACGGCTAATAAGCCAGAAATGGCCATTCCGGTCTCCCTTGTCTTTGTCGGTTCCATTTCATCATATGCTACACGTCGCTATGCGACCGCCTGCGAGGGCTCTAGTCTGAGCTCCAGGGCACAACGGAACATACATGTTCCTTAAGCAGATCGGTGAGCCCCACACTATCATCATATTCCCGATCACAACCGACAAAAACAACGAGCCCGTGGCTCAATGGTAGAGCGTTCGACCCAAATACCAAAGGTCGCGGGTTCGAATCCCAGGTGTGCCACACTTGGGATTGGGTATGACTGGCTGATGACGGCTAATAAGCCAGAAATGGCCATTCCGGTCTCCCTTGTCTTTGTCGGTTCCATTTCATAATATGCTACACGTCGCTATGCGACCGCCTGCGAGGGCTCTAGTCTGAGCTCCAGGGCACAACGGAACATACATGTTCCTTAAGCAGATCGGTGAGCCCCACACTATCATCATATTCCCGATCACAACCGACAAAACAACGAGCCCGTGGCTCAAATGGTAGAGCGTTCGACTCAAATACCAAAGGTCGCGGGTTCGAATCCCAGGTGTGCCACACTTGGGATTGGGTATGACTGGCTGATGACGGCTAATAAGCCAGAAATGGCCATTCCGGTCTCCCTTGTCTTTGTCGGTTCCATTTCATCATATGCTACACGTCGCTATGCGACCGCCTGCGAGGGCTCTAGTCTGAGCTCCAGGGCACAACGGAACATACATGTTCCTTAAGCAGATCGGTGAGCCCCACACTATCATCATATTCCCGATCACAAACCGACAAAACAACGAGCCCGTGGCTCAATGGTAGAGCGTTCGACTCAAATACCAAAGGTCGCGGGTTCGAATCCCAGGTGTGCCACACTTGGGATTGGGTATGACTGGCTGATGACGGCTAATAAGCCAGAAATGGCCATTCCGGTCTCCCCTTGTCTTTGTCGGTTCCATTCCATCATATGCTACACGTCGCTATGCGACCGCCTGCGAGGGCTCTAGTCTGAGCTCCAGGGCACAACGGAACATACATGTTCCTTAAGCAGATCGGTGAGCCCCACACTATCATCATATTCCCGATCACAAACCGACAAAACAACGAGCCCGTGGCTCAATGGTAGAGCGTTCGACTCAAATACCAAAAGGTCGCGGGTTCGAATCCCAGGTGTGCCACACTTGGGATTGGGTATGACTGGCTGATGACGGCTAATAAGCCAGAAATGGCCATTCCGGTCTCCCTTTTCTTTGTCGGTTCCATTTCATCATATGCTACACGTCGCTATGCGACCGCCTGCGAGGGCTCTAGTCTGAGCTCCAGGGCACAACGGAACATACATGTTCCTTAAGCAGATCGGTGAGCCCCACACTATCATCATATTCCCGATCACAACCGACAAAACAACGAGCCCGTGGCTCAATGGTAGAGTGCTCGACTCAAAATACCAAAGGTCGATGGGTTCGAATCCCAGGTGCGCCACACTTGGGATTGGGTATGACTGGCTGATGACGGCTAATAAGCCAGAAATGGCCATTCCGGTCTCCCTTGTCTTTGTCGGTTCCATTTCATCATATGCTACACGTCGCTATGCGACCGCCTGCGAGGGCTCTAGTCTGAGCTCCAGGGCACAACGGAACATACATGTTCCTTAAGCAGATCGGTGAGCCCAACACCATCATCATATTCCCGATCACAACCGACAAAAATCAACGAGCCCGTGGCTCAATGGTAGAGCGTTCGACTCAAATACCAAAGGTCGCGGGTTCGAATCCCAGGTGTGCCACACTTGGGATTGGGTATGACTGGCTGATGACGGCTAATAAGCCAGAAATGGCCATTCCGGTCTCCCTTTGTCTTTTGTCGGTTCCATTTTATATTATGCAACACGTCGCTATGCGACTGCCTGCGATGGCTCTTGTCTGAGTTCCAGGGCACAACGGAACATACATGTTCCTTAAGCAGATCGGTGAGCCCCACACTATCATCATATTCCCGATCACAACCGACAAAAACAACGAGCCCGTGGCTCAATGGTAGAGCGTTCGACTCAAATACCAAAGGTCGCGGGTTCGAATCCCAGGTGTGCCACACTTGGGATTGGGTATGACTGGCTGATGACGGCTAATAAGCCAGAAATGGCCATTCCGGTCTCCCTTGTCTTTGTCGGTTCCATTTCATCATATGCTACACGTCGCTATGCGACCGCCTGCGAGGGCTCTAGTCTGAGCTCCAGGGCACAACGGAACATACATGTTCCTTAAGCAGATCGGTGAGCCCCACACTATCATCATATTCCCGATCACAACCGACAAAAACAACGAGCCCGTGGCTCAATGGTAGAGCGTTCGACTCAAATACCAAAGGTCGTGGGTTCGAATCCCAGGTGTGCCACACTTGGGATTGGGTATGACTGGCTGATGACGGCTAATAAGCCAGAAATGGCCATTCCGGTCTCCCTTGTCTTTGTCGGTTCCATTTCATCATAGCTACACGTCGCTATGCGACCGCCTGCGAGGGCTCTAGTCTGAGCTCCAGGGCACAACGGAACATACATGTTCCTTAAACAGATCGGTGAGCCCCACACTATCATCATATTCCCGATCACAACCGACAAAAACAACGAGCCCGTGGCTCAATGGTAGAGCGTTCGACTCAAATACCAAAGGTCGCGGGTTCGAATCCCAGGTGTGCCACATTTGGGATTGGGTATGACTGGCTGATGACGGCTTATAAGCCAGAAATGGCCATTCCGGTCTCCCTTGTCTTTGTCGGTTCCATTTCATAATATGCAATACGTCGCCATGCGACCGCCTGCGAGGGCTCTAGTCTGAGCTCCAGGGCACAACGGAACATACATGTTCCTTAAGCAGATCGGTGAGCCCCACACTATCATCATATTCCCGATCACAACCGATAAAAACAACGAGCCCGTGGCTCAACGGTAGAGCGTTCGACTCAAATACCAAAGGTCGCGGGTTCGAATCCCAGGTGTGCCACACTTGGGATTGGGTATGACTGGCTGATGACGGCTAATAAGCCAGAAATGGCCATTCCGGTCTCCCTTGTCTTTGTCGGTTCCATTTCATAATATGCAACACGTTGCTATGCGACCGCCTGCGAGGGCTCTAGTCTGAGCTCCAGGGCACAACGGAACATACATGTTCCTTTAAGCAGATCGGTGAGCCTCAACTATCATCATATTCCCGATCACAACCGACAAAAAACAACGAGCCCGTTGCTCAATGGTAGAGCGTTCGACTCAAATACCAAAGGTCGCCGGTTTCGAATCCCAGGTGTGCCACAATTGCGATTGGGTATGACTGGCTGATGACGGCTAATAAGTCAGAAATGGCCATTTCGGTCTCCCTTGTCTTTGTCGGTTCCATTTTATAATATGCAACACGTCGCTACGCGACCGCCTGCGAGGGCTCTAGTCTGAGCTCCAGGGCACAATGAAACTTACATGTTCCTCAAGCAGATCGGTTAGCCTAACACTATCATCACATTCATGATCACAAACGATAATAACAACGAGCCCGTGGCTCAAAGAAAGAGCGTTCGACTTAAATACCAAAAGTCGCGGATGTAAATCCCAGGTGTGCCACACTTGGGATTGGTTATGACTGGCTGATGACGGCTAATAAGTCAGAAATGGCCATTTCGGTCTCCCTTTTATTTGTTGGTTCCATTTTATAATATGCAACACGTCGCTACGCGACTGCCTGCGAGGGCTCTTATCTGAGCTCCAGGGTACAATGGAACTTACATGTTCCTTAATCAGATC
Organism: Schistocephalus solidus; assembly: GCA_017591395.1. Classification (NCBI taxonomy): domain Eukaryota; kingdom Metazoa; phylum Platyhelminthes; class Cestoda; order Diphyllobothriidea; family Diphyllobothriidae; genus Schistocephalus; species Schistocephalus solidus. The sequence continues at coordinate 84,810 of WEDG01001101.1, read as the reverse complement.
GGTGAGCCCAACACTATCATCACATTCACGATCACAACCGAAAAAAAACAACGAGCCCATGGCTCAATGGTAGATCGTTCGACTGAAATACCAAAGGTCGTAGGTTCGAAACCCAGGTGTGGCAAACTTGGGAATGGGTATGACTGGCTGATGACGGATAATAAGCCAGAAATTGCCATTCTTGTCTCCCTTGTCTTTGTCGGTTCCATTTCATAATTTGCAATACGTCGCTATGCGACCGCCTTCGAGGGCTCTAGTCTGAGCTCCAGGTAACAACGGTACATACATGTTCCTTAAGCAGATCGGGTAGCCCCACTCGATCATCATATTCACGATCACAACCGAAAAAACAACGAGCCCATGGCTCAATGGTAGATCGTTCGACTGAAAAACCAAAGGTCGTAGGTTCGAATCCCAGGTGTGGCAAACTTGGGAATGGGTATGACTGGCTGATGACGGATAATAAGCCAGAAATCGCAATTCCGGTCTCCCTGTTCATTTTAGGTTCAATTTCATAATATGCAACACGTCGCTATGCGACCGCCTTCGAGGGCTCTAGTCTGAGCACCAGGTCACAACGGTACATACATGTTCCTTAAGCAGATCGGGTAGCCCCACTCGATCATCATATTCCCGATCACAAACGACAAAAACAACGAGCCCGTGGCTCAAAGGTAAAGCGTTCGAATCAAAAACCAATGGTCGCGGGTTCGAATCATAGCTGTGCCACACTTGGGATTGGTTATGACAGCTTGATGACGGCATATAGATAAGAATTGGCCACTCCGGTCTCCCTTGTCTTTGTCGGTTCCATTTTATAATATGCAACACGTCGCTATGTAACCGCCTGCGAGAGCTCTAGTCTAAGCTCCAGGGCACAACGGAACATACATGTTCCTTAAGCAGATCGGTGAGCCCCACACTATCATCATATTCCCGATCACAAACGATAATAACAACCAGCCTGTGGCTCAAAGTTAGAGCGTTCGACTTAAATAAAAAACGTCGCGGGTGCAAATCCCAGGTGTGCCACACTTGGGATTGGTTATGACAGGCTGATGACGGCTAATCTGCCAGAAACGGCCATTCCGGTCTCCTTTGTCTTTGTCGGTTCCATTACATTATATGCAACACGAGGTCTCTAGTCTGAGCTCCAGAACACAACTGAACATATATGTTTCTTTATCAGATCGGTGAGCCCTACACCATCATCATATTCCCGATCAATACCGACAAAAAAACAACGAGCCGTGGCTCAATGGTAGAGCGCTCGAATATAAATAACAAAGGTCGAGGGCTCGAATCCCAGGTGTGACACCTCGGATTGGGAATGACTCGCTGATGACGGCTAATTAGCCAGAAATGGCCATTCCGGTCTCCCTTGTCTTTGTCGGTTCCATTTCATTATATGCAACACGTCGCTATGCGACCCTCTGCAAAAGGGCTCTAGTCTGAGCTCCAAGGCAAAACGGAACATACATGTTCCTTAAGCAGATTGGTGAGCCCCACACTATTATCATATTCCCGATCACAACCGACAAAAAACAACGAGCCCGTGGCTCAGCAGTAGAGCGTTTGACTTAAATACTAAAGGTCGCTGATTCGAATCCCAGGTGTGCCACACTTGGGATTGGTTATGACAGGCTGATGACGGCTAATAAGCAAGAAATGGCCATACCGGTCTCCTTTGTTCTTGTCGGTTCCATTACATTATATGCAACACGAGGTCTCTAGTCTGAGCTCCAGAGCACAACTGAACATATATGTTTCTTTATCAGATCGGTGAGCCCTACACCATCATCATATTCCCGATCAATACCGACAAAAAAACAACGAGCCGTGGCTCAATGGTAGAGCGCTCGAATAAAATACCAAAGGTCGATGGCTCGCATCCCAGGTGTGACACCTCGGATTGGGAATGACTCGCTGATGACGGCTAATAAGCCAGAAATGGCTATTCCGGTTTCCCTTGTCTTTGTCGGTTTCATTTCATTATATGCAACACGTCGCTATGCGACCCTCTGCAAAGGGCTCTAGTCTGAGCTCCAAGGCACAACGGAACATACATGTTCCTTAAGCAGATTGGTGAGCCCCATACTATCATCATATTCCCGATCACAAACGATAATAACAACCAGCCCGTGGCTCAAAGTAAGAGCGTTCGACTTAAATACCAAAAGTCGCGGGTGCAAATCCCAGGTGTGCCACACTTGGGATTCGTTATGACAGGCTGATGACGGCTAATAAGCCAGAAATGGCAATTCCGGTCTCCTTTGTCTTTGTCGGTTCCATTACATTATATGCAACACGAGGTCTCTAGTCTGAGCTCCAGAGCACAACTGAACATATATGTTTCTTTATCAGATCGGTGAGCCCTACACCATCATCATATTCCCGATCAATAACGACAAAAAACAACGAGCCGTGGCTCAATGGTAGAGTGCTCGAATAAAATACCAAAGATCGATGGCTCGAATCCCAGGTGTGACACCTCGGATTGGGAATGACTCGCTGATGACGGCTAATAAGCCAGAAATGGCCATTCCGGTTTCCCTTGTCTTTGTCGGTTTCATTTTATTATATGCAACACGTCGCTATGCGACCCTCTGCGAGGGCTCTAGTCTCAGCTCCAGGGCACTACGGAACATACATGTTCCTTAAGCAGATTGGTGAGCCCAACACTTTCATCACATTCACGATCACAACCGAAAAAAAATCAATGAGCCCATGGCTCAATGGTAGATCGTTCGACTCAAATACCAAAGGTCGCCGGTTTGGATCCCAGGTGTGCCACAATTGGGATTGGGTATGACTGGCTGATGACGGCTAATAAGTCAGAAATGGCCATTTCGGTCTCCCTTTTATTTGTCGGTTCCATTACATTATATGCAACACGAGGTCTCTAGTCTGAGCTCCAGAGCACAACTGAACATATATATTTCTTTATCAGATCGGTGAGCCCTACACCATCATCATATTCCCGATCAATACCGACAAAAAAACAACGAGCCGTGGCTCAATGGTAGAGCGCTCGAATAAAATACCAAAGGACGATGGCTCGAATCCCAGGTGTGACACCTCGGATTGGGAATTACCCGCTGATGACGGCGAATAAGCCAGAAATGGCCATTCTGGTCTCCCTGTTCTTTGTCGGTTCCATTTTATAATATGCAACACGGCGCTATGTTACCGCCTTCGAGGACTCTAGTCTAGGTACATACATGTTCCTTAAGCAGATCGGGTAGCCCCACTCTATCATCATATTCCCGATCACAAACGACAAAAAAACAACGAGCCCGTGGCTCAAAGGTAGAGCGTTCGACTCAATTCCAATGGTCGCGGGTTCGAATCATAGGTGTGCCACACTTGGGATTGGTTATGACAGCTTGATGACGGCTAATAAGCCAGATTTGGCCATTCCGGTCTCCAATCACAAACTACAAAATACAACGTGCCCGTGGCTCAATGGTTGAGCGTTAAACTCAATTTCAAATGTCGCGGGTTGGAAACCCAGGTGTGCCACACTTTGGATTGGGTATGACTGGCTGATGACGGCTAATAAGCCAGAATTGGCCATTCCGGTCTCCCTTGCCTTTGTCGGTTCCATTTCATAATATGCAACACGTCGCTATGCGACCGCCTGCGTGGGCTCGTGTCTGAGCTCCAGAGCACAACGGAACAGACATGTTCCTTAAGCAGATTGGGTAGCCCCACACTTTCATCATATTCCCAATCACAAAAAACAAAATACAACGAGCCCGTGGCTCTATGGTAGAGCGTTCGACTCAAAAACCAAAGGTCGTGGGTTCGAAACATAGGTGTGCCACACTTGGGATTGGTTATGACGCGTGGATGACGGCTAATAATCCAGAAATGGCCATTCCGGTCTCCTTTGTCTTTGTCGGTTTTATTACATAATATGCAACACGAGGTCTCTAGTCTGAGCTTCAGAGTTCAACTGAACATACATGTTCCTTAAGCAGAGCGGTGAGCCCAACACTATCATCATATTTCTGATCACAACTGACAAAAAACAACGAGTCCGTGGCTCAATTGTAGAGCGATTGACTCAAATATTTAAAGGTCGCGGGTTCGAATCCCAAGGTTTTCCACACTTGGATTCGGGTAAGACTGGCTGATGATGACTAATAAGCCAGAAATGGCCATTTTGGTCTCCCTTGTCTTTGTCGGTTCCATTTCATAATATGCAACACGTAGCTATGTGACTGCCTGCGAAGGCTCTAGTCTGAGCTTCGGGGCACAACGGAACATACATGTTCCGTAAGCAGATATATATATATATAAGGATACCATAGCCTGAATTATGGTCTTAATGGTCTCCTGCGTAAGCATTAACCAACCAAACTGACAAAGCAATTAGTTGGCTATTTTCAATAGGTTTACTAGGCATTTACAATATAAAATGTGCTTTAGAGTAATAAGAACAATAATATACCTATACTTAATAGAAAATATCGTTTTTTTAACAATTATTTGGAGTCAGAATTGTAGTTACATTTGCGTTTATGTTTTTCAGTCTTTAAGCCAAATACTTTTGATGGAATCTATATAAAACATTTCTACATGCCACATTAGATAAAAAATACCGGTTGACATTTGCAATGCCTTAAACGTGTTCACATTCGGAAACCTTTTTTAAACTAACAAATTGCTTTTCCTATAATAAATTCCGCTAAAAGGCATCATTTTCAATTAAAACGTTCCCAGAAAATTGTTTAATTTTACGGTTTCTTTAGACTATATTTCAGTTTCTTTTGACATCAAAAAACTAAAGCAAATTGCACACAATTAAAGTAGACATTGTTTTACTTTTGATGTTTAACGGAAGAAGAAAAAACGTTCCTTAAAAGAGTGGATTCCGGTTGTGCCTGAAATATCTTGATATAATACAAGAAGCCAATAAATTTTTAAATTGCACTCGCGTAACATCAAAAGAGAATTTCAAATACGTGGTCTACATTGAACGGGATCGTTCCATACCTGTGTGTTCCGAAATTAAATAATTATTTTGCATTCAGATGAACTTAAGACTTAAACTGACTTCAGGCAAGGATGATAAATATTGTTCAGTTAACGAAAGCTTCCTGCACGACAGAATACAGCACAGGGCAATTGTAAAATAAAGAGTAAAGCGAAGAATTTAATGTCTGAAAAATTAAGAAGAAGCATTTTCATCGGTTATTTGATTACATTCTGTGAATTTCACGAAATGGTGGTTGACATTTTAATATTAAATTATTAAGACAAATTGTGCTTACGTTTTATGCTGATTAAAAATAGGCCAATGTATGAATTAGTAAACTCAGGTGTTCGGAGGGTAACCATCGGACAGGGTCTCGCGAAGGCATGAGCGGCGGGATAAACTGGTGTCGCATTCTAACACATTTCACGCACGGAGAAAATGTATTTCGTAGAAGGCTTCAGGTATCTAAATGCGTTTTTCTTGCCCTCAACAACATGTTTTATTTTGTGACCACTAACGAAAAAAGTAAGTAGTTACTGACCACTTAGTTCACTTAAGCTACTGGGATTCCTGCAGATCACACAAATGGAGAAGGATTTAAGAGCCATTATTGTGAATTATCCTAATAATTAACCGGATGCAGCCGAAGGAATAAGCGTCTTTAAAGGACTTGTGAGTCTTGCATTCTTATGTACTTACTTATACTTTGTTTTTTCAATGTCATTGCATTTTAGATGCAGTTAATTTCTCTAATATGGTAGATAAGGTTAAGAATTCAAAATAATTAAATGATTTTAACTTCATCTGCAGGTAGACTGTACGCAGGACAGGAATGACATATGTGAAAGTGGTCGTCGACTAATGAGATGGTGCAATCTATTTTTTTGCGAAGTGGACGTAACAACTTTGGCGCGCTTTCAGTAGAAGCTAAATGTAAGCTTAATAATGTCAGTTTAGGTCCTGATTAAATGAAATTTCGGAAGCCATTTTTGCAGGAAAGGAACTCCGCGAAAATGTGTTTAATTTAATACTATGCTGCTTGGGCGGATCAACTGGTTTAATGAACTTAAACCTCAAAGCTGAAAGTAATGGAGATATGTAGGTGGAGATAAGGTAGCTCTATTTGCGGAAAATGTCTTTTTCTCCAGTCAAAATGGCTGGTTGAACGCATGAACCTTGGCCAAAATATTTAAATGCGTTTTAAAATAGGAATAGGGCATACGGTTAGGGCATACTTGCAACCGTCTTTAGCGAAATGCAATTTTAGGAAGAGCTGGATTCCACATGTTGAAGGTAGTTTTATTAACGGCATTCTCTAAAGGCCGCACTTTGTAAAATGAACAATTTAAGAGAATTGCTCGTATGAAATTATTTTAGATTTTCATACAGTTTGTATAGTCTTTATGTGTAACGTGTATAGGTTATGACTTGGATTGCTTATTCAAATTGTTTGCTCTATGCATATTTATATTTTGTTTTAGAAAAAATAATGATCAGTTTGTGCGAAATATTTAACTCTGTTTACCATTTCACTTGCCTTAGTAGTTTGCAGTGGACTCCTTGTATGCTCTTCATGCAATCAATATCATACAAGAATCTACGCTGATATCCATAAAGTATCGAACACTTTCACAAAAAGGCAGTGTTTATTGACCGTGTAACATGCTCCATTAATCAACAGAAACATACGACGCTATTTGAATACACACTTTCAGATCGAAAATTATAATAGTTAAAAACTTTGTGCAAACCAAGTGACGTGTAGAATGTTTAAAATATAATAATTTGGCCTCCTATGCAGAACCAAGTATTATCCTTGCAGGTGTTCTGTACAATATGCTTAAGTTTACAAGAAAAGTGAAGACCAATGGAAAATGTGCAAACTAATTATGGAGTTGTTGGTCACCAACAGTGGGTTTCATGGGCAATTAGCAAAAAGCTCAAACAAAGGATGCATCATGATATTAAGGAAATGCGTTTTCATTGTGCTGTAGGATAAACACTAACACAAGCCAATCTCAATAAACTTTTGTAGCTTAAGGCATGACTTAAAATTTCGACAATGTTTTACCAAGTAGGCAGACATCATGGCTCCTTCTTTGCCATTAGCATAACACATTAAATAGAAGGTTTCCCTGGGACACAATAATCTGCAAAGTTTTGCTCTCAAAACAATGATTCAGAGACAACGTATAATCTATCACAAATTAAAATACCTGTTAAGATTTAATCTGTCTGTTCGGTTATTCCTGAAAATATTTTGAGAGCATCATGATGACGATATGAATTTTGATCAAATAAAATGCAAGCTCAGAAGATGTAGCTAGTCAGTAAGCTATAAGTCAATCGAAGAAAGCGATTCAGATACCCACATTATTGTCCGCATAACTCTACTGCCTCATAAGGACCATAACAGCTAGTTTAAAGAAATTTACTTTTCCGTTATTGCAGGTTTTCAGAAGATAATTGCCACTGATAGGATGAAACCTTTTAGTGTGATAGCAGTTTATACGACTATTTTTCAAAAAGCAAAAGCATTTAAAGGCCACCGAATAGACCAAAAATATAATACCTCGATTACTTTTAGTTCCTTATAAGCTAAGAACTTTTTTTCAGTAGATTTTGGACATGTAACGCCTATAAACGTTTTTAAGCAATTTCCCTTTGAACGTATTACAATGCTAGGTTTGTAAGAAGTAATTTTCTGCAGCCCAATCGGATAATATGTCAAACATCGAGGATGAATATTGCCGGTAGTCACGCCGGCGGAATATTTTTAACCAACAAAAGGGAACAAGACACCCTTGTAGCAATTACGTGCAATGATTTATTCTATCTTCATGCTTGGGCATAGTTCTTGCAGAATGGTTTCAAATAGGCTGTTTACTGTGCGTTCATAAATTAAACTTAAGCAGTTTACAACGAAGTTCATTCATATACATATTTTATTTATTGATGCTCTACTGGAATTCTTAAAGCATAAGTGATAGGATAATTTCAGATAAGCAGAAAATTTACAACTGCATATTTTAAAGCTCTTACTGTATGTATAACGCTGTTTCATGTGCAAAATTATTAGATGTTTTTAAAACCAAAACTTATCCATTGTTACGCGGAAAACAGAAGGCGATATAACTTTTCAGCACAAATTTATAAAGAACGGGAATTTTCGTTCCCCTTTTTTATTGAAAACATTTTAACCTAGACGGACTATCTGCAAACAATATCAGAATTTTACCCAGTTTTAGAGCAACTTCTGCCACGCTGAAGTTTCTCAGTAAACAGCAAGGAAGCATTTTCAGTAAGATGTAGTTTGCCGTACAGCTTTACCATTATAGCTCATCATATGATACTTTATTTGGCAAAGTAGACTGCATTAAGTATATTAAAAAATTTTAAATAATGAGTAAAATTACCTGACCGCTTTCCATTAACGACCTGAGAAAGGCAGAAGAGACTGAAGAGTTGCAACAGCATCAAGCAGAAATTGAGTGAGTGCTAGTACGTGCAGCGTTATTTTATAGCATTTTCTGGAAGGGCATTTGCCTTAAAAGTCAATCGCTTTCATCTATGTCAAAACAGTTAAGGACCCTTAAAATATATATAATAACAGAAAATGGAGCTATGAAACAGTCTGTATCTATATTGCAAAAAAAATATCCGTGTTATTTTCCGTCGAGATTTACCATGGTCGGTCTGATAAGCTAATTGGATTAGCTAGGTGAGATTCTAGGATACTTTCTTCTGTCAAAACAACCTCTTATTTCGACTGCATTCAGACACGTTCAATTAGACGTATTCTGGTCAGTTTAAACGGATACAAATTAAGAAGGTTACACCAAATCAGATGAAAGCAGATGAACAAAAATTGCGTCCGAGGTGGCCTCATAGGGCTGAAATATGCGTGCAAAAAATGATACGATCAAGAAAAGGATGATGGCTCTAAGTTCTGTAGAATGGTTATGTTCAAACCTTACTGACCATGAGGCTATTAAGAAATAGAAATCGAATACTTGTCGTAATCAAAATCTTTCCATAACCGAATTACAGAGGCATTTCCGTAAACATCGAGTCTATCAGGCACGCACTCTGCTAGAGCAGTACTGTCAAGGCATATGTGCAATGCCGTTAAAGATAAGGGAGGCTGGATCATACTCAGAAAAAACATGTATGCCAAGGTTATATGATTCAGACAACTGTAGAGCACCTCGACAATGCACGTGGCAGCTCTATGAGAACAGCTTGTAATGAGCAATCGGTAAACCACGTTTGAGATAGTGTCATAGACATAATGCCCAAAAACGATCATAATAATCGATCGGTTAAACTCGTACACTTCTGATGAATGCAACGATAAGTAAAAGAAAAGATGCATTTATTTTCTACCACAAACTATAATTTCCGGGAAGCGTGAAAACCCAAATTTTTTTCGGTTATCTAGCTCTGAACGTAACGTCAATGAAAACCCTCTTCGCTACCCCGAGCCTACCACTATCTCTAAGCCTAGCCCCACCATTCAAACATATTTTGCCCTAAACCTTAAATAACCATTAACTTGGCAGATAATTTGGTAGAGTTTTCGGGTGTTATCAGCGTTTGAAAGCTGTTACATGGACGTCGCTATTCCAAACCAATTTTTCTGCCAGTCATCCCTGCCTGACTATGTCGTAATGTTCCGGAGTTCGCGAAAGAAAGCATCGTTGTGGGACCTGACTGGAGCCATCTGGGCAGATAACTGCAGGTTCGCCCATAGATAAAGTTTCTTCGACGCCGCTGGGTGAACCCGCCAATTTTCTCAGCTGCATCATAGATGGATGTCTTCAGTGATAGCCATTGGTCACTGCCTTCATTTTCGGCTCGGGTCATAAAATGGGACTGGATTTCTGTGTACAACGTATCGGTGGTTCTGGGTTGCCGGACTTTCACGACATCGAGGCTTCTCATAAGTGGCAAGTTGGGTGCAGACGAGAGGTGAACTTTCAGGCGTGTGCGAACGACAACATAGTTAGACTCGTGGGCGCTAACAATTTTAGCTACCCACATCGGTCTGATATCGTGAACGCAGCTGTGGAACCTTAAAACCAACTAGGTTGTAGTCGATCTTACTCGCGTTATGACCATCATTTGAAAACTTAGTCAGTAGATGTTTGTAGTGGTGCCGGAAACACTTATTCATGACAAACAGGCCACTATGATCAGCAAAATTAAGCATTCTCTCGGCTCAATAGGGGTTTTGAACTTTAGACAGGCAGCAGAAATTCACGTGGTACTGATGTATACTGCGCAATGGCCGACTTTGGGTAAATGAGTCCAGAAATGTTCACCCGTTTTCAGCATCTAATACCAAGAGTCCGTTCCAGGTTTAGTAGTCTATCTTGTATACTATTTGCCCGCACCACCGTACCGGGGTTTTGGAGCGTATCGGTTCCCGCGGATGCCTAGGCATGGATCATAATACTGTAATCGGACATTTTCATTAGGTTTTATGGGAATTTGCTTGCAGTTAGGTCCCTCACTGCCACTTGGATTGCTGGTTCGAGGTTATCTCCTCTAGCGCATTGACTCAAGAATTTAACGACAAGGCAGCGGTAGGCGGCATACTAATATAATGGTGGTTTACGGTTGGCATGCCGCAGTGCCGTCATAGGGAGTTGCGGTATGTTATAAGGCAGTTAGCGTGCCAGATCACAACCCTCCGCGCCCTGGTAGCACTGTCGCTGCTGGTCCGCGACCGCTTATTCATCGGACCCGATAGTCTGCTTATTTTGCAGCTTGCTTTCGCTTATGGTTGTTCACCATTTCGCCACCTGTGGACGCGCCAGGTAGCTAGCAGCTAGGCTGACTCGTAACCCGTCCTTCCGGACAAACATAGGCGACCTTCAGGCCAGGTTGCCAACGCCAGCGGCGTGCGTGCATGTAGGGCTTGCTAAACCGCAACTCAAGCAGCTTTCGGCTCATGAGGTTGTCAACTCTGACAAAAATTTTGGCCTCATCAAATGTGAAGATATGGCTGGGGCCTGTCGCATGAGCCATGACCTGGAAGTGAGTTTTCTTCATTCTGACTGCTGCTGCGTGCTCGGCATTAACGTGCTACGGTCACTCCCAGTTTCTCCGATGAAGTAACTTTTGCTGCAACTGCACCTGATTCGAAGTTTTGAACTTCAGACTTCACTATGGCTAACCATAGCCTTAACATTTAGCAAAATTTGCTTTAACACTTAAATAAGCATTTAAACAAACCCTCCTGCTGTCCTTTCAGCTAGGCTTAACTAATACCTCAATTTATCTGGAATTTATCTCAAAATCAACTGTGTCATGCCAGGGAAAATGCCTGGCATAAATCCCTACCTTATATTTGTTATTATAATGTAACAGACTGATAAGAAGTAGATAATACCACTGGGAGAAGGGCTTTATTCGTCTGGGGTTTAGGATTCAAACTCGAGCCCATCATCAGAAACAGTATCACAGCTTTTAGCAAGTACATGTACTATGCGTATGGTTTCACCTGAAACCCATGCTAAATTATTTTTACTTAAACATTTCGCAATGTTCAAAGAAATTCCATGTTTATATGAAATAAGCAGTCACAATAATCAGGCCTGAGATTCAAAAGGGTTGTATTCTGAGGCCAGAAATTATCAAGCCAAAAGTACTCTTTTATCACAAAATCCTCCAGGTGGTAAGCAGGTGCAACTGCGTGTCATGTGGGTTGAAATGCTCACGCGCTATCGCTGACTTGGCTTAATGTTTCAAAATCCTAGTATCGATATGGCAAGAATATTTGCAATTCTGCACAAACAAATGTTTTTTTTCCCTCTCTGCACGACACCTCAAAAGTTCTGCCTATCATTATTCATCGGAAAAAAACGGTGCGAACGTTATCCAATGAGGTAGATTTACGTGCTGGAAAGTTACCAGCGTTTAGAGGGGGGTGCTTCCTTAGTGGATCGTGATTGCAGACAAAACAATTTGGCAGATTATTGCCTACTTTTGTTTTAAGTGCGGTAAGTTTTGCTCCAGCCCCGAGGCCTGTTTCTCAGCCTCAGACTGATACAGTTATGTTGGTCGCTGCCTCCGCCCTATGGTGGATGCATTGAAGGCAGTCTACCTGCGTGCCGTGTTACTCATTCACTCAATGTAGGTTGGGTAAAGTCATTTCTGATCAGTTGAAAACCATGCGTCTGCATTGGAGAGGATAACTCGGTCTGGTGAACGTGGGTAGTTGCGTTCCCCAATGCTCCGTTCTCGGTGCCTTACTTTTCATCCTTAATGTAAATGACAGTGTTCATGAACTGGACTGCAATGATATAATGGTTGCCGATGATCTTAAGCTCTGGAAAGTCCTTTAAGACTCGAATGGTTAGAATGCTCTGCAAAATAATCTGCACAGGCTGCAAACAAGGTCTGAGAAATCGCTTCTAGATTTCAGAGTGCATAGGTTCGACTTTCTCCACCTGCATCCGAATAATTATCTTCCACTGACAACGTGAGGGCATATAACCTAACTGACATTCAAAGTCCCAGCGTGAGCCTGCACCTACGAGGGCCACTACGCCCCCACCCCAGGTAAGGCATTGGTAATGGGAGCTCAACTCGAAATATACTTGCCATGCCCTGATTTGACCCCCATGTGTGTGTCCAGCGCATTCACCACGAAGCTCTTTTAGGGGACAAACACAGACAAGTATATGAACAATTTAAAAGCCTTCCAACTAGTTTTACCCGTCAGGCCTGCTTCCAGAAGAAGTTATGCAATATACAGGTCACCTTGTGCTTATCGAGTATCAAATGAACGTCTGGGTTCATTTTTTTCATTAAAACTTTCGTCATTGCTGATACAAGCGAAAATGCGCGTCCTAAGAAGTACCTAAGAAGAGATAGGTGGGAGCGCTAGGACAAGAATTTTATTCGTCTGAAGTTTCGGATTCCAACTCTAACCCATCTTCAACTACCTATCAGAGGCGGGTAATTTGTACAAAGGGATTCGGAATATTTATAGGTTTCAGTCGCCATGCCACAGCATGCCTATGGCAATACACGGCTCTCCCTTCATCGATCATGACTGCGCTCTGGTGCACTAAACGTTTGATGGCCGACATGCGGGTCATTTTTCGCGGAAATTTCGTTACCAGTGCTTAAGGTTGGTGTGAGGATGGCCTTACGAGCTGGCTTACTGGCATAAAATTCGGAAACCTTTTTCGCCTGAGCACTCTTGAGTGACTGATTTCTCTGGCCAAGCTGTGTCTCAATACCGAAAATGGGTTGGGAAGTCCAGGGGCTTGTAAACTATGATTTAACCATCTCGCAGTTCACGCGATTATTAAATCTCATGATAATTTCTGATTCATCGAACTTAAAGTAATGGCCCGTTATTGCCGAATGAGCTGCAACTTGACATTTAGTGTCAAAGTCAGTCTTCCAGTTTCTCCAACGTAGTTGCTTAGCCCGCAGCAGCACCAGATAAGAAAAACAACTCCAGCTGCTTCTTACCGTGACAGTTGTCCAATCAATTTCAGATCTTCCTTGAAATACCGGTGTGTATTTCCTGATTCGCTCGGTTTTTAATTGATTGGCGATAATTTAGATCTTGTTGTATGTTTTTATCAAACCATATCAAATAAGATAATTCTGAAAACCGTTTACCGAATTAGTAAGCTTGAATTTCATATGCAGTGTACACCTTTGCTGCGTACAACGGCTTACTTGGGATAACCATTTAGTACATCATCACTTTTCGGTTAATGGAGAAGCAGTGATGGTTTAAGCTGCAAGGTTTAAGCCTGAATTTTAACCCTTTTCTGACCTTGTTCGTAATGTTATCGTTGATCTCAATTTTTTATCAAAAGCCTGCTCAGCAGCCTTATGAATTCATTCAACATCGTAAGCTAAGTGACTTGAATATAGCTACTGGATCCACTACAGACATTAATTGGTGCTAGTTAACCCCTTGTCACCTGTTTCTCCAAGCCATTCATAATCCAGTTTTTTTAGGTCCCACACTGCGATGCATGGTCGCATCAGCTACACGTGGCTAGCGTTCATTTACGAACAGGATAAAGAGAAAAATGAATGGTCGACTCACGTAGGTATCTGGCTACGTCAACGGTTAAGTAATCGCAGTAAACTTCCAGCTGAATTATAAAAAATATAAGTCCAAATTGGATGTCCACGAGTAAACAATCATGTCTTATTTCATTTGCGGTAGTTATATCTATAACAAGGATGGAATGCTGCGAGGTACGCAGATAATACTTCATACAATTATCTCCCCCATCTGCATAAACAACACGAATATTGTCATTGTATTTATCTGACATTCATTCATCCTAAAAGCCCTGTCGATCTGTTTTGTGTGAACGGCCTCTTATTTTCAAGATGTGGTCAGACTAAAGTTTTTGTCAAGTGACGTTTAGGTATGTATAAGCGATTGGACGCTATAACGACCTCTAGCTACGCAGTGGGTGTGCGAGGGAGTCTACGAGTGTCGGATGCCAAGTAAACTAAACCTTCCATCCTTTAGTCATGACGAGATGATCTACAAAGCAGGCAAATTATAATATTTTACCTTGTGGCTCTCATGGATGTTAGATCGGCTTTAAATACACAAATTTCTATCCGTTTTATATCAAAAGTTAATGATCAAAGCAGGTTGCCGTGAGTTGGCTCGTTGGTTTTGTGTCAGAACAAGGCGTCCGTTTTGGGGGGCGCGTGAATAACGGTGTTTATCTTACGCTCCTATGGGATTTGGATATGTGATTGGTCAGTTCAAGGCCTGAGGCGGGGGTGTATAATCGCAAGGCCACACGGGTGCAAACCACGCCAGACAGACAACGGCCATGAGATATCCGCAGGTATGTGCGCAACCGTGACTCAGCAAATGCGAGGCCTCAAGGGTGGCCGTGCGTATCCAAAGTGCCTGCAGGTTGGCACTTAAGGAGCTGCTACAATCTTCCACAATAAGTCACACATTATGCACTGGTTTCAGAGAACTTAACAGGAGTTTTTAAACGTTCGAGAATACCGACCATGTCCAAAAAGCTTTAACCGTTCGATTAAATAGAAATGCAGAAAAAGCAAAATCTACGGAGAAATACAGAAACGGGTTCTTTGCCAGAGTTGAATTTACGGCGATATGAATGGCAGTATCTTCTGAGTTCGCACATGAGAAAGAGAGAGAGAGAGAGAGAGAGAGCATCGCTTTATTTTAAAAGGAAAATTTCAATTAATTCAGCAAAAAGGTCATCCGTTTACCTTGAAGAATCGTCCTTGAATGCGTCTCAAGATATCGAGCAATTTGGACCTTCTTCAAAATGGTGCTAGCGTAGGTAGAGTTGCATTGATAGAAATGCAGAAAAAACACAAGCTACAGAGTTATACCAGAAAGTGGTTCTGCCAGTAAGGGTTCTTTGTCAGAGTTTAATTAACTGTGATATTAATGGCTGTATCTTCTGAGTTGGCACTATTCAAAGAACGGTTTTTTTATGGCTGCCTAAACAGGACACCCATAATACGCCCATAATACGTGCAGCTTTGCGCCTCATTCAGGCGAAATTAGGTTAAGAATTTAGACGAATGATAGGGTCAAGTTTAGGGTTAGATTTAAAGGTGGAGTTAGGGTCAGGATTAACGTTAAGGTTTTAGGCTTGAATTTGCGTTCACTGTTGGGTTAAGGTTTAGGGTAGGGCAACGATTAAGCTGAAGGCTGGAATTAAATTTTTATGTTAGGGTAAAGACATGGGACTATTAACCCTTCCTGAAATTTTTCTAAATGCCGCGTATTTTAAATTGGCGGGAGTTCCTACTTACTTGTCCAGTTTGGGTCACCATACATGACAACCCTACCTTTTTTAAATCCAGTGCATTTAGAAAGGTGTACTTCTTTTTCCTATTCCGAAGGAGGCACAGGTCGGAAAAATATTTCTTGGACCAGGAAACGTTATCATAAAGAGGCATTCGTTTTTTTCTTATCAAGGCATATAGATGGCAATATTATATTTTTATCAATATTTGAAACAGCCTCTAATGCATAAAATAAACTACAGCAAATTTGCTATCACGTTAAATATTGAGTACTGGTAACATCGTCTCATTAATTTAAGCAATCCACGGATACAGTTAGCACTCAACGTGATCTTTCATGTCATGGGTTTTACATCGCTTGCGATTGTCAGTTCACTGTTCATAGCTCAATACTTTTACCTTTGATTAACATGAACATTTCCTATAACACGTGTCTATGTCTTGTTCGAGAGAGTGCTGGTGATATAGGACACCGTAGAAGTTCCCGCTCAAGGTAAACTTATGCCATTAAACATTACCACCGTTCCTTGCACAAAGAACCAGCAGACAAAATAGTGGGATGTGCATGTGTTCGATGGAAATTTAGTATCTAATTATGACGGTCGACAACATGGTTTCAAGGTTGTCCAAATCAGAAGTGAGGGAAGACGGAATAGGTAGGACAAGCTTTACTGAGTAGAAGAGCTTACAGGAGCTCTGCATGTAGATGCCGTAAATGAACCATTTAGGCAAGTTCTATCGCCAGCCGTGTCCGCCGTTAATATTCCTTGCCCAGGTGCAGGGAACCACGGCAAAATATAGATTACGAGAGAAATATCGATCTTCTTCAAAACGTCGCAGGCCTGAGATCAAGTCACGCAAAGTGCGGGTGGCTGCGACCAATCGGTGAAGAGAGAAACATCAATATGCGTCATGGTGTCGCAAGCCTACGATATGCTCACGTGCACGGGTGGAGGTTGCCACGCTCCAGTAGGCAAGGCTTGGCAGCCGAAGGCAACGTGAGCCAGCAGCAGTGGTGATGATCGGTGGTGTGAGCTGCTACTGATATGTGACCATAATACCACGTGGCAAATCTGCCTTCGAAAATACGATAAAATTCCAGCCACCAACATACTGTTTGATAACAACGCGAAAGCCACTCCATAAGATCATACGGTGTCCAGGCCGTTCACGGACCAAGTGGTTCCAGATCCCTCTTACAATTCAATGGTAAGCTGGAGAAACCTACTGGTCGTTCTATAGACAGAACGATTGCTGATCAGTGAAATCCGGATCCACATGAAATAGTCATGCTAGGGAGAAGTGGCAGCTGCGAGAAAAGTTGCATCCCTTAATACTGCTAAGAAGGGGAATAGTAACCATCTTGGAAAATTGCATTCAGTTAAAATTGGGGCAAAACGTCAGTCAATTTGGGAGTTCATTCATTGAATTTGCTCGACAGTCCGTTACCATCCACAACATCCAAAATGGCAACGACAATTTCGTTCCGATAATTATGAGAGAGAGACTGTAGGGTGCCACCCTTACGGTCTGTGTTAATGTTGGCCTTGACCATTTCACAACCTTCTATGCAGCCTGTCGAGACGACTCGAGACAACGGCCAAATGCAGCACCGATCGACAGCATTTCGGCAGTTCAGAAGCCAACCCACCAACGAGATCATGTAAACTTTTGATTAAAATTGGCTTATGGGTCAGTTCTAAGCTGATGAAGCGAATGATCAAACGCAAACTGATGTAGTTTCTGGAGCAGCATCATTTTCTCTCTGGTGCGCAGAGTGGATTATGCAAAGGAAGATCTTGTAAACCAATTTTCTCTGCCGTCTGGAAAAATGAAAACGAGAGTTTAATGAAGGAAACAAGGTGCACGCAGTCAAAATAGACTTGAAAAATTCCTTTGATAGTTGGTCTCTAAAAAACTTCCTATAAAAAGCTCAATTTAAACGGAGGACAGCTTTTCAAGTAAATAGAAAACCCCTTGATCATTGTCTGATACAGCTCTTTAAAGAGCTGAAAGAAACGTCAGATTATGATTTAACCATCCTCCTCAGAGATTGCATTACCTTTTTATTCCATATATATATATATATATATATATATATATATATATATATATATATATATATATATATATATATATATAAAGTATGGGGTTTAACGATCAGGTTAAAAAACAGTGATGTTCCGCGGTGCTTCGGAACTCACTTTACAGCCATCGTGGTCAGTCGCATAGTGACTTGAGATATATTTAAATAAGATGGAACCGACAAAGATAAGGGTGACCATAAGGGCCATTTCAGGCTTATTATCCGTCATTAGCCAGTCATACCCAATCGCAGGTGTGGATCAACTGAGATTAGAACCCGTGACCTTTAGTCATTGAGTGTAACAATCTTACATTGACCCATGGGCCCGATGTGTTGGAAGATGGAACCGAAAAAGACAAGGGAGACCGGAATGGCCATGTCGGACTTATTATCCGTCATCAGCCTGCTCTACCAATTCCCAGGTGTGTATTACCCGAGATTAGAACCCGCGAGCTTTTATCATTAAGTACAGCACTACCATTGAGCCACGGGCTCGATGTTTTGTCGGTTGCAATCGGGAATATGGACTATGATAGTGTGGTGTTTACAGATCTGGTTAAAAAACACTGATATTCCAGTGTGCCTTGGAGCTCAATTTAGAACCCTCGCGGGCAGCCGCATAGTAACTTAAAATATATGTTGATAAGATTGAACCGTAAAAGACAAGGGAGACCGGAATGGCCATTACAGGCTTATTATCCGTCATCAGCCAGTCATACCCAATTCCAGGTGTGATTCACCCGAGATTAGAACCCACGACGTTTGGTCATTGAGTGCAACACCATCATTGAGCCATGGGCCTGACGTTTTGTCGGTTGTGATCGGGAATATTGACTATGAAAATGTTGTGTTCTTCGATCTGGTTAAGTAACATTGATGTACCGGTGTGCCTTCGAGCCCAATTTAGAACCCTTGCGGGCAGTCGCATAGTAACTTAAAATATATGTTGATAAGATTGAACCGTAAAAGACAAGGGAGACCGGAATGGCCATTCCAGGCTTATTATTCGTCATCAGTCAGTCATACCCAATTCCAGGTGTGATTCACCCGAGATTAGAACCCACGACGTTTGGTCATTGAGTGCAACACCATCATTGCGCAATGGGCTCGATGTTTTGTCAGTTACGATCGGGAATATGGACTATGAAAATGTTGTGTTCTTCGATCTGTTTAAGTAACATTGATGTTCCAGTGTGCCTTTGAGCCCAATTTAGAGCCCTCGCGGACAGTCGCATAGTGACTTAAGATATATGTTGATAAAATGGAGCCGATAAAGACAATGGAAGACCGTAATGGCCATTTCAGGCTTATTATCCCTCATCAACCAGTCATACTGAATCCCACGTGTAGACCACTCGAGATAATGACCTGCGAACTAAGGTCATTGAGTGTTAAAAACTACTTTTGAGCCACGGGCCCGACGTTTTTTCGGTTGCAATCAAGAATATAGAGTATGAACTTGTGGTTTTTACCAAATCTGGTTTGGGAGCACTGATGATCTGCTGTTCGTTGGAGCACAATTTCTAGCCCTCGCGGACAGTTCCATAGTAACTTGAGATATATGTTGATATGATGGAAGCGACGAAAACAAAGGAGACCGGAATGGCCATTTCAGGCTTATAATCCGTCATCAGCCAGTCATACCGAATCCGAGGTGTGGATTACCCGAGATAAGAACCCGCGATATTTGGTCATTGAGTGTCACACTACCATTAAGTCATGGCCCGATATTTTGTCGGTTGCAATCGGGAATATGGACTATGAAAGTGCGATGTTCGCCGATCTGGTTAAGGAACACAGGTGTTCCGCTGTGCTTTGGAGCTCAATTTAGAGCCATTTCGGGCAGTCGCATAGAAACGTGAGATATATATTGATAAGATGACACCGACAAAGAAAAAAGGAGACCGGAATGGCCATTTCAGGCTTATTATCCGTCATCAGCCAGTCATACCCAATCCCAGGTGTGGATCACCTAATATTTGAACCCACTTCCTCTGAACATTTAGTGCAACATTATGATTGAGCGAGGGGCCTGATGTTTTGTCGGTTGCGATTAGGAATATGGACTATGTAAGAGTGGTTTGTACCGATCTGGTTGAGGAACACTGCTGTTTTACTGTGCCTTGGAGCTCACATTAGAGCCTTTGTGGTCAGTAGCATAGCGATGTGAGAAATCTGTTGATAAGATGGAATCCAAAAAGACAAGGGTGACACTAACGGCCATTTAGGGCGTATTATCCTTCACCAGGTAGTCATAACCAATCCCAGGTGTGGATCATCCGAGATTAGAACCCGCGAACTTTGGTCATTGGGTGTACAATTACCATTGAATCATGGCCCGATGTTTTGTCGGTTGCAATCGGGAATATGGACTATGAGAGTGCGATGTTCGCCGATCTGGTTAAGGAACACTGGTGTTTCGCTGTGCTTTGCAGTTCACATTAGAGCCCTTTTGGGCAGTCGCATAGCGACGTGTGATATATGTTTATACGATGGAACTGACAAAGATAAGGGAGACTGAAATGGTCATTTCAGGCTCATTATCCGTCATCAACCAGTCATACCCAATCCCAGGTGTGAATCACCAGAGATTAGAACCCTCAATCTTTGGTCATTGAGTATAACACTACAAGGGAGAACGTAATGGCCATTTCAGGCTCATTATCCATCATCATCCAGTCATACCCAAACCCAGGTGTGGATCAACCGAAATTTGAACCCACGTCCTTTGGTCATTGAGTGTAACATTACAATTGAGTCATGGCCCGATATTTTGTCGGTTGCAATCGGGAATATGGACTATGAAAGTGCGATGTTCGCTGATCTGGTTAAGGAACACAGGTGTTCCGCTGTGCTTTGGAGCTCAATTTAGAGCCATTTCGGGCAGTCGCATAGAAACGTGAGATATATATTGATAAGATGACACCGACAAAGAAAAAGGAGACCGGAATGGCCATTTCAGGCTTATTATCCGTCATCAGCCAGTCATACCCAATCCCAGGTGTGGATCACCTAATATTTGAACCCACTTCCTCTGAACATTTAGTGCAACATTATGATTGAGCGAGGGGCCTGATGTTTTGTCGGTTGCGATTAGGAATATGGACTATGTAAGAGTGGTTTGTACCGATCTGGTTGAGGAACACTGCTGTTTTACTGTGCCTTGGAGCTCACATTAGAGCCTTTGTGGTCAGTAGCATAGCGATGTGAGAAATCTGTTGATAAGATGGAATCCAAAAAGACAAGGGTGACACTAACGGCCATTTAGGGCGTATTATCCTTCACCAGGTAGTCATAACCAATCCCAGGTGTGGATCATCCGAGATTAGAACCCGCGACCTTTGGTCATTGGGTGTACAATTACCATTGAATCATGGCCCGATGTTTTGTCGGTTGCAATCGGGAATATGGACTATGAGAGTGCGATGTTCGCCGATCTGGTTAAGGAACACTGGTGTTTCGCTGTGCTTTGCAGTTCACATTAGAGCCCTTTTGGGCAGTCGCATAGCGACGTGTGATATATGTTTATACGATGGAACTGACAAAGATAAGGGAGACTGAAATGGTCATTTCAGGCTCATTATCCGTCATCAACCAGTCATACCCAATCCCAGGTGTGAATCACCAGAGATTAGAACCCTTAATCTTTGGTCATTGAGTATAACACTACAAATGAGCCACGGGCGCACTATTTTGTCGGTTGTTATCGGGAATATGGACTATGAAAGTGCGATGTTCGCCGATCTGGTTAAGGAACATTTCGTGTTTCACTGTGCTTTGCAGTTCACATTAGAGCCCTTGCGGGAAGTCCCATAGCGACGTGAGATATATGTTAATACGATGGAACCGACAAATACAAAGGAGACCAGAATGGCCATTTCAGGCTTATTTGCCGTAATCAGCCAGTCATACACAATCCCAGGCGTGCATAACTCTAGATTAGAACCCAGGACCTTTGGTCATTGAGTGTAACACTACCAATGAGCAACAGGCCCGAATTTTTGTCGGTTGCGTTGGGGAATATGGACTATGAAATTTTGACTTTCATGGAACTGGTTAAGGAACACTGATGTTCCGCTGCACCTTGGAGCTCAATTTAGTGCCCTCGCGGGCAGTCGCATAGTGACTTGATATACATGTTAATAAAATGGAACCGAAAAATACAAGGGAGAACGAAATGGCTATTTCAGGCTTTTTATCCGTCAAAAACCATTCAAACCCAATCCCAGGTGTGAATCATCCGAGATTAGAACTTGCAACCTTTGGTCATTGAGTGTAACACTACCAATGAGCCACGGGCCCCAGGTTTTGTCGGTTGCAATCGGGAAAATGGATAATTTCAGTTCGATTTTCACCGATCTGTTAAGAAACACTGGTGTTTCGCTGGACCTTGCGGGCAGTCGCATAGCGACGTGAGATATATGTTAATACGATTACGGAATTAATTGAATCTTCCGCCCAGTGGCCTTCGATACCCTCACAGTTTGACCAGGAGAGTTCTCCAAATCGAGCACTGTCGGAAGAGAAATTTTGTTCATTGTGTCTACATTCTGCAAACAGCTGTCTTCAGCCAAAAAGTGGATTAATAAACGCTTTTCGTCAACAATCCTTCGCCTGAGATCCATCGAGATCCTTATCGTCCGACCAGAAACATTTTCTTCAGAACGGTCATTCTTTCGCGAAAGACTCCTGCGGGAATCTCGACTTAAGCTACGCAGCCTACTTTCTCAAAATACAGAATCAAACTGTTCATCGAATTAGCGGAGTGTCATCTTTAAAAGGCTGAGTCGATCATTTCTACACTGCTTAATGTTCTGCTTGTCAGTTTATCCTAAATAGGCTTAACTGAAAACGTTCATGAGGCCTTTCCTCTTCGCAATATTTCGACAAACTTAACATAAGCATATCCTTTGTCAACAATTGTGCCTCATTACCCTGCAGATTCTTCCTTTTTCGTAAATTCACGGCATGACGGATATGTGCACTGTTACCCAAAATATCGTGTCAGGGCACGGCGTCGATCTTCAGACCCACGACAACTCAGCCGCGCGCTAACCACTCGGCCACCGCATCACGACGACTAGCGATTTCGTAAACTTTAATTGATTGTATGGGCGTACCACATGCCGATAGAATTTGTAGTGGATGCCAGGGGTTGGCCGGCAAGATCAATTATCTCGAGGAAGAGATTGAGAAGATGAAAATCCTGTTACGGTCTAGGTTAGGCACAGTCGGCGATAAGAATGAAGCTATTGGACGGATAACTAGGAGTAGGACAAAAGGACATCATGTAAAAGGTACGCCAGCAACATTTTCCGTAGCTGTTACGGCAGCCCCAGAACAAACAGTGCAACTGCAAGACGAAAACAACCAGCGAGATAACTCGAAAAAACAAGAAAAAATAAATCTGTCAGTAAAAAGGCTGAGAGTAATAGACGAGGGCTTACGAGACATATCTCCGCAAAACCCGAACCAGAAACGACGACGAGCGTGCCGCCTATTACGTTAGACGCCGTGGGCCCTAAAACTATAAACGAATCGCAAAAAAAGTCCCAGCTTGTTAAACCAAGTACGAGCAGTTCTATCGATTCACCCACGAAAACTACTGATTACAATGCGCTGCCCTCAGCGCCAGGTGCTTCTACCAAGTCTGGCACAACAGGCCACGAACAAGCATCTGCTCCGCCATCCCCAGCGAATAGTGTCCGAGCAATACATAATTTAGCTAACGATACCCCAATGGTCGATACAAATCAAATTGATCGAGAAAAATGCATCATTATACAGGGCCTCCCGGAATCGAGTGCAATCACATCCTCGGAGCGCGTTTCGGATGACCTAGTGCTCTTCCAGGACCTACTTAATATCATTCTGGAACCATCTGAGGCAGTAGAAGTGATCAAAGCCTTCCGCCTTGGGAAACGGATAGAAAACCCACCGGAATCAACACGTCCTCGACCTCTCAAAGTCGTGCTGGTCAGTAGCAAGCAGTCTAGGCTCATTCTTTCCCGGCGATTTAGAATAAAAGGCTCCAACCCCGGCGTTTTTTTTCAACGGGACTTCTCACCAGCAGAAAGGCTGAAACGTCGTTTACTAGTTCTAGAACTGAGAAAGCGGTTCAGCGAGGGGGAGCGGAATTTGATTATCTACAACAACCAAGTTCGGCAGCGTCCACCTTTCTTCCATTGGACAGGTCCGGTACGGATGATCGCGCAGCCGAGGCATTAACTGAAGGCGCGAGCCGTATCGTAACCACATGTCCCTTAAAACGGAAGTTAAAATTCATGTACACCAATGCGCAAAGCATGTTTTCAAAGTTTGACGAGATGCAGATCCATGTCTGTGATCTCTCCCCAGACGTAATTTCTTTGACAGAAAGCCTGGTTGTCCAACCACGTGGACGACCGTGATTTAACTATACCAGGCTACCTGCTATTCAGAAGAGACCGGGAAGGGCGTCAGGGAGGAGGCGTTGTAACCTACGTAAAACACGGACTCCTAGTGTCGGAAAAAACAAAACAGTTTGCATGCAGCTTCGAAGCTATTTGGCTCACTATAAAGGTGCCGAGATCACACAGTCTTGAAGTCCTGACCGTCAACCGATCACCGAGAAGTGACTTTGAGGCTGACGCTCGCCTGTTAGAAGAGCTAGAAAGATTTGCCTCTCGATCCGACGTCTTAATAATGGGTGACTTCAATGCACCACTCATTGACTGGAGCTCAGTATATGCACGCGGTCCAGAACTAGTTTTGACCGACGTTTATTGGACATGACACTGAGGTCATTCCTCACTCAGCACGTCTTATTTCCAATGAGGGTGCGGGAGGGACAGCAGTCAAACTGTTTAGACCTGGTGTTTACGAAATCGCTTGATAGTATTGATGAGGTGCAAAGTCTACCTCCCCTAGGTCGGAGTGACCACGTCGTACTTCACTGGGACTACTCAATGTTTTCGGTGCCTGAACAGCCCACCAGATTTAGAAGAAATATTTGGCGTGGTGACTTTGATCAAATGAAGACTCGACTCAACAACATCAACTGGGAATCAGCTTTTTCCGGCAATGTGACAGAGGATTGGGAATGGTTCAGTGAGTTATTGCATATTCTCCTCAGAAACCACTGCCCGATTTCACGTAAGAGACTGGATAAAAGACCCCAGTGGCTGACTCAAACGTTGAAAAAAGAGAAGTAAATAAAAAGCGGAGGTTGTGGAAGAAATCACTCGCTGATGAGAATCCTGCGTTCATAAACGCATGCAAGGCACAAAGGAACAAAGTTAAACGGCTTATCCTCAGGACACGACAAGATTTTGAAACAGACCTGTTGAACCGTGCAGTAGAAAATCCGAAGTTATTCTACAATTACATTAGAAGGAGCACGCGTAACAAGGACCCAGTTCCCTCACTAAGGACTAGCGAAAACCTAGAGATTTATGAGGATGGATCAAAAGCGGAGCAACTTCAGTATTATTTAAATCTATCTTTACGAGTGAAAGCGCATTTAATCCTCCCGAATACGACTTAGATGAGGGTCCAACAATAGAGTCTATATTTTTCGACGAAGCAAATGTTCATAAAGAGCTGTTGGCTCTGAATGAGTCTCAATCACCGGGCCCAGATGATATACCGTAAAAGTTACTAAAGGAACTCGCTGCGGAACTGGCCAAACCGTTGTCAATGCTTTTCCAAACCTCGTTCCGAAGCCGGCACGTTACCTGCTGACTGGAAATCTGCACAAATCACACCATTATAAAGGTGGAAAGCAAGGTATCCGCAAATAATTACAGGGCCAATTAGCCTCACCTCGATCTGCTGCAAACTCATGGAAAAATAATAAAGCGAGAGCTAATGCACTTCTTAGAGCAGCATAAATTATTATCTGATGCGCAGCATGGATTTCGAAGTGGCAGGTCTTGCGTAACGAACTTGCTCTATTGTTTGGAACATTGGACGTGAGCAGTTGATGGACGAAATGCGCTGCACGTAGTCTACATTGACTTTAAGAAGGCATTTGATAGTGTCCCTCACCAGCGACTCCTACACAAACTCAACCGACCAGGCATTAGGGGTAATCTCCTCAGATGGATCAAAAGCTTCTTATTTGGCCGCTCTCAAACCGTCCATATCGGTAACCAGCAGTCGGCGGAGGATTCGGTTGAAAGTGGAGTTCCCCAGGGCTCCGTTCTTGGCCCTACTCTGTTCATTTTGTACGTCAACGACTGCATCCATGAATTGGATTGTGATGTCGCCATGTTTGCGGATGATATTAATCTATGGATGGTCATCAGAACTGCAGCTGACGTAAAGCATTTGCAGGACAACCTAAACCGACTTCAACAATGGTCAAAGGACTGGCTTTTGCCGTTCAATGAGAAAAAATGCACTATTCTACGAGTCGGTAGAACTAGCACTCCAAACCTCATGGATTACTACCTGAATGGTATACCATTGCAAGAAGTTGACGCGCAGAAGGACTTGGGAGTGTGGATCTCGAGCTCCCTTAAACCCTCGCTGCATTGTTCAAAGGTAGCCAAGTCTGCGATGTCAGCCCTGTACCTTGTCAAGCGGGCTTTCTCTGCCTTTGATGAAGACTGCTTTGCCAAAGTCTTTTCGAACTTTTGTGAGGGCCGAAATTGGAGTTCGCTATCCAAGCTTGGAGACCCTGGACCGCGAAAGATCTCAATATCCTCGAAAAGGTTCAAGGCGTGCAACCAAACTTGTGACTGGACAGGGCTCATTACCCTATGAAACCCGATTAGCTAACCTTGATCTCTTTCCCTTGTGGGTTACAGGCAGCTACGAGGTGACCTGATACAAACATTCCGTATCATGTGCGGTCAGGGCTGCTGCCTCGCACCTGGAGACTTCTTCCAGTTAGCAACAACCACGAACTTGAGAGGGCATCCACTCAAACTACGTGTAACTGGGGCCAGACTGGATACACGAGTTCTTCTTCGTCAAAGAGCGGTCAGCGCTTTGGAATGCTCTGCCTCTGAATGTTGTTATGGCTACTTCCGTTGAGCTTTTTAAGAAAAACCTGGACCAGTATAGCAGTACCCGCTATAATAACCCCAGATCTTCTTGGTCACGTCCCAGTTGAATCACACTCTTATATTACAATACTACGTTTTATATTACATTACCATTTTTAGAGCATTTTTATTATCTCAAACTCGTCGCATATGCCTCACTCACGAGAATCTTGTCACCAACAATAGCATGTACTCATGCTACTCGTAATATGCGAGTACACATTTATGTTAACTCTATTCGATGAGCCAACCGCTGCTTATTTTCCGCACGCTATTATGTAAACCAACTTTTTTACATTTTCATGATGTACCAGAGGCTTTTTAGCCATACTGTAACCAAGAGTGAGTTCAAAGGCGTTTGCCTATCTTTCTCTTAATAAACTTTACTTAACTAACTTAACGATGACAAAGGAGACAAAGGAGACCGGAACGGCCATTTTAATTTTATTATCCGTCATCAGCCAGTCCTACCCAATCGCATGTGTGGATCACCCGGGATAAAACCCGCGACCTTTGGTCTTTGAGTGTAACACTACGATTGAGCCACGGGCCCGAGGTTTTATACGTTGCAATCGGGAATATAGACTATGAACGTGTGACTTTCACGGAGCTGGTTAAGGAACACTGATCTTCCGCTGCGCCTTGAAGTTCAATTTTAAAGCCCTCGCGGGCAGTCGCATAGTGACATGAGATATAAGTAAATGAGATGGAACCAAAAATACAAGGGAGACCCAAATGGCTATTTCAGGCTTATTTTCCATCATCAGCCAGTCCAACACAATCCCAGGTGTGAATCACCCGAGATTAGAACCAGCAACCTTTGGTCATTGAGTATAAAACTACCATTGTGCCACGGGCCAGATGTTTCGTTGGTTGTGCTCGGGAATATGGCCTATGAAGGTGCGATGTTCGCCGATCTGGTTAAGGAACACTGGTGTTACGCTGTGTTTTGTAGCCTACTTCAGAACCATTTCGGGCAGTCGCACAGTGACGTGAGATATATATTGATTAAATAAAACCGACAAAGACAAGGGAGACCGGAATGGCCATTTCAGGCTTATTATCCGTAATCAGCGAGTCGTACCCAATCCAAGGGGTGGATCACCCAAGATTTAAACCCACGTCTTCTGATCATTTAGTGCAACTATCATTGAGCCACGGGCCTGATGTTTTGTCGGTTGCGATTAGGAATATGGACTATGTAAGAATGATTTTAACCGATCTGGTTAAGGAACACTGCTGTTTCACTGTGCCTTGGAGATCACATTAGAGCCTTTGCGGGCAGTAGCATGGTGATGTGAGAAATATGTTGATAAGATGGAACCCGAAAAGACAAGGGTGAACAGTAACGGCCGTATAGGGCTTATTATCCTTCATGAGGTAGTCATAACCCACCCCAGGTGTGGATCACCCAAGATTAGAAACCACGATCTTTTTAAATTGTGTGCAAAAATATAATTAAGCCACGGGCCCGATATTTTGTCGGTTGTGATCGGGAATATGGACTATGAAAGTGTGGAGTTTAACGATCTGGTTAGGGAAAACTGATTGTCAGCTGTACGTTGGAGCACACCTAAAAGCCCTCGAGGAAAGTCGCATATTGACTTGAGATATATGTTGATAAGATGGAACTGACAACGACAAGGGAGACTCGAATGGCCATTCGAAACTTATTATCCGTCAGCAATCAGTCTTACTCAATCCCAGGTAAGGACCAACTGAGCTAAGAACCCGCGACCTTTATTCATTGAGGGTAACACTACCATTTAGCCACGCGCTCGATGTTTTGTCGGTTGCGATCATGTATATTGACTATGTAAGTGTGGTTTTCACCGATATGGATAAGTAACACTGGTGTTTTGCTGTGCCTTGGAGTTCACATTAGAGCCCGTGCGGGCAGTCGCAAATCGACGTGAGATATATGTTTTTGCGATGGAACTGACAAAGATAAGTGGGACTGAAATGATCATTTCAGGCTCATTATCCATCCTCAGCCAGTCCTACCGAATCCCAGGTGTGGAACACCCGAGATTTGAACCCGTGACCTTTGGTCATTGAGTGTAACACTACCATTGAGCAACGGGCCCAATATTTTTCAGTTGTAATCGGGAATATGGACTATGAAAGTGTGGTTTTAATAGATCTCTTTAAGGAACACTGCTGTTTTGCTGTGCCTTGGAGCACATATTAAAGCCCTCACGGAAAGTCGCATAGTGACCTTTGATATATGATGAAAAAATGAAAACGAAAAAGACAAAAGAAACTTTAATTGCCATTTCAAGTTTATTATACGTCATAAGCCAGTCATACCAAATCCCAGGTGTAAATCACCCGAGATTGGAACCCGCGAAATTTAGTAATTGAGTGTTACACTACCATAGAGCCATGGGATTGATGTTTTTTCGGTTGCAAACGGGAATAACGACCATGAAAGTGTTATTTTGACCGATCTGGTTAAGGAACACTGATATTCCGCTGTGCCATGGAACTCAGTTGAGAGACCTCGCAGACAGTTGCATAGTGACTTGAGATAAATTTTAATAAGATGGAACCGACAAAAACAAGGGAGACTGAAATGGCCATTTCAGGCTTGTTATCTGTCATCAGGCATTCAAACCCAATCCCAGGTGTGGATCACTCGAGATTAGAACCCTCGACCTTTGATCATTGAGTGCAATACTTTACCATTCAGGCACGAGCTCAATGTTTTGTCGGTTGCAATCGGGAAAATTGACTATGAAATTGTGGTTTTCACCGATCTGGTTAAGGAAAACTGGTGGTCCGCTGTACGTTTGAGAACACTTAAGAGCCCTCGTGGAAATACGCCTAGTGCCTTGATATATATGTTGATAAGATGGAACTGACAAAGACAAGGGAGACTGCAATGGCCATTCCAGGCTTATTATCCGTCATCAATCAGTCTTACCCAATCCCATGTAAGGACCATTTGAGATAAGAACCCGCGACCTTTAGTCATTGAGGGTAACACTACCATTTAGCCACGCGCTCGATGTTTTGTCGGTTTCAATCCTGTATATTGACTATGTTAGTGTGGTTTTCACCGATCTGGTTAAGGAACGCTGGTGTTTCGCTGTGCCTTGGAGCTCACCTTAGAGCCCTTGCGGGCAGTCGCATAGCAACGTGAGATATATGTTAATACAATGGAACTGACAAAGAGAAGAGGAACTGAAATGGCTATTTCAGGATCATTATTCGTCATCAGCCATTCATACCCAATGCCAGATGTGAATCACGCAAGATTTGAACCCGCGACCTTTGATTATTGAGTGTAATATTCTACCATTCAGCCACGAGATCGATGTTTTGTCGGTTGCAATCGGGAAAATAGACAATGAAATGGTTGTTTTCACCGATCTTTTTAAGGAACACTGGTGTTCCGCTCATCCTTGGTGCTCACTTTAGAGCCCTTGCGGGCTGTTGCATAGCGACGTCAGAAATATGTTGATATGATGGAACCGACAATGTCAAGGGTAACCGGAATGGTTATTTCAGGCTTATAATCCGTCATCAGCCAGTCATACAAAATCCCAGGTGTGGATCACTCGAGATTAGAACCCGCTACCTTTGGTCATCGAGATTAACACTAACATTGTGCCACGGTCTCGATGTTTTTTTGGTAACGATCAGGAATATAGACTTTGTAAGTGTGGTTTTTACCGATCTGGTTAAGGAACACTGGGTGTACGCTGTGCCTTTGAGTTCACATAAGAATCCATGAGTGCAGTCGCATAGCGACGTGAGATATATATTAACACAATGGAACTGACAAAGAAAAGGGAGACTGAAATGGCCATTTCAGGCTTATTATCTGTAATTTGCAAGTCATACCGAATTCCAGGTGTGGAACACCCGATATTACAACCCGTGACCTTTGGTCATTGAGTGTAACACTACCATTGAGCCACAGGCCCAATTAAATGTCGGTTGCAATCGGGAATATAAACTATGAAAGTGTGGTGTGCACCGATCTGGTTAAGAAAGACTGGGTTTTCGCTGTGCCTTGGAGCTCACTTAAGAGACCTTGCGGCGGTCGCATAGCGACGTGAGAAGTATGTTGATAAGATAGAACCGACCAAGACAAGGGTGACCGGAATGGCCATTTCAGGCTTATTTTTCCGTCATTGGTCAGTCATACACAATCCCAGGTGTGGATCAATCGAGATAAGAACCCGCGAGTTTTGGTCATCGAGATTAACACTAACGTTTTGCCACGGGCTCAATTTTTGTCGGTTGCGATCAGGAATATGGACTATGTAAGTGTGGTTTTAACCGATCTGGTTAATGAACACTGGCGTTTCGCTGTGCATTGGAGCTCACATTAGAGCCCTTGAGAGCAGTCGCATAGCGATGTGAGATATATTTTAATACAATGGAACTGACAAAGATAACGGAGACTGAAATGGCCATTAAAGGCTATTTATCCGTCATCAGCCAGTCAAACCCAATCCCAGGTGTAGATCACCTGAGATAGGAACCCGCGAAATTTAGTCATTGAGTGTAACACTATCATAGAGCCACGGGCCCGATGTTTTGTCAGTTGCAATCGGGAATTGAGGATATGAAAGTGTGGTGAATACCAAACTGGTTAAGGAAAACTGGTGCTCCGCTGTGCCATGGAGCTCATTTAAGAGACCTTGCGGCTGTCGCATAGCGACGTGAGATGTAGGTTGATAAGATTGAACTGACAAAGACAAGTGAGCCTGGAATGGCCATTTAGGGCTTATTATCTTTCATCAGCCAGTCATACCCAATTTCAGGTAAGGATCAACCGAGATTAGAACCCGCGACCTGTAGTCATTGAGGGTAACACTACCATTGATCCACGGGCCCGATATATTGTCAATTGCTTTCGGGAATATGGACTATGAAATAGTGGTTTTCACCGATCTGGTTAAGAAACACTGGTGTTCCACTATGCCTTGGAGGTTCATTTAGAGCCTTTGCGGGCAGTCGCATAGTGCCTTGAGATACATGCTAATAAGATGGAACCGACAAAGACAATCCTGACCGGAATGGCCTTTTCAGGCTTATTTTCCGTCATCAGCCAGTCATACACAATTCCAGGTGTGGATCACTCGAGATTAGAACCCGCGAACTTTGGTCAACTAGAGTAACACTAACATTGAGCCATGGGCTCGATGTTTTGTCTGTTGCGATCAGGAATATGGACCATGTAAGTGTGGTTTTAACCGACCTGGTTAAGAAACGCTGGTGTTTCGCTGTGCCTTGGAGCTTACATTAGAGCCCTTGAGAGCAGTCGCATAGTGACCTGAGATATATTTTAATACGATGGAACTGACAAAGATACGGGAGACTGAGATGGCCATTTTAGACTTATTATCCGTCATCAGCCAGTCAAACACAATCCCAGGTGTGGATCACCCGAGATTAGTACCCGCGACCTTTGATCATTGAGTGTAACACTACCATTCAGCCACGAACTCGATGATTTGTCCGTTGCTATCGGGAATATAAACTATGAAATTGTTGTTTTCACCGATCTGTTTAAGGAAAACTGGTTTTCCGCTGATCCTTGGTGCTCACTTTAGAGACCTTGCGGGCAGTCGCATAGCGACGTGAGATATATGTTGATAAGATGGAACCGACAAAGACAATGGAGACCGTAATGACCATTTCAGGCTTATTTTCCGTCATCAGCCAGTCATACGCAATCCCAGGTGTGGATCACTCGAGATTAGAACACGAGAGAGAGAGAGAGAGAGAGAGAGTCATACTTTATTTTGAAAGTAAAATTCCAAAACTTTGGCGGGCTTTTTAAATTGAGCCGCCATCTTGTATGCTCTCCATTTGCATGTAAATCCTCTTATATGTATGTTGGTTGGCCTATTTTACCCATGATATAACGAATTTTTAACCCATTTGTTAATTCAACAAAATGAGGTCGCCAGTGCACGACGCTGGCACCGTTTTGAATGAAGTCCATTTTTTTCAATATTTTGAGACGCATTTAAGGACGATTATTCATGATGTCATTGTATGCATTCTTCGGCCATTCATTTGTGATCTTCCGGTGTTGTGTGGTTTATGTTTCAAATCTTGTTAATGGTGAATGGAGGACAATTTTTGCTGAATGTTTTGGAATTTTACTTTCAAAATAAAGTGTGGCTCTCTCTCTCTCGCTCTCTCTCTTAAACCGCATAGAGAACAATGGCGGACCATTAAGGAGCCGACCCACTCAATGCTGCATGACACAGCTGTAGCAACATCGGGATAAATACATGTCTGGGCGTTCTGCTTGTTCTTATGTTTGAAGTACGGTAAAACATATTTGTCTTTCAATATTCATACATACTGAATTACTACTTGTTTGAAGAACTGGCATTACAAAGTTATTCTAAACTGGTTGAATGTCTTCGACCAAAATGTTTATTTAAATTTCGGTTTTACCGTAAACATATAGTTCTTATCATCTGAGTCCATGTCCTGAGCATATGTTTTTCAGAAATTATTTGCTTGGTTATTTTCTGGAGTTTATATACCTTAAACCGCATAGCAAACGATTAAGGACCATTAAGGAGCCAAACCTCTCCATGCTGCGTGACGCAGCTGCAGCAACCTCGGGATAAATACCTGTCTGGGCTTTTAGCTTGTTCCTATGTTTGAAGTTTGGTTAAACATCTGAGCCATATAAGATTCATAAAAATTGAAGAGTTATTTGTATTTTGAACGGGCATTACAAAGTTTTTTAAAGAGATTGAATGTCTCAGACCAAAATGTTCATTAAAATTTCGGATTTAACCCTTAAATTATATTCTGAATCATCTGACTCCATGTCTAAACATATGTTCTTCAGAAATTACTTCCTTGTTTTTTTATCTGGAGTCCATATACCTTAAACCACATAGAGAACAATGGCGGACCATTAGGAGCTTATCCACTCAATGCTGCATGACGCAGCTGCAGCAATATCGGGGGAAATACATGACTGGGCTTTCTGCTTGTTCGTATGTTTGAAGTACGGAAAATCATAGGTGCCAGTAAAGATTCAGACATATTGAAATACTTCTTGTTTGTAGAACGGGCATTACAAGGTTATTCTAAAGTGGTTGAATGTCTTTGACTAAATGTTCATTAAAATTTCAGGTTTAACATTACAAGTATAGTGTAAATCATCTGATTCCATGTCCTGAACATATTTTCTCCAAAACGTATTTCCTTGGATATTCTCTGGAGTCTTTATACCTTAAACCGCATTGCGAACGATTAAGGACCATTAAGGAGCCGAACCTCTCCATGCTGCGTGACGCAGCTGCAGAAACCTCGGGATAAATACCTGTCTGGGCTTTAAGCTTGTTCCTATGTTTGAAGTTTGGTAAAACACCTGTGCCATATAAGATTCATACAAATTGAAGAACTATTCGTATGTTGAACGGGCTTTTCAAATTTTTTTAAAGTGGTTGAATGTCTTCGACCAAAATGTTCATTAACATTTCGGATTCAACCCTAAAAGTATAGTCTGAATCATCTGACACCATTTCCTAAACATGTTTTCTTCAGAAATTACTTCCTTTGTTTTTATCTGAAATTCATATACCTTAAATCACAAAGAGAAAAATGGCGGACAATTATGGAGCTGATCCACTCAATGCTGCATGACGCAGCAGCAGCAGCAATAGCGGGATAAATACATGTCTGGGCATTCTGCTTGTTTGTATGTTTGAAGTACGGTAAATCATATTTTCCATTAAAGATTCATACATATTGAAGTACTACTTGTATGTAAAATGGGCATTACAAGGTTATTCTAAAGTAGTTGTATGTCTTCGACCAAAATGTTCATCGAAAGTGCGGGTTTTTCCGTAAAAATATATTTCATATCATTTAAATCCATGTACAGAACTTTTTTTCAGAAATTATTTCCTTGGTTATTATATTGAGTCCATATAACTTAAACTGCATAGGAAACGCTGGGGAACCATTAGGGAGACAAAGCACTCCTTCCTCCTTGACGCAGCTGCAGCTACATCGGGATATTTACCTGTCTGGGCTTTACGCTTGTTCCTATGTTTGAATAACAGTAAAACATATGTGCCATATAAGATTCATTCAAATTGAAGAACTAATTTTTTGAATAACGGGCATAACAAGGTTATCCTAAAGTGGTTGAAAGTTTTTGAACAATATGTTTATTTAAATTTCAGGTATTACCTTAAAAGTATAGTCCTAATCATCTGACTCCATGTTATGAACATATGTTTTTCAGAAAAAATTTCCTTTGGTTATTCTCTGGAGTCCATATACCTTAAACCGAATAGCAAACGATTAAGGACCATTAAGGAGCTGAACCACTCCATACTGCGTAACGCAGCTGCAGCAACATCGGGATAAATATCTGTATTTTGGCTTTAAGCGTGTTCCTATGTTTAAAGTTTGGTAAAACATCTGAGCCATATAAGATTCATACAAATTGAAGAAATAATTGTTTGTAAAAAATGAATAACAAGGTATTTCTCAAGTGCTTGAATACCTCTACTGACAGTACACACACTTGTTTAAATGCATTTACACAGAAAATTATATAATTAAGCTTATTGTCAGCAGTTTAATTCAAAACTTCGGATAAGCGTTTGCAGTTTTTATCTCGTTTTCATTTTCTTATTTACGAAAAACAAGATGAGACAGTTGTCTGCTTTTTTAAATACGACAAAATGCAATTGGTTCTGTCCTTCTTTCTCCGGTCACGGGTTGTGTGTCGCTCACTTTAAACATATTAATCAGAGACTCTGCCAGGCATTTATTTTGGCCAGGAGGTTTCGATTTTCCTGTTCCTTGTGATAAATTAAATGTTATCTTTGCTTTCGCCTATTCCTTGTTATATAGCAAGTTAATTGTCGTTTTCTCTAAATAAGTTTTAGGGTCAATTTTTACGACTAAGAAATGAATGTTGAAGTCGAATAGTTCATATTGCATTTGAAAAGAAAGTGGACTGTCAGCTCTTGGCTGTAAACGTAGATGGTAGATGTGCTACGGCCCAAGGTTTGTCTTCTTTATTCTTAAAAATGTCAACTGTGGACGAATCTATCGCCGATATATCATTGTTTGTGCGTAGACTTGCAGTTTGTTAATGGAAAAAAACTTGGTGGTAGGACCAACATTTGTACCAAAAAGGTGTTACCGATAAAGGAACCGTATGTGTTAGAATGAAGACAGCAGCCAATGCCACTGTATGAAGAACGGCAGATGAAGTGAACGCAGCAACAAACGTGACTGTAGCCAGGAATCGGTTGTGGTTTATCAGACTTAGCCCGCGGCGTTTCCTCACTGTCATCAGCTTCAATTTCGGATTAATATTTCACCATGTTGTTATCATTTGCGTCTAGGTGTTCAAGTATGTGACTAAAAATATAAAGATGTATAGTTCTAACTGGACACAAAAGTGGTGGAACAGACTATGGAAATCCATGCAAGAGGACATAGGACTGTGATGCCATAGAAGGTATTCTGCATGACTACGATAATGCGACAGCGGTAATTCCTTGTGCAATGTACGGTTTAGCAGATAACACCCAAATTTTATCTCTTCACCCAAACCCCTGGAATAACAGCTTAGCCGGTCCGTGTTTCGTAATATGCATGCGGGGTGCACCATAGCGTATGTTAACAAAACCAATTAATTGACTGAAGTCTCCTGCCAAAAAAATCCTAGACGTGCCAATTTAACATCTGTGAGTAAGCATGTCTTTGAAAAAAAATTCATTGGGTGATCATACGAGCCCAATCCACTACTGGTTTTCCGTATTCTAGACAAACTCTTTGTTTCTGTTAATGAATTTGCTTATAAGAATATATTTCGAACATTTTCTAGATTATATAATGTGAACATGTCCACAGTCGACACAGAGTGAAAACTGCATGAACATAAATCAATTGAATAATAGCTGAAAAACATAAACTGCAGATTACCATTTGACAGAGTTTTAGCATTTGTGAAGGTGGAGGGGTAAACCTGCTTTCCATTTTAAAGAAACGCAGTCAGTCTGAGAACGTACTTCGTAGAAGACTGAAGATTTGAAATGTGACCCTCGGTTGATGAAAAAGGAATGGATCTCCATTTCTTTCCTGTGTTTAAAGAAAGCTGATACTTGCCGATGGTTTGAATAAAGTCAGCCGGCACCCTCCAGGACACATAGATGGAAGTTGAATTTACGGCTCTTGCTGTGAAATTTCTTGATCCTTACCGTTGATTAAACAAACGAAAAAAATGATTTAAAGAGTTTTTTCACCCTGTGATTATATAAAGGTTGCAGCAAAAAAGCCGGACCCAATAAGAATATTGCAAGTAAGGCCAAAAGTCTAAAGGTACCAGTTCAAAAGGGGTTTTAAGGGAAGTGCTGAACGAGGAAGTAAAAAATCGAACGAAAGCAAACTAAGATTGCAGGGGTTAAAAAACCCACTTACCGACTGCAGATGAGCTAAGTGGAACCCGTGGGATTTAAGGAAAATTGGGCTAGGGGATCAGCTTCATGGTTGGTGTAAAGAAAAGTGAACCTAAAACAGCATCAAAAAGAGTTAAATAGGAACGAAGGTGACAGGAGAAAGACAGCTTAACTCGCGAAAATGAAATCAGGGCAAGGTAATC
Source organism: Schistocephalus solidus (assembly GCA_017591395.1). Classification (NCBI taxonomy): domain Eukaryota; kingdom Metazoa; phylum Platyhelminthes; class Cestoda; order Diphyllobothriidea; family Diphyllobothriidae; genus Schistocephalus; species Schistocephalus solidus. The sequence continues at coordinate 47,284 of WEDG01001101.1, read as the reverse complement.
CAGAGCTAATGTTATCTGTGTGTATGATTACTTTGCCTCCGACCATATAAAAATTGGCTTTTTGTACGGCTTCCTATTTTTTTATGAATAGTTGATACCCATTTTACTACGTTTGAACATGTAAAGGCGATAAAATGATAGAGTACCTGGACAAAAAAGATTTGCAAACCCAGGTGTGTGGCATACAACCGTTAAATTCGGATATAAGATTTTCGTCAAATACTAAATCCTGAAAAACCTTTAATAACCACAGTTTGAACGACACTTTCAAAGATTTTTGCCACATGCACCACAGAAGGTTGGTGCAGGGATAGTGAAATACGCTAGATTATGGTGTGAATAGGCTTGTTCTGAATATATCTCACTCTCTGTTCCTCTCCCGACTTCTGGGCCCAGATTGAAGACAGAGTCAAATAAGACTTGATATGGGGGATATGATAACGTAAATTTTCTGAATAAATGGTGGCATAGCTGCAAAGAAATCATCTCCATTCAAATTGTATAAAACATTTTGAGAAAACGCATTAATTTCAAGAACCACATTAAAACTTTAACGGTTTCAAAGTGTGGATGATCTGGGTCTGGCTTCTCAAGTTAACAACATCTATAGACACATTTTTATCTATAGTATTTCGGTCCAGTTGCTGCATGTTAGGATTGCTTATACGCTAGGCTTTCTCATTTACTTAAATATATTAGAAATCGTACAAAATTTATCTTTTTAGATTTTAATCTATAAGGTAATGAAAGGTTTGTGTGCGCATTCTGATTTTACAAGTTATTTGATTTTCGATTATAAATGAGGTCCAGGTGGGGTTTATTTTGAGGTCCACAAATGTTCTGCTACCAGAGCTTGGAAGAAGTTTGCGTGTAAATTTGACTTGCATGTCTCATATATATATATATATATATATATATATATAAAACATGCAAGTCAAATATATATATATATATATATATATATATATATATATATAAACCGGCAAGACAACGAGCTCGTAGCACAGTGGGAAGAGCGTTGGACTTCTGCCCAACAAGGTCGCGAGTTCGAGGCTCGGGCGCGGCAGTGCCTGGGTTTGGGTATGGCTGGCTGATGACGGCTAATAAGCCAGAAATGGCCATTCAGTCTCCCTTGTCTTTGTCGGTCAAGTTATTCTGCCTATATACATAGCTGCCTTACGGCTGCTGGCGGGGCTTGAGAGTTAGCCCCAAGGCACAACGGGACGAGTGAGTCCTGTAACCGATCGGTGAGCGCCCCATTACCAATGTCAATATATATATATATATATATATATATATATGTATGCTGATTAAAACTCTGGCATCGAAAAAAGTTCAAAAAAGGCCAATGTAAGAATAAGTAAACTCGGGTTTACGAAGGGTTACGATCGTGCAGGGTTTTGGCAAAGGCATATGCGGCGGGATAAACTGATGTTCCATTCCTAATAATGACACACACGGACAAAGTTTATTTGGTAGAAGGCTGCAGTTATCAAAATGTACCTTTTATACACATGACGACATGTTTTATTGCGGTATCATTAACGAAGATCCTAAGCAGTTTCTGAGCGCTAAGTTCACTTGAACTACAGGGATCCCTACAGATCACATAGATAAGGAACAATTAAAGTGCCGTTTTGTGAAGAAGTTAGTTAAAAAAACCTGCTGCCCGCGTAAGAAATAAGCGTCTATAAAGGACTTGTTATTATTACATTCTTATGTACTTAGCTATACTTTTATCTGAATTTATTTACATTTAGTGGCAGTTTATTACTCTAATATGGCTCAAAAGGTTTAGAAGTCAAAATAAATAGGTGTTTTAATCTTTATCTACAGGAAGACTATACGCAGGATAGCAATGACAGATGTTACGGTGGTCAACAGATAAGGGGATACTGCAATCTCTTTTTCACAAAGTCAACGTTATCAGTTCGGCATTCTTTTAGTCGAATCTAAATGTTACCTTGAAAAATATCCGTTAAGGTACAGCTTTAATGGAATTTGGCTTGTCTGTTTTGTAGGAGCAAAACTCCGCGAAAAATTAACTTATTTCAAACCATGCTGCTTTGGTTTGTTGACCAGTTTTATCAACTAAAACCACAAAGCTGAAAGTAATTAAGATATTAAGAGGAAGAGTTTGTAGCTCTACCTGAGGTTAGTTTTTTCTCGATTTGAAATGGCTGGCTGTGACATAAAATATTGGCGAAATATTAAATTGTGTTTTTTGAATGACAGGAAGCCGGCTATCGAATTTTGTTTTCTTTACCACTATCTCTAAAGACCGCACTTTTTAAAATGAACAATTTAAGAGCTTTGCTCGTATCAAGTTATTTAAGATTATCCTACAGAGTGAATAGAAGTTTTTATTTGTATAGCATATGACTTCTTTGTTATAAAAATTATTTGCTTTCTAAATATGTATATTAATTTTTCAGAAAAAAACTTTTTAAATTTGCGCGAAATATTTAAATATACCGTGCGTTACACTTGCCTTAGTAGTTTGCAGTTGACGCTTTGTATGCTTTTCATGTTAGGAACATAATACTTGTATCTACGCTGATATCAATAAATTATTGAATACTTTCAAAATAAGGCAGAGGCTTTTAACCGTTAAACAGACCCCATACATGAACAGAAAGATACGACGTTGATCCTCTTTCAAACTTTCGGAACTAATATTATAATAATTACAAACTTTGAGCAAACCAAGTTACAAATAGAAAGTTAAAAAAATACAAACGATTGGCCTCTTGTGCAGGACCAAGTTTTTCCATGCAGGTTTTCTATACAATATGATTTTACTTAACAAGAAAAGCGAAGACCAATGGAAAATGTAAAACATAATTATGGAGCGTTTGGATATAAAAGGTGGGTTTAACGGTCAGTTAGTAAAAAGCTCTAACAAAGGATGCATCATGACATGAAGGAGATGTGTTTGGATTGTGCTGTAGGATAAAAAACTAACACCACATTATCTCTGTACATTTTTGAAGCTTAAAGCACAGTTTAAAGATTTCGCAAATATTTCAAAAACTAAGGCTGACATAATGTGTCCGTCTTTGTGATTTGCATTAACCATTAAAAAGCTGGTTTTTCTGGGAAAACATTTTCGTAATGTTTGCGTTACACTTGCCTTAGTAGTTTGCAGTTGACGCTTTGTATGCTTTTTCATGTTAGGAACATAATACTTGTATCTACGCTGATATCAATAAATTATTGAATACTTTCAAAAATAAGGCAGAGGCTTTTAACCGTTAAAACAGACCACATACATGAACAGAAAGATACGACGTTGATCCTCTTCAAACTTTCGGAACTAATATTATAATAATTACAAACTTTGGAGCAAACCAAGTTACAAATAGAAAGTTAAAAATACAAACGATTGGCCTCTTGTGCAGGACCAAGTTTTTTTCCATGCAGGTTTTCTATACAATATGATTTACTTAACAAGAAAAAGCGAAGACCAATGGAAAAATGTAAAAACATAATTATGGAGCGTTTGGATATAAAAAGGTGGGTTTAACGGTCAGTTAGTAAAAAAAGCTCTAACAAAGGATGCATCATGACATGAAGGAGATGTGTTTGGATTGTGCTGTAGGATAAAAACTAACACCACATTATCTCTGTACATTTTTGAAGCTTAAAGCACAGTTAAAGATTTCGCAAATATTTCAAAACTAAGGCTGACATAATGTGTCCGTCTTTGTGATTCGCATTAACCATTAAAAAGCTGGTTTTTCTGGGAAAACATTTTCGTAATGTTTGCGTTACACTTGCCTTAGTAGTTTGCAGTTGACGCTTTGTATGCTTTTCATGTTAGGAACATAATACTTGTATCTACGCTGATATCAATAAATTATTGAATACTTTCAAAATAAGGCAGAGGCTTTTAACCGTTAAACAGACCACATACATGAACAGAAAGATACGACGTTGATCCTCTTCAAACTTTCGGAACTAATATTATAATAATTACAAACTTTGAGCAAACCAAGTTACAAATAGAAAGTTAAAAATACAAACGATTGGCCTCTTGTGCAGGACCAAGTTTTTCCATGCAGGTTTTCTATACAATATGATTTACTTAACAAGAAAAGCGAAGACCAATGGAAAATGTAAAACATAATTATGGAGCGTTTGGATATAAAAGGTGGGTTTAACGGTCAGTTAGTAAAAAGCTCTAACAAAGGATGCATCATGACATGAAGGAGATGTGTTTGGATTGTGCTGTAGGATAAAAACTAACACCACATTATCTCTGTACATTTTTGAAGCTTAAAGCACAGTTTAAAGATTTCGCAAATATTTCAAAACTAAGGCTGACATAATGTGTCCGTCTTTGTGATTCGCATTAACCATTAAAAAGCTGGTTTTTCTGGGAAAACATTTTCGTAATGTTTGCGTTACACTTGCCTTAGTAGTTTGCAGTTGACGCTTTGTATGCTTTTCATGTTAGGAACATAATACTTGTATCTACGCTGATATCAATAAATTATTGAATACTTTCAAAATAAGGCAGAGGCTTTTAACCGTTAAACAGACCACATACATGAACAGAAAGATACGACGTTGATCCTCTTCAAACTTTCGGAACTAATATTATAATAATTACAAACTTTGAGCAAACCAAGTTACAAATAGAAAGTTAAAAATACAAACGATTGGCCTCTTGTGCAGGACCAAGTTTTTCCATGCAGGTTTTCTATACAATATGATTTACTTAACAAGAAAAGCGAAGACCAATGGAAAATGTAAAACATAATTATGGAGCGTTTGGATATAAAAGGTGGGTTTAACGGTCAGTTAGTAAAAAGCTCTAACAAAGGATGCATCATGACATGAAGGAGATGTGTTTGGATTGTGCTGTAGGATAAAAACTAACACCACATTATCTCTGTACATTTTTGAAGCTTAAAGCACAGTTTAAAGATTTCGCAAATATTTCAAAAACTAAGGCTGACATAATGTGTCCGTCTTTGTGATTCGCATTAACCATTAAAAGCTGGTTTTTCTGGGAAAACATTTTCGTAATGTTTGCGTTACACTTGCCTTAGTAGTTTGCAGTTGACGCTTTGTATGCTTTTTCATGTTAGGAACATAATACTTGTATCTACGCTGATATCAATAAATTATTGAATACTTTCAAAAATAAGGCAGAGGCTTTTTAACCGTTAAACAGACCACATACATGAACAGAAAGATACGACGTTGATCCTCTTCAAACTTTCGGAACTAATATTATAATAATTACAAACTTTGAGCAAACCAAGTTACAAATAGAAAGTTAAAAATACAAACGATTGGCCTCTTGTGCAGGACCAAGTTTTTCCATGCAGGTTTTCTATACAATATGATTTACTTAACAAGAAAAGCGAAGACCAATGGAAAATGTAAAACATAATTATGGAGCGTTTGGATATAAAAGGTGGGTTTAACGGTCAGTTAGTAAAAAGCTCTAACAAAGGATGCATCATGACATGAAGGAGATGTGTTTGGATTGTGCTGTAGGATAAAAACTAACACCACATTATCTCTGTACATTTTTGAAGCTTAAAGCACAGTTTAAGATTTCGCAAATATTTCAAAACTAAGGCTGACATAATGTGTCCGTCTTTGTGATTCGCATTAACCATTAAAAAGCTGGTTTTTCTGGGAAAACATTTTCGTAATGTTTGCGTTACACTTGCCTTAGTAGTTTGCAGTTGACGCTTTGTATGCTTTTCATGTTAGGAACATAATACTTGTATCTACGCTGATATCAATAAATTATTGAATACTTTCAAAATAAGGCAGAGGCTTTTAACCGTTAAACAGACCACATACATGAACAGAAAGATACGACGTTGATCCTCTTCAAACTTTCGGAACTAATATTATAATAATTACAAACTTTGAGCAAACCAAGTTACAAATAGAAAGTTAAAAATACAAACGATTGGCCTCTTGTGCAGGACCAAGTTTTTCCATGCAGGTTTTCTATACAATATGATTTACTTAACAAGAAAAGCGAAGACCAATGGAAAATGTAAAACATAATTATGGAGCGTTTGGATATAAAAGGTGGGTTTAACGGTCAGTTAGTAAAAAGCTCTAACAAAGGATGCATCATGACATGAAGGAGATGTGTTTGGATTGTGCTGTAGGATAAAAACTAACACCACATTATCTCTGTACATTTTTGAAGCTTAAAGCACAGTTAAAGATTTCGCAAATATTTCAAAACTAAGGCTGACATAATGTGTCCGTCTTTGTGATTCGCATTAACCATTAAAAAGCTGGTTTTTCTGGGAAAACATTTTCGTAATGTTTGCGTTACACTTGCCTTAGTAGTTTGCAGTTGACGCTTTGTATGCTTTTCATGTTAGGAACATAATACTTGTATCTACGCTGATATCAATAAATTATTGAATACTTTCAAAAATAAGGCAGAGGCTTTTAACCGTTAAACAGACCCCATACATGAACAGAAAGATACGACGTTGATCCTCTTCAAACTTTCGGAACTAATATTATAATAATTACAAACTTTGAGCAAACCAAGTTACAAATAGAAAGTTAAAAATACAAACGATTGGCCTCTTGTGCAGGACCAAGTTTTTCCATGCAGGTTTTCTATACAATATGATTTTACTTAACAAGAAAAGCGAAGACCAATGGAAAATGTAAAACATAATTATGGAGCGTTAAGATATAAAAGGTGGGTTTAACGGTCAGTTAGTAAAAAGCTCTAACAAAGGATGCATCATGACATAAAGGAGATGTGTTTTGATTGTGCTTTAGGATAAAAAAACTAACACCACATTATCTCTGTACATTTTTGAAGCTTAAAAGCACAGTTTAAAGATTTCGCAAATATTTCAAAAACTAAGGCTGACATAATGTGTCCGTC
>WEDG01001101.1:0-40293 GCA_017591395.1 Schistocephalus solidus | reverse complement strand
GCATTAACCATTAAAAAGCTGGTTTTTCTGGGAAAACATTTTCTGTAATGTTTCGCTTTCAAAACCAATGATTTAAAGAGTACGTATAATCTACCACAAATTGAAGTAAACGTTTAAACTTTATCTCTCCTATCGGTGAATTTTGAGAATATTTTAAGATCATCAGGATGACAATATTTAAAACGATCAAATAGGCTCCAATATCAGAAGATGAAGGTAGTCAGTAAGCTATATGTTAATCCTAGAAAGCAGTTCAGATTCCCAATTTAATTACCGTTTTACTCTTCTGCATCTCAAGGACCATGACCAGCTAGCTTCAAGAAATTGATTTTCCGGTTATTCCATTTTTTCAGAAGATAAGTGCCACTGAATGGATGAAACCTCTTAGGGTGAATAAAGTTTATAAGACTTTTTTAAATCAAAGGTATTAAAAGGCAACTGAACGGACAAAAAATGATTGAGCTTCCATCATCTTTCAGTAGAGTTTGCACATGTATTGCGTATTTAAGTTTTGAAGCAATTTTCCTTTGATCGTATTCTAATAATGGGTTTGCTAGAAGTTTTCTGCAGCCAAATCAGATAATATTTAAAACATCGATGATGAATAATGCCGGTATTCGGGCTGGCGAAATATTTATTTAGCCAACAAATGGAAACAAGGCCAGTTATCCTCATTTATAGCAAAAACGTGCATAAATAAGTCTTCCTTTGAGTTTGGGCATTTTTCTTTTTGAAAAGTTTTCAATTTTATATCGCATTGAAGTTTTTGCGTTCACAGGAAGGAAGCTATTTCAGCAAAATGAAGTTTGCCGTACAGGTAAAGTGGGGCAAATCGTTATATGATACTTCATTTTTAGAATTTAGAATTTAGAATGAATATTTAATTTTTTTTATTAATGAGTAAAATTATCTTTACGGCTTCCACTTACGACCCGAGAAAGGCAGAAGAGACTGAAGAGTTGCAACAGCATCAAGCAGAAACTGAGTGAGCGCTAGTACTTGCAGCGTTATTTTAAAGCATTTTCTGGAAGGGAATTATCCTTCAAATTCAATCGCATTCATTTATGTCACAACAGTTTAGGACCGTTAAAATTTCTCTTTCTAATAATACCAGAAAGTGAAGCAATTTAACAGTCTGTATCTATATTTCAAAGGAATAATTCGTGTTATTATTTTCGTCGAGGTTTTATCATGGTCTGTCAGATAAGCTAATTGGATTAACATCTAGAGAGGTGAGATTCTAGACTACTATGTTCTGTCAAAACACCCTTTCATTTCCACCTCATTCAGAAACTTTCAATAAGACGTATTTAAAACAGTTTAAGAGAAAATACTTAAAATGTAAATGGAAATCAGATAAATGCAGATGAAGGCAGATGAACGAATATTGCGACCGAAGCGGCCTCATAGGCATCAAATATGCGCGCGAATAATGAATCGATCAATAAAAGGATGATGGCTCAAAGTTCTGTAATAGAGTTACGTTCACACCTTACTGACCAAGAGGCTCTTAAAAAATAGAAATCAAATCCTTGCCACAATATAAACCAGTCCATAACCGAACTACAGAGAAATAACACGCAACAAATTTGGCTGACTGCGTCAAGCTCGATTGGTTCGCCGGGGTAAAATCTGAAAATGAAATTAGGAATATACGAAACTTCCAACTTGGCAGCGCTCTGATAGGGCAGTGAGATAGAATTAACAAGGCAGATATACAATGCCTACAAAGACAAAAGAGGCTGGAATGGCCATTTACGGCTTTCTAACCGTCATCAACCAATCATACACAAACCCGGGTTGTGGCTTACACGAGACTTACTCACGTGACCTGTTGATTAATTGTCCAGCCAAATATTATCCTCTACGTAAAGGTACAGTTACAGAAATGACTGATCCCTGGAATAGTTGTTAAAAGGCAGTTGGCAAATACTGCCCAGAGCAATGAACGATGTTTCATCAATTCTTCTTCAGATATGTCTTTTTGTTCTGCTCCTTAAACTAGCCGGTTTATATGAATTTATGAATAATTCCGAATGAACATACGTTCAGAACCCTTTTATACCAATTAAATCGAGAAGATCAGAGTCCAGGCAAAAAGACGACGGCCAAGGAAACAGTAAGCAGAATTGAAGAAGGCACATGTGGAAATAGTCAGAAAAAACACACAGGCGAAAATTATGATCCAGTCAACTGTACGATGCACGTTGCACCTTGTTGAGAACACCTTGTGATGAGCAATCCTTAAACCACGTGTGAGGTAGTGACGTTGACACAATGCCCGAAAACGATTATAATAATCGATCGGTGGAACTCGTACACTTATGATGAATGCAACGATAAGTAAAAGAAAAATTTTACTTGTTTTCTACAACGAACCATAAATTCTGCAAGCGTGAATACCTCAGTTCTTTCTGTTAACTAACTATGCACGAAACCTCAATGGAAACCCTATTCGCAACACATATGTCTTACCCTAGCCCTTACATCTAAACAAATTTTGCCTAAACACTGAAATTACCACATACTTGGCGGATAATTTGGTACGGGTTCCGAGTGTCACCAACGTTTGCGGGCTGTAACATGGACGTCGCTATTTCAAACCAATGATTCTGCCAGTCATCCCTTCTTTTCTTTGCCGTAATTTTCCGAAGCTGGCGGAAGGAATCATCGTTTGCGGGACCTGACTAGAGCCGTCTGGGCAGATAACTGCAAGACACTGGAATATGCTAAGAAAGCTTTAGCATCACTCGACGGAGACAGCAATGGTGCAAATGCGCACACGTCGAGAAGGCACATTTTGTTTTAACTGCCGAAAGCGCTAGTCGAGTGAGCGCAGCCGTGACTTATCTCCCGGTGGCGTCGGCTGCGTGAGAGGATCGACGCGCACGTGTTCGCGTATGCAGGTGTTTTGTCACACTTCATTTCATTGCTTGTAGGCGGCTCCGATCATGCCTGATCTTAGCCGGTCTCGATCGATGTTACGTATTGTACCTCAGCATGCCTGACGTTTCGTGGCAGCAGATCTGGATAGATCAACTCAATCTTCTCTCCAGAGGCGGACGCCAAATACCGAAAAAAAAGCTCAGCACCACCTCCTTTTCGTGCCAAACCCCGTTGAGCCAGGTTTTCTGCTGGCATCACGCGGACAGCGGCGCCGGATCGAGGAGAGCAGTAGAAATGAGCTTATGTGAGATCGGACGATCGGACGTGCCGCCTGAAACCACCCTCGATAGTCGCCTTTCTTGGATAGCCTGAGATATCCCTCAAGCAAGATATTGTCGCAGCGAATACGAGACGTCTCCCTTTGAGAAATAATAGTTTGTGTACTTTCACAGGATGGTCCCTGCAGGCAACGATTGTCGAGAATACCTACAGTCTTCGCCTCATCATTCCACATCACACATTCCGCACCATATTTACAAACGTAGAAGAGGATCAACCGGACGGATGCACGGTTCACGCGGATCTGCGTGGCGGTAGGACATATCCGGGTCCGGTCCAAAGGCGCTTTCTAAAGATCGAGAAAACTCCGAGCGAGCAGCCCTCGATTCGGGAGACATTTGTCATCCTTACTCTTTCCATTCGGCAGCCTCCTGCCCGAGGTATTTTAAACCGTCTTACTTCTTCAAGTTGACAACAATTAATCCTGAGGTGTTCTTTCTCCTTGGGTCAGGGATGCAGCTCGAAAGCAATTTGATCTCCCCAGTGTTTATGGATAGGCCGACCGAAGTAGTGATTCATTCACTCCGCGACGCCACAGACTGTAGATCATCCAAGCTTGAGGCTCGCAAGTTGATATCGTCAGCGCAGTCTAGGTCAGTCAGGCGATGTCTGGGTACAAATTTCAAAACCGTCAGAAAACGTGTAGGGCCCTCCTAGAATCCAGCAAAATGGCGTGGTTGAATAAAATTTGCAACAGAATGCAGCCTTGTGGAACATCAGATCTGATATCGAAGGGTTGGGAGAGATTATTATGTACGAGGACTCGCACATTGGTGAAGAGTTAGTAGGCCTTGATTAACGCAATGCTTTTTAGCCGGCACAGCATTTAATTTCCATTATTCGCCACAGGGACCCACGATTGACGGAATCGAACGCAGTGGCGAATTCCACTAAAAGACTGATCCAGTTACTTCCAGCACCACTGGGTGAATCCGATAATTTTCTCAGCTGCTCCATAGAAGGATGTCTTCAGGTGATGGCCGTTGGTCACCGCCAGCACCAAGTCGGCGCGGTTCATAAGCGGGACTCGATTTCTGTGTCTCAGCGTCTCGTAGCCCTGGGTTGCCAGCACTTTGGCGATCATCGACACGACCAAGCAAAATGGAATTTTGCGCATGCAGGCGGTGAACTTTCAGGCGTGTGCGACGAGAAACTTATAGGTAAAGATCTCGTGGGCGGCTTACTCGGTTTCGGCACCCTACGCATCGGCTTGGCTATCGTAAAAGCCAGCTGCAGAACTCGGAACACAAACTAGTCGAGTCTGACTTTGCGCCATGACCGTTGTTTTGAAGTACCAGGTCAGCAGATGCTCTGTGGCGGTACCGGAAACCACGTGTTCATCACTGTCGGTTTCGGATCAGCTAAAACCAAAGGCATTCTCTCACCATTATCGCATCGAGCCATGCTGAAACTGGCCACAAAAAGGTAACTGGTTTGACGAGATCCCTGCCCTGGTCCTATCGTTTCCAACACGCAAAAATCAACAAACAACAGCGAAGTCTTTCACTACTTCACTCCTGCAGCTGCCGGTAGAAGGTCTCCCTTATCTGCGCAGTTCGGCAACTACGCTACGGTGCGTACACGAGAAATGACAGAAATGTCGGCAAAATGGCTCCTTCAGTCGCGCATATAAGCCATTCGGTCAGTGATTGGGACTCCCATCCATGTACCGCGCATGGTTTTGCTTTCCTCGAGGGGGCAATCGGCTGCAACTGTGTCTCCTCGCGGGCTTGAGTCCTGCTGGCCATATAGGTAAAGGGTAGAAGTGTGAGTTGACTCCCCGAGATCTTAATTTATCCCAACCTTCGGATCTCGAGGGTTTGACTTCAGACAGGCAGCGAGACATTTCACGTCATGCCTGGCGAAGACTGCGAAACGGCTGGACTTTAGCATGGGTCCATGAAAGTGTGTTCACCCATTTCAGCATCTTATAACAAGAATCTGTTCCAGGTTTAGTAATTTAGCTTTGTATACGACGTTGCTCCGCACCACTGCACTCCAGGGTTGTTGTGTGTAATCGTGTCTACGCAAAACGCCGCCATGGCATGGATCGCCAATACTGATAATGCGACATTTTCACTAAGGTTTCATGCAGAGATTTGATTACGGCCGCTGGATTGCTGTCTTTGGGCCTTCGCAGAATCGACAGTAGCTAACGCAGAAACACGCTCACTATATGATGGCGGTTAACGGTTGCCCATGCGCGGTGCCATCATAGCCGAGTTTCTGGCGCGATATAAGGCAGTTAGCGTGCTAGGATTCTCACCCTCCACCCTATGTAGCGTCGCGCTGCTGGTCCGCGACCGCATACTCGTCGGATCCGATAGTCTGCAGTTTCATTTCACAGCTGGCACTACGCTGGTGGCGTATTCCCGCACATCGAAATCACCTGTGGGTCGCGCCAGGTTGACGTGTAATCCATCTCTCCTCGGATGTCATAGAGTGACCGTCGAGGCCAGGCTGCCAACGCCAGCGGCATTGTGCGTGCATGTACGGCCCGCTACACCGCGACTCGTGACAGGCGACGGCTCACGAGGTTGTCGCCTGCGGGCGAAAATTTCGGCCTCATCAAATTTGTAGCGATGTGGCTGGGGCCCCATCACATGAGCCGCCAGGCACGGGTAGGTTTCGAGCTTTCCTTCTCACTGCTGCTGAGCGCTCGGCATCTCGCGTGCTACGTAGTCTCCCAGTTTCTCCGAAGAAGGAGCTTTTGCCCGCACTGCACCTGATTCGGACAGGTCGTGGCTCATGCGACGGTAGTAGTAGCAGCACGCCACACGTCAAGTCCTCCTTATCCAAAGCTGGAACATGCTCCAGAAAAGCTTCGGCGGCACTCGAGCAGCGCAACGGTGATTGCTCTTGCGTACACGCGTGGACGCACATTTTGTTGAACTGCCCAGGGCGTTGGCCCTCAAATGAGCGCAGCCGTGACTCAGATCATGCTGGCGTCAGCGGCGAGGAGATACGAACGCGCACGTGTTCCGCTTGCGGGTTTGTTACCTAAGCGACACCTCGGCATGTCAGACCGGGCTGTTAACGACTGTGTGCATGCATGCGTTCGTGCGCATGAACTCCACCAATGTAGAACCGCCAAGCGGATGCGCAGTCAATGAAGCTCGACTGTAGTGGTAGCAAGGTGCCTGGCGGTGTGCGTCGGTGAATACCTTGGTGCCGCCGCTGAGAAAAGCGAGACTCACAGTCTGACGTCAACAGTAAATGCTATCGAGGATAGATTCAATTCGTTCGATCATTTGAAAAAGCAGAGTATACATGTGAAGGACAGCATTAATTCAAAAGTACTACACTTTATTCCTGCAACTTCACAAAATGACTCACAAGGTAGCAAAAGTGGGAAGTCACTAGTTTCGTCCATCAGAACTGGTTTAGAAAACTTAAAACCCCTATTCTCGTACGGTGATCGACTGATGAACGTTACGCTTAACCTACACAGGTTCCATTCGTTATCATAAATCATATTATATTCGTCCTCAATCGTGCATACGCATACTCTCCTGAACTGTCAGTTGTTGACCTCCAACGGAACTGAGTGAGTCCTGATGAGGCGATAAGAAATTACATTATGCGCCCTAATTCATATAAAAGTGAGGAAATTTGGAAAGATTGCGAATCATTGCCAACTTGTAATTAGTTAATAATAATTTATGTAATAATTTATTTGAATAAATGGCAAATTCTGAAAACGTAAAAATTTGCTGTCCGTGAGACTTATAAATTTAAAAAGATTTTTCTGAGGATAAAGATAGTTTCGAAAATTTTTAATAGTTTTGGCGCTGGTTTACTATTATTTTCAGGTCTGCCTTGAAATACCGGTGAATATTTCACGATTTTTCCTGTTTGATCGATTTCTCACATACCTTTTATCTCCTGTTGTGTGTGCTTATCTTATAAAACTAAAACAGTTCTACATTTGCAGAAGTATTTCAAACTTGGAATAATCCTACAAAAATGGAGATGGCTGTTTGCGTTATATTTTGTTGTTTTACTCAAAATGGAAACTTTCACAACAAATGTTGACAAGTGATGTGCCTAAGATCAATTAAAAACGTTTTATAATATGTTAACCATTCAAAAAAGCGTTTTAATTAGAGACCTCGCTGATAAATATATACGGACTTTACCTATTTTCAAGGATATGTAATGAAGTTTTATTGAAATTGTGACTTCATTAAGAATAAGTGATTTATTTCACTCTACTGTTGTAACAATTTTCACTTTTATATTTTACTTCAATGATTCGTTATAAGACGGCAAATGCAAAACTTTTTGTCCGAATATATACCAGGATTTTCGTGAAACTGCTAGTTTCTGTCCAAAGAGTTTCCATATTCTGGATAAGCACAAAATATTTTGCAAATTGTATCTCCAATTTACTATAGATATTTCCATAGTCCATATCCACAGTTTTAATTTAAGTATTTTGTTCACGGTCTTCATTTCATCCTAATAAAACAAATGACTGCTAAACAAGTTTATTCCTGAGGTTTTGGCGGCAGAACGAAGGTCAGATATTTTACATTTTTAGACTCCAGACGGAATTTATTTGATATATTTGTCACTTTATTTATTTTTATTACATTACAGTGCAGGAAAACGATGGGCATTGCTCTGTTATATTTAAAAAGCTTATAAAAATCTCTTGGACGTCCAGCAGTGTCTGATTTAACCAAAAATCCAGCCTGTTTTCCTTCAATATATAAGATTAAACATATAGTGTTCTAACTCCATGTCCTGCACTTAATAATTTCAGAAATTATTTCCTTGGTTATTCTCTGGAGTCCATATACCAGAAGCCGAATAGAGAATGCTGCCGGACAAACTGAGAAGCCGAACCCCACGTTGCTGCGTGACGCAGCTGCAGAAACATCGGCCAAACAGGTGTCGGGGCTTTTAGCTATTACCTATGTCGGAAGAATGGTATAACATCTGTGCCATATAAGATTCAATAAACTTGTAGTACATCTTGTTCGTAGAATGGGTATTTTCTGCTTATTTCAAAGTAGCGATTTGTATTTAACCAAAATGTTTATTGTAATTTCGGGTCTGACCCTTAAAAATGTCATGTCCGAATCATCTGACGCCATTTTTTGCATTAAATTATTTCAGAAATATTTCAATTTTTTATTCTCTGGAGTTCATATACCAAACATCGCATAGAGAACGCTTGGAGACCCAATGTGGAGCCAAATTCCTCCATGCTAGATCACGCTGCTGCAGCAACATCGGCGAAACACGTGTCTATGCTTTTAACTAGTATATTTGTCGGAAGAACAGTAAAAATCTGTGCCATATAAGATTCATAGGACTTGTAGAACTACTTGCTTGTAGAACGGGCAGAACGTGGTTATTCCACATTTGTTGATTCTCTTCGACCCAAATAATCATTGACATTACGGGTCTGAACCTAAAACGTCATTTCTGAATAATCTGTCTTAATGTTCTGCATTTAATAATTTCACATTTTTTCCTTTATGATTCTCCGGAGTACATATACCAAAAACCGCATAGATAACGCTGGGAGACCAACTGAGGAGCCAAATTCCTCCATGCTAGATCACGCAGCTGCACGAACATCGGCGAAACACGTGTCTGGGTTTTTACCTAGTACCTGTGTCCGAAGAACGGTAAACATCTGTGCCATTTAATATTCATACCGTTTGTAGTACTACTTACTTGAAGAACGATCATTACCTGGTAATCCCAAAGTGGTTGATTGTCTTCGACCCAAATGTTCATTGAAATTTCGGTTCTAACCTAAAAAGTTAAAAACGAATAATATGACTCCATGTCCCGCAATTAATTATTTCAGAAATTATTTCCTTGGTTATTTTTTTCTAGTCCATTTAACAGAAACCGCAAAGAGAACGCTGGGGGACCCATTGAGGGACCCAACCACTCGTTGCTGCTTCACACAGCTGCAGCAACATCGGCAAAACACGTGTCTGGGATATAGTCTTTCGAAGGGTGAAACAGTGTCCATACAGCCTTCATCTATAATACCTGTCGTAATCAAAACCTCTCCATAACTGAACTACAGAGGCATTTCTGATCATCGTGTCTCTCAGGCACGCACGAGGAATTTGTTGACTGCGTCAAGCTCCGATGGGTTCGAAGGGAACGATCTGGAGAGGAAATTGTGAATAAACGAAACCACCAACCTGGCTGTGTTCTAATAGGGCAGTGAGGTAGAAGTAACAAGGCAGACGTACAATGCCGACAAAGACAATGTAGGCTGGAATGGCCATTTCCGGCTCACTAGCCGTTACCAACCAACCAAACCCAAACCCGGGTTGTGCCTTACCCAGGCTTGAACGCGTGATCTGTTGATTAAAAGTTCAGCCAACTCTTATAATCTACGTAAGGGTACAGGTAGAAAAATGACTGATCCCTGGGAAGATTGCGAAGTGTCATTTGACAGATTCTGCCCTGGGCAATGAACGATGTTTCGTCACTTCTTCTTCTTCAGATATGTCTTCTTATTCTGCTGCCGAAACTAGCCAGTATATTCGAACTTACGTAGATTTCCGAAGGAACATACCTTCAGAACCTCTTCATACCAATTAAATCCAGAAAAATAGAGTCCAGGCGAAAAGACGACGGTTAAGGGAACAGTAAGCAGAAACCTGGAAGGCACATGTGAAACATAATCAGAAAAACATGCATGCCAAATCATATGATCCAGTCAACTGTAGTTGACAAAGCACATGGCACCTCTATGAGAACCCCTTGTGATGAGCAATCCTTAAACCACGTTTGAGATAGTGACGTTGACACAATGCTCAAAAACGATCATCATAATCTATCACTGGAACTCGTACACGTCTGATGAATGCAACGATAATTAAAAGAAAATATGCAGTTATTTCCTACCACAAACCATAAATTCCGCAAGCGTGAATACCCCAGTTCTTTCTGTTAACTATCTCTAACCAAAATGTTAATGGAAACGCTCTTCGTAACACCAAACCTACCACTTTACCTAACCCTAGTACTAACGTTTAAAAAAATGCTGCCTTAACACTAAAATTAGCATTTATCCAAACCCTCATGTTGTCCCAAACACTATGCTTAAACATTACCTCAATTTTAATGGAATGTATCTCAAAATCATTTGTGTCATTCCCAGGAAAGGGGCTGGCATTAATCCCCACCTTATATTTGTTATTATAATGTAACAGACTGAGAAGAAGTTGATGAGATCACTGGGACAAGGGCTTTATTCGTCTGAAGTTTCCGATTCCAACTCGAACCCATCATCAGAGACAGTATCAAAGCTTTTAGCAAGAACATGTGCTATGCGTACTTGTAACCCCTGTTAAATTATTTTAACTTAAAAATTTATAAATGTTCGATGGAATGCCATGTTTGAGTGAAATAAGCAGATGCAATAATCATGCCTGAGATTCAAAAGGGGGTTGTATTCTGAAGTCAGAAATTACCCTTTTATCGCCAAATTCTCCAGGTGGTAAGCAGGTGCAACTGTGTAATAAGAGACCTTTGTTTTCGTGTGGGTGAACTTCTCACGCGTTATCGCTGACGTGACATAAATTATCAAAAACCTAGTATCAATTTAGCAAGAATATTTGCAATTCTGCACAAAAACTTTTTTCCCTCTCTACACGACACCCCAATAGTTCTCCTCATCATTCTTCACCACTGAAAAACGGTGCGAACGTTATCCTTTGAGGTAGAGTTACGTGATGGAAAGTTACCAGCGTTTATTAGGGGGTGCTTCCTTATTGGATCTTCATTTTCAGACGTCTACGGCACCTTCTGTTTGACCTCATCTGAATATGGCATACAGCCCTGGTAGCCATGGCCCGCAAAAAGACATAAAATATATCTCGAGAAATTGCAACTTCATGCAACAAAGCCTAAAATATCACCCTTAGAGAGAGAGAGAGACTGGAAGGCCTAAATCTTTTCCCTCTTTGTTACAGACAGCAACGAGGGGATTTTATCTTGGTCTACAAGATATTACACGGCCTTGAGCAACGGTTGCGCTTTGAGAACCTGTTTCAGTGGCACCTCTCGCCTCATCTTCGTAGACAAGAAAGGAACCTGCGCACGAAAATGCCCAGGCTAAACCTCCGCTCTGAATTCTACACGCAATGGGTTGTAAAAAACTGGGATGATCTCCCACAATCAGTCATTAGGGCGACGTCGCTACAGATTTTCAAGAATCACTTGAATAATTATGTGTCCCTTGTTTTTTCTAGACAATCTTACCCTATAGTAATATCACGTCAACGCCAGACATGAGTTATTTGGAAAAGGAATGTGAGTTTTTTTGACTGAGGGGCCAAGCCTATTTCAGATCCAACGACGTGTGGATGCCATAAATTGCAGGAGTGTCCATATCTGACTCCACGTCCTGCACTTAATAATTTCAGATATTATTTCTTTGATTATTCTCTGCAGTCCATATAGAAGAAACCGCATGGACGTCGCTGGGGGACACACTGAGGAGCCCAACCGCTCGCTGTTTCATCACGCAGTGCAGAAACATCGCCGAAACACGTATCTGGGCTTGACGCTAGTACCTCTATCGAACGTACGGTATATCATCTGTGCCATATAATATTCATACTTCTTGTAGTACTACTTGTTTGGGCATTACGTGGTTACTCCACGGTTAATGATCGTCTTCGATCCAAATATTCATTAAAAATTTTTGTTCTGACCCTAACAGTTCATGTCAAAATCATCTGACTACATGTCCTTTACATAATAATTTCAAAAATTGTTTCCTTGGTTTTTCTCTGAAGTCCATATACCAGAAACCGTATAGAGAACGTTGGAGGACGCACGGAGGAGCAGAAACCCACGTTGCTGCGTCACGCGGCAGCATAAACATCGCTTATACACGTGTCTGGGCTTTTAGCTACTACCCATGTAGGCAGTACTGTGTAACATCTGTGCTATAAAAGATTTATTCAACTTGCAGTAATACGTGTTTATTCGAATGGGCATTGCGTGGTTATTCCACAGTGGTTGATTGTCTTCGACCCAAATGTTTATTGTAATTTCGGGTCTTACCCTAAAAATAATGTCCGTATCATCTGGCTCCATGTACTGCAATTAACAATTTCAGAAAGTATTTCCTTGATGATTCTCTGAAGTCCATATACCAGAAACAGGAAAAAGAAAGCTGAGGGACACACTTAGGAGTCGAACACTTCGTTGCTGCGTCACATGGCAGCAGAAACATCGGCAAAACAGGTATCTGGGTTTTTAGCTAGTACCTATGTCGGATTTACGGTATAACATCTGTGCAATATAAGATTCATTATTCTTAAAGTACTACTTGTTTTAAGAATGGGCATTTCGTGGTTATTCGGCAGTGGTTGATTGTATTCGACCCGAAAGTTTATTATACTTTCGGGTCAGACCAAAAAAGGTCATGTCCGAATGATCTTGCAGCTTGTAATACACTTTATTATTTCGAAATTATTTTCCTTGATTATTCTCTATACTCCTTATAACAGAAACAGTATAGAAAAATCTGGTTGAAGGGCTGATTCGAGGATGGATGGGAAAAAGAGAGAGGGGAAGGGAAGGCCGGGAGAGCTTTGAAGAGCAGGGGGAAAGGATAAGGCGTAACAGGTGTGAAGACACACAACACCGGAGATCCTCAACTGGTTTATAACTCCGGTCGTGGCTGTTGCCCGGGTTGTGGCCGCAGGTAAGTACCAGCTTCGAGGAGCCACATGTGAGATTTTGGTACCAGGTAGAGGCGCCCACAGGAGCATTTACCGCCTATACGAGACAAATGGAGTGACCAAATACTACATGCTACCCCTAAGTTGTACCCCCTACAACACTTTAATTACATGACAGGTCTAGGAAACCGGGATATTCTAAGGTACATGCGGATTTTGAGGGTTTTGTCTATGTATTGGTGTATGCATTGTGCGCTGATATGGCTTAGCCTGCGGTAGTTTACCGCAAGTTGTCATGGAGACGCATGTGTCCTAATAGGCCCACGCGGTGTATAAATGTGCGGGAGCAGTGAGGGCAGTGGAGGCGGGCGCGTCCACTTTATGTCGGAGCACCAGCCACTGGTTCACCAGCCCAATCGCATTGTGGGCGGTTCCCATTCCCGTGTCCTGATTAGGTGGCTATATAATTCATCCTTACCACTACTTCTTCCGAGTCTTCCTTTGGATTGTAGACCACAAATATTTCAGCGGTTACCTGTTGATCTGATATTAGTTCATCCGATAAGTCATGTCGATCTGTTTAGTGAGAAAGGCCTCTTATTGTCAAGATTTCGTCAGACTAATGTGTATCTCAAATAAGGTTTAGGTGTGTTCAGGCAATTTGACATCAGAACGTCCTCTAGGCACGTGGGAGCTAAGATGCAAGCTAGCACTTCCTGATGCCAAATAAACTAACCCTTCCATCCTCCAGTTCTGCCGAGATGATCACCCATTTTTCATGATGTCAGTGCAGGCGTTCGCCGACATACCTGCTGTAGCAGAATACCGGATCCATAACACTGAAAGGAGAAAGACTTCACCGTGCACCTGTGTCAACGCTTCCCTGTCCTGAACTTTAATCCCTCAATAAGCTGCAGTTTTCCTCCTGAAAACACTTGAAAGAACGATGATGAGTTTTTTTTCACTGTCAGCTTGACCCTCTACTTAATATATTTTCGACCGTGCCTGTAAACTGGCAATAAATAAATAAATAAATATATTACCTTGTGGCTCTCATGGATGTTAGATCAGCTTTAACTGCACAAATGTCTTTCCGTTTTATATGAAAATTTAATGATCAGGGCAGTTTGCCGTGAGTTGGCTCTTTGGTTTTGTGGCAGAAAAAGGCGTCCGTTTTGGGGGCGCGTGAATAAAGGTGTTTATCTTACGCGCCTATGAGATTTGGACATGTTATTAGTCGGTTCAAGGGCTGATTCGGAAGTGTATAATCGCAAGGCCACACGGGTGACAAACCACGCCAGACAGACAACGGGCATGAGATATCCGCAGGTGTGTGCGCAACCGTGACTCAGCAAACGCCAGGTCTCAAGGATGGCCGTGCTTATCCAAAGTGTCTGCAGGTTGGAACTTGAGAAGCTGCTACAATCTTCCACAATAAGCCACGCATTAAGTATTGTTTTCAAAGAACTTACGATGAGTTTTTAATGTTCTAGAATAGCTCCATGTCCAGAAATGCTTTAACCGTTTGATTAAATAGAAATGCAGAAAAAACACAATCTACGGAAGATTACAGAAAATGGTTCTGCCAGTACGGGTTCTTTGTCAGAATTTAATTAACTGTGATATTAATGGCAGTATCTTCTGAGTTGGCACAATTCAAGGAAAGATGGCTTTGTATGGCTGCCTGAACAGGACACGGGAACGGGAACCGCACACAATACATGCGGCTTTGCGCCTCATTCAGGGGAAATTAGGTTAAGCATTTAGACGAATGATAGGGTCAAGTTTAGGGTTAGCTTTAAGGGTGGAGTTAGGGTCAGGATTAACGTTAAGTTTTAAGGCTTGGATTTGCGTTCACTGTTGGGTTTAGGTTCAGGCTAGGGCAACGATTAAGCTGAAGGCCCCAATTTAGTTTTATTTTAGGGTTAAGACATGGGACTATTAACCCTTCCAGAAATTTTTCGCACGACCACCTATTATACATAGGCAGGAGTTCCTACTTCCTTGTCCTGCTTGAACGGCCATACATGACAACCCTACCTATACTTAAATCCGGTGCATTTAGAAAGGCATAATTCTTTTTCCTAGCCCGAAGAAGGCGCAGGTCGGAAAAATATTCCTTGAACCCAACTGCATCGCCAGAAAATAGAAACATAAAGAGACATTCGTTTTTTCTTGTCCTCAAGGCATATAGATTGTAATAGTATCTATTCATCAAAATCTGGTACAGCCTCCAGTGCATTGAGTAAATTACAGCAAATTTGCTCTTGTTAAATATTGACTACTAGTAACATCGTCTCATTAATTTCAGCCATCCACGGACACCGTTAGCACTCAAAGTGATCTCCCTTGTGATGGGTTTCACATTTTTTGCGATTGTCAGTTCACTGTTCATAGATAAATACTTTTAGCTTTGATAAATATGAAAATTTCCTATAACACGTATCTATCTCGTGTTCGAGATAGTGCTGTTGATATAGGACACCGGCGAAGTTCCCGCTCAAGATAAAATTATGCCATTTAAACTAACTACCGTTCCTTGCACAAATAAACAGCAGAAAAAATTTTGGGATGTGCATGAGTGCCATGGAAATAAAGAATCGAATAAGGATGGTCGATGACACGGTTTCAAAGTTTCCCAAATCAGAAGTGATAGAAGACGGAATAGGTAGGACAAGCTTTACTGAGTAGAAGAGCTTACAAGAACTCTGCAAGTAATTGTCGTAAGTAAGAAAGTAAGTTCTATTGCCAGCCATGTCCGCCGTTATTATTGCTTGCCCAGCTGCAGGGAACGGTGGAAAAATATCGAATACCAGATAAATATATATCTTCTTCACTGCGTCGCAGGCCTGAGATCAAGTCACGCGAAGTGTTGGCAGCTGTGACCAATCGGTGAAGAGAGAAACATCAATATGCGTCATGGTGTTTCAAGCCTGCAATATACTCACGCGCACAAGTGGAGGTTTCAGTTTCAGTTTCAGTTTATTTGGTGAGGATAATAGGCAATGCCTTTGAAAACCCTATTTATCACGTGTAAATTTACCACTACTAACATAGTATTGGCAAACAGTGAGTAGCATTGTTTTTTACAATATATGTCTGGTTTTTTTAGAGGTCAGACTTGGGGGGAGGAGAGTAGCATTGTTTTTTACAATATATGTCTGGTTTTTAGAGTTCAGACTTGGAGAGAGGAGAGGGGACGCATGTAATTATCCAAGCGTTGTTTGTATATTTGAAGGGAAGTTGCCTCCACGACTGACTGTGGAAGGTTGTTCCACTGTTGTATGACACGTTGCGTGAAGAATTCAGAGCGGAGGTTTAGCTTGGACATTTTCGTGCGCAGCTTCATTGTGTGCCCACGGAGATGAGGCGAGAGGTGCCACTGAAACATGTCTTCAAAGCGTAATCCTTTCTCAAGACCGTTTATTATCTTGTAAACTAGGATAAGATCCCCCTCTTGTTGCCCGTAATGCAGAGGGAATAAATTTAGGCATGCCAGTCTATCTATGTAAGTGTGGTTTTTTAGACCTCTTACTAGCTTTGTTGCCCGACGCTGCACTTTCTCCAGACATGCTGTGTCCTTTGCTAGCCATGGCCGCCACGCCTGTATGCCATACTCTAGGTGTGGTCGAACAAATGTGCCGTACACTCTGCCAAAGAGATCTTCATCGAAGGCTAGAAACGCCCTTTTGATAGCGTGCAGCACTCCCGTGGCTTTATTTGCAGCTTTGACAGACTGTAATGAGGGGCTTCATATTACTCTGTATCCAAATGCCTAGGTCTTTTTTTGCGTAGATGCTACGGGAATTTGGATGTTTTTCAGGTGATATGTCCTGCTGCTCTGGGGGATAGGGTAGTTTGTTGGACGCAGGTGGAGGACGGAACACTTTTGCACATTGAAATCCAGCAGCCATCTCTCAGACCACGTCTGCAGTTTGCAAAGATTATTTTGCAGATCATCTCGGTCGCTTGGGCGCTTAATGACCTGCCATAGTTTAACGTCATCGGCGAACATGATTTTACCGCAGTCCAGTTCTTGAAGGCTGTCATTTACATAGAGAATGAAGAGTAGAGGACCGAGAACGGAGCCTTGCGGAACCCCACTAACTACGTCAACCCAGTCCGATTTATCCTCCCCGATGCAAACGCGTTGTTTTCGACCGACTAAAAATGACCTGATCCAGTCCAAAATTTTTCCCTTGATGCCAAGAACGCTCAGTTTGTGTAAAAGGCGTTGATGGGGCACGCTGTCAAAGGCTTTTGCGGTTGTCACGCTCCAGTAGGCAATGCTTGACAGCCGAAGGCAAGGTGAGCCAGCAGCAAGTATGATTATCGCTGGACCGAGCTGCTACAGGTGTTTTGGTATGTGACCATAATACCACGTGGTAAATCTGCCTTTGAAAAAATGATAAAATTTCAGTCACCAACATACTGCTATATGACAACGCGAAGGGCACTCCATAGGATCATACGGGGTCCAGGCCATTCACGGAACGAGTGGTTCCAGATCCCAATTACTTTTCAATGATAAGCTGGAAAATTATACTGGTCATTCTAAAGACAGAACGAAAGCTGACTAATGATGGCCGGTGCCATATGAAATAATCATGCTAGGGAGAAGTTGCAGCTGCGAGAATAGTCGCAACCTAAATACTGTTAACAGGGCGAAATTTCAACCATCTTGGATCCTACAAAACAGGTAAAGATAGCGGAAATTTCTGCAATGTAAATAGAAAATTGAATTCCTTTTCTTAGGAAAGTAAAGAAAAGTGAAAACGGTCAGCAAAAGAGCCAATTTTATTTGCCCTTACTGTGGTATAAATTATAAAACCTGAAGGTCATTAAGTAGTATGCCATAATACAGACATTTGAAAGTAGGCACTTAGTTTAACATGATATTAAACTTGCGCTGCATCTGCGGCAATCTCTCCTCCTTCCCCATCTAAGCCATAGAGTTGTGCCTTAGAGGCAGTATAATATCGGCGAAAGACATGTCCCCAATCTGCAAAGCAAACATCAACTTTCGTATTTAGTGTGATTTTGCAGATTCCATTGCTGTTCAAAGTTAAAAACC
Source organism: Schistocephalus solidus (assembly GCA_017591395.1). Classification (NCBI taxonomy): domain Eukaryota; kingdom Metazoa; phylum Platyhelminthes; class Cestoda; order Diphyllobothriidea; family Diphyllobothriidae; genus Schistocephalus; species Schistocephalus solidus. The sequence continues at coordinate 22,314 of WEDG01001101.1, read as the reverse complement.
ATTTACCGATGCACGAATGGGGTGTACAGACTGATCCGTAAATCTTGAATTTATGTTAACGGTCCCTTTTCAAAGCCTTTTTGTGAGCAAGGAAATAAGTGTGTCATTACTGTAGTGAATATTGATCTTGCTTATATCTACTGAAATTGTGTCACCTCTCGAGGTTTAACCGCTAAGAAACCATTGCACTACTTCGTGATCAATGTCATCCTTATTGTTTACTTGAGGATGTCGGTTGATATCTTCATCGGGGTAAATGCAGTCGTCAATAAAGGTTTGAGCTGAGAGCTCTCAGACGATATACACGTTGTACTGCAAGTAGTATGACTCTTCAATGACACAGATGTTTTTTCCGTACTTTTGACATAGGTACTAGCTTAAATCCATAACACGTGTTTCGTCGATGTTTCTGCTGATGCGTGACGCAGCAACGGGGAGTTCGACTCATCTTTGCTTTTTGTTGTATATGGACGCCAGAGAATAATCAAGAAAATAATTTCTGAAATTATTGAGTGCAGGACATGGAGTCAGATGATTCAGCAATGACGATTTAGGGTCAGACCCGAAATATCAATAAACATTTGCGTAGAGGACAATCGATAACTGTGGGATAACCACGAAATGCCCATTCTACAAACAAGTAGTACTTAGAGTAGTAGGAATCTTATATGGCACAGATGTTATACCGCACTTCCAAATAGTTGCGATCCTGAATATGATGATAGTGTGCGAGACACTGATCTGCTTGAGGAATATGTATGTTCCGTTGTGCCCAGAAGCTCACATTAGATCCCTCGCAGGCGGTCGCGAATCGGCGTGAAGCATCTGATTTTAATGTAGAACTGACAAAAACAAGGGAGACCGGAATGGCCATTCCTAGCTTATTACCCGTAATCGGCCAGGCATACACAATCCTGAGTCTGGACCACCTTGGATTTGAACTTACAATTTTTTGGTAATTGTGTTGAGCACTCTACCATTGAGCCACGCGCTCGCTGATTTGTCGGTTGCGATCGGGAACATGATGATAGTATGTGGCTCACCGATCTGCTTGAGGAAAATGCATGTTTCTTTGTGCTCTGGAGGTCACATAAGAGCCCTCGAAGACTTCTCATAGCTTGGTGATAAGTATGATTTTAAATAAGAACCGACAAAGACTAGGGAGTCTTGAAAGGCAATTTTCTGGATTATTAGCTCTCATCAGCCTGTCATACCCAATACCGAGTTTGGACCACCTGCGATTTGAACCCGCGACCTTTGGTTATTGAGTCAAACGCTCTTTCATCGAGCCACAGGCTCGTATATTTGTCAGTTGTTATCGGAAATATGATGATAGTGTGCGGCTCACCGATCTGCGTGAGAAACATGAATGTTTCGTTGTGTCGTGGAGCACACATAACAGCCCTTCATGACTGTCGAGTAGCGACGTGAATCATGTGATTTTAAATTAGAACCGATTAGGACTTGGGAGACCAGAATTGCCATTTTCTGGATTATTAGTTGTCATCAGCCAGTCATACCCAATCACATGTGTGGACCACCTGGAATTCGAAACGGTAAAGTTTGATAATTGAGTTGAACGCTCTAACATTGAGATACGGGCTCGTTGTTTTATCGGTTGCGATCGGGAATATGATAATAGTGTGCGGTTCACCCATCTGCTTGAGGTACATGCATGTTTCGTTGTGCCCTGTATATCACATAAGAACCCTCGCAGACGGTCACGTAGCGACGTGAAGCATATGATTTTATAGTAGAACCGACAAAGATAAGATAGACTGGTATGGCCATTTCTGGCTTATTAGCCGTCATCAGCCAGTCATACCAAATCCCAAGTGTGGCACACCTGGGATTCAAACCCGGTACCATTGGTATTTGAGTCAAACGCTCTAACATTGAGCCACGAGCTCGTTTTTCCGTCGGTTTTGATTGGGAATATAATGATAGTGTGGGGCTCACAGATCTGCATAAGGAACATGTATGTTTCGTTGTGCCCTGGAGTCCAGAATAGAGCTCTCGCAGGCGGTCGCATATCGACGTGTAGCATATGATAACATGGAACCGACAAAGACAGGGGGAAACCGGAATGGCGATTTCCGGCTTATTAGCCGTCATCAGCCATTCATACCCAATTACATGTGTGGCATACCTAGGATACGAACCCGCGACCTTTGATATTTGAGTCGAACACTCTAACATTGAGCCACGGGCTCGTTGTTTTGTCGGTTGTGATCGGGAATATGATCATAGTGTGAAGCTCACCGATCTGCTTAAGGAACAAGTAGGTTTCGTTGTGCCCTGGAACTCAGACTAGAGCCCTCACAGTCGGTCGCATAGCGACGTGTAGCATATGATGAAATGGAACCGACAAACAGAAGTGAGAGCGGAATGGCCATTTCTGGCTTACTAGCCGTCATCAGACCTTCATACCCAATCCCAAGTGTGGCACACCCGGGATTCGAAACCGCCACGTTTGGTTTTTGAGTCGAATGCTCTACCATTGAGCCACGGGCTCGTTGTTTTGTCGGTTGTGATCGGGAATATCATGATAGTGTTGGGCTCACCGATCTGTTTAAGGAACATGTATGTTCCGTTGTGCCCTGGAGCTCAAACTAGAGCCCTCACAGATGGTCGCATAGCGACGTGTAGCATAAGATAAAATGGAACCGACAAAGACCAGGGAGACTGAAATGGCCATTTCTGGCTTATTTGCCGTCATAAGCCAGTCATACCCAATACCAAGTGTGGCACAATCGGGATTCGAACCACGCGACTATTGGTATTTAAGTCGAAAGCTCTATCATTGACCCACGGGCCCGTTGTTTTGTTGGTTGTGATCGGGAATATGATGATAGTGTGGAGATCACCGATCTTCTAAGGAACATGTATGTTGCGTTGTGCCCTGGAGCTCAGACTTGTAGTGTAGACGAGGGTCGAAACTGCTAAGAACCGAGATTTACAAAATAAATTAACGCTAAGTGGATAATTGTGTCTAACCTACAAACGACAAAATCACGGCAAAAATGTCAGAGGATTGTTAGAATGCAGACTCACGAAAAACGCAGCTTCTAGAGAGCGAGTTTTGTTGAGGATTATAATGAACTCCGTGCTAGATCCAGAAAGCTATGCATCAAGGATGAGGAGCAGAGTCATAAGTTCAATTGAGACGGCGATCAGTAGAATGCAATCGAGAAATGAAGATCCATCGTTGCAATTGACTGCAAGTAATTGGGAGAGATCAGTACAATCAAGATTGCAGCGGTGACATGTAGCAGCGAAAACAGAAGACATCCAACATGCCGGTTGAAGCTGGCTGTTGTGTTTTATGTGGCACATTAAAACAAGGGATCATAAAGATTCAGGTGAAAAAGAAAGATAAAAAGATGTAAATTGTACAAATACCTACACAACTCCCCCACCAGAGCGTTTTTTGTACAAAAAAAACGCTCGATGAAAAAAAAAAACAAAAAAATTATACGATAAAGTTCTTAAGATTGGCAGGAAAATATATATGTCTACCAGAACGAGAGGAAATGCGTTGTGGTGAAGTAGAAGTAGCAAAACGTGTGGGTGGGGTGGTCGAGTGTGAAGGTTGAGTGGAAGGGACCGACATAGATGGAATGGGTGGTGACGGTGCGGAGTAATTGGATGGAGCAACGGGCGGTGGGACGCACTCAAGATAAGCTGGCTTGAGTCGGTCGATGGAGACTATGTCAGTCTTGTCAGCCTTCTGTATGACGTAATACTTGTCCATCCATTGAAGCACCTTGTATGGGCCATCATAAGGGGAACATAGAGGCTTGCGAACTGCGTCGTGCCGGACGAAGACGTATGGAGCAGATTTACGGTCGTCTTGCACAAAAACGCGTTTGGATGGCAGGTGAGTGGGAGTTGGACGCAATTGAGCCATGCGCTGTTTCAATTGTTGAACGAAAGCATTCAACAAGCTAGTGTCTACGGTTAGAGGCTGCACAAATTTGCAAGGAAGGTGGAGAAGTGAACCGTATACAAGTTCTGCCATAGTACATTAAATGTCCTCTTTGACAGCTGATCGAATACCCAAAAGAACGAGGGGTAAGTTGTCACTATACGCAGTTGTGTCTGAGTGAGACATCAGTGCTGTCTTAAGTTGACGATGCAGTCGTTCCACGAGGCCGTTAGAAGCAGGGTGATATGCCGTTGTCATGATGTGCGCACACCCGAGAAGTTTAGTGAACTCACGGAAGAGACTAGATTGAAACTGGCTTCCACGGTCAGTGGTAATGGTGGCTGGCACACCGAAATTGGCAATCCAGTGATGCAGGAAGACCATGGCAATATTTTCTGCCGAGGTTTTCGATATCGGAATTGCAATTGGCCATCGTATGAAATGGTAGACTGCTGTGAAAATATGTGTGTACCCACGTGAAGGTGGTAACGGCCCAACTAAGTCTAAGTGAACGTGATGGAATCGAACGTCCAGAACAGCAAATATGCTTGGTGGGGAAAAGGTATGGCAATGCACTTTGTTTTTCTGGCACACTAAACATTGCCTAGTCCAAAGGGCGATGTCGGAGTTCATCTTTTGCCAGACAAAGCGAGCAGCAATAAGTTTGCGACAGGTGCTGATGCCAGAATGCGACAGAGAGTGAAAATGGTTAAACACTACCTTACGGTAGGACAATGGAACAACAGGTAGGGGGGTGCCTGTGGACCAGTAACATAAAATTCGTACCTGGTGATGCTGGAAGTGGTGCATCTCAAAGCTGCAGAGTACTAGATTTACGCAGATCAGCAATGGACTCGTCTTCTAGTTGGAAGTCTGCAAGCTTCACCAGGTCGAATTTGGATGGCAAGGTGTTGATGTACAGTCTCGATAATGCATCAGCAACGACATTGTCGCTGCCTCGGACATAGCGGATATCAGCAGTAAACTGCGAGATATAGTCAAGGTGACGCACTTCTCTGGGCATATCTGGTTTGGCCTTGAGGGCATAAGTAAGAGGTTTGTGGTCAGTATGAACCCGAAAACCTCTTCCCTCTTATAGGTGGAGAAAATGACGAATAGCCAGGTATATAGCCAGGAGCTCGCGAGAGAAAGTACTGTAGCGAGTCTGTGCCGGTTGTAGCTTCTGTGAAAAGAAAGTCAATGGCTGCAACTGGTTATTCACCTGTTGATGTAAGACTGCGCCGACAACACTTTCGGAAGCGTCAGTGGTCAAAATTAATGGCGTAGAAGCGTCAAAGTTGAGGTGGTGCAGCATGGTCACATCAGCGAGGGCCTTCTTGGCTGCCTCAAAAGCTGAGTGAGCTGCCGGTGAAAGTTCAATCGGCTTGGCTTTTGACTTCAAAAAATCAGTCAATGGAGCCAGTATTGCCGCACAGTTGGGAATGAAACGTCGGTAATAATTGATAAGTCCAATGAAACGTCGCAGTTGTGTGAGGGTCTTCGGAGACGGAAAAGATAAAACGCTTTGCACCTTCTCTGAAAGTGGTGTGATTCCATGCTGATCGATGTGATGACCAAGGAAATCAAGAGAAGGAATGCCAAAAAGACATTTGTCGACGTTTAATTGCAAACCATGCTGCTGGAAACGATCAAACACTTGACGCAAGTGTGATGCATGTTCCGCTGGCGAAGAACTTGCGACGAGTGTGTCATCAATATAGACAAAGGTAAACGAAAGACCGCGCATGAGCTCATCAATAAACCGCTGGAAGTATTGGGCGGCGTTACGCAAACCGAAAGGCATGCAGAGAAATTCGAACAAGCCAAAAGGCGTTGTGATGGCGGTCTTGGGGATTTCTTCCTCAGCGACCGGTATTTGATGATATGCTCTCTCAAGTTCGATCTTGGAGAAAATAGTCTTTCCACCCAACATGTGAGAAAAATCGTGAATATGAGGAATGGGGTACCGATCGGGGACAGTTTCTCTGTTAAAAGCACGATAATCCCGACATTGCCTCCAATCCTCGGCTGATTTCTTGGGGACCATGTGCAGAGGAGAGGCCCATGGGCTGGAAGAAGGGCGAATAATCCCCAAATTTAGCATGTGTTCGAACTCACTTCTAGCCACCCGCAACTTTTCTGGATGAAGCCTATGTGGGTTGGCATGAATGGGTTGTCCTGTGGTAACTTTGTGATGCTTAACTGTGTGCTGAACTTTTGCGGTAAACTGACAAGGTTTAGTGAGGGACGGATAGTCCTTCAAAATTTCAGCAAATGGCGAACTTGGAATAGTCAATTGTATGCCAACCGAAGGTTCAGAGGTGACCGTACCGACGGTGAAAAGTCTGGTTGTAGTATCAATGAGTCGACGATGCTTCAAATCAACTGAAAGGCCAAAATGGGAGAGGAAATCGGCTCCAATAAACGTCGAGTGGACGTCGGCTAGGATAAAGACCCATTGGAAACATCGCCGCAGACCAAGGTCAAGAGTTAGGGACTGTTGTCCAAATGTGTGGATGACGGTGTTGTTAGAAGCCTGCAATGAGAACTGAGAAGGCTTGAGGTGGTGACGCCTAGGAGGCGGGATAACACTAACCTCAGCACCGGTATCTACAAGAAAACGGAGACCACTCGACTTATCGGTGATGTTGACTGGGTCGCGGTCGGCCAGCAGCAGTCGTTGCCATTACTGGCTGGCGTTGTCGTTTAACTGTTGCGGCTTCTGTGGGAATTTGCACGGCGGAATACACTTGCGTGCTTTCATGCCATAGGTACGATGGTACCAGCACACGGTCTGTGGCTGCCGTTCCCGTGATTTGGACCGTCGACGTTGATATGTTTGACGACTATTTGACTGGAGATTGTTGATGACAGAACACATGTTGCTGACTTATGTGCATAAAAGGCGTACGGTATCCTTTACATCTTCATAATCACTGCTACGCACGATATTTGATGCTTGCGAAAGGTCAGATGATGGTGCGGCCCATCGATAGGCACTACAGCACGATGATAACGTCACATAGGGAGGGTCACGTTCTGACTTTGGAGTGCCTTGATGAGCAGGAGTGTCAATATTATCAGATCTGGAAGTGGACATCGATGTCTGTTGAAGACTAGAACATGCGGTACCGCTTGGGTAGCATTCCATGATTCTGTCAACATGAGTGGCTAGTTTAGCCAATGAGGTACTCGAGTCGAGCAAAGCCAATACCTGCTGCCTGGGCAGGGGAAGCTTATCAAGCAAGATCTGTCGGGAAATTGCATCTTTCATATGACGACCAGCAAGCAAAGAACGCATGTGTCGCATAAGTTGGGAAGGTGTTTGATCGCCAAGTTCGACTTGCGTGAAAAGTTCACGCAGCATTCGGTTGGCCGACTTGGCCACACGATTAATTACAGCATCCTTCAACTGGGTGTATGGCTCCTCAGCAGGGATAGGATCAAGGAGGTCGTCGACGTCAACGGCAAAATCAAAAGGAAGTGATTGCACTACGTATGAATAACGCGTGCGTTCACTGGTGATACGGCGCGTCGAGAAAACTGCCTCGATCTGCCTAAACCATACGCGAGGGTTGCTCGGCGTAAATGGGGGCAGATTGACAGAGAAAATATTAAGATCAAGAGAGTCTGCGTTAGTCACATGGTCCGTCATAGTAAGTGATATGGTGCGTAAGTATAGAAAAGCGGGGTCACCAATTTTATAGTGTAGACGAGGGTTGAAAACTTCTAAGAAACGAGGTGTACAAAATAAATTAACGCTAAGTGGAGAATTGTGTCTAAACTACAAACGACAAAATCACGGCAAAAATGTCAGAGGATTGTTAGAACGCAGACTCACGAAAAACGCAGCTTCTAGAGAGCGAGTTTTGTTGAGGATTGTAATGAACTCCGTGCTAGATCCAGAAAGCTATGCATCAAGGATGAGGAGCAGAGTCAGAAGTTCAATTGAGACGGCGATCAGTAGAATGCAATCGAGAAATGAAGATCCATCGTTGCAATTGACTGCAAGTAATTGGGAGAGATCAGTACAATCAAGATTGCAGCGGTGACATGTAGCAGCGAAAACAGAAGACATCCAACATGCCGGTTGAAGCTGGCTGTTGTGTTTTATGTGGCACATTAAAACAAGGGATCATAAAGATTCAGGTGAAAAAGAAAGATAAAAAGATGTAAATTGTACAAATACCTACACAACTCCCCCACCAGAGCGTTTTTTGTACAAAAAAAACGCTCGATGAAAAAAAAAAACAAAAAAATTATACGATAAAGTTCTTAAGATTGGCAGGAAAATATATATGTCTACCAGAACGAGAGGAAATGCGTTGTGGTGAAGTAGAAGTAGCAAAACGTGTGGGTGGGGTGGTCGAGTGTGAAGGTTGAGTGGAAGGGACCGACATAGATGGAATGGGTGGTGACGGTGCGGAGTAATTGGATGGAGCAACGGGCGGTGGGACGCACTCAAGATAAGCTGGCTTGAGTCGGTCGATGGAGACTATGTCAGTCTTGTCAGCCTTCTGTATGACGTAATACTTGTCCATCCATTGAAGCACCTTGTATGGGCCATCATAAGGGGAACATAGAGGCTTGCGAACTGCGTCGTGCCGGACGAAGACGTATGGAGCAGATTTACGGTCGTCTTGCACAAAAACGCGTTTGGATGGCAGGTGAGTGGGAGTTGGACGCAATTGAGCCATGCGCTGTTTCAATTGTTGAACGAAAGCATTCAACAAGCTAGTGTCTACGGTTAGAGGCTGCACAAATTTGCAAGGAAGGTGGAGAAGTGAACCGTATACAAGTTCTGCCATAGTACATTAAATGTCCTCTTTGACAGCTGATCGAATACCCAAAAGAACGAGGGGTAAGTTGTCACTATACGCAGTTGTGTCTGAGTGAGACATCAGTGCTGTCTTAAGTTGACGATGCAGTCGTTCCACGAGGCCGTTAGAAGCAGGGTGATATGCCGTTGTCATGATGTGCGCACACCCGAGAAGTTTAGTGAACTCACGGAAGAGACTAGATTGAAACTGGCTTCCACGGTCAGTGGTAATGGTGGCTGGCACACCGAAATTGGCAATCCAGTGATGCAGGAAGACCATGGCAATATTTTCTGCCGAGGTTTTCGATATCGGAATTGCAATTGGCCATCGTATGAAATGGTAGACTGCTGTGAAAATATGTGTGTACCCACGTGAAGGTGGTAACGGCCCAACTAAGTCTAAGTGAACGTGATGGAATCGAACGTCCAGAACAGCAAATATGCTTGGTGGGGAAAAGGTATGGCAATGCACTTTGTTTTTCTGGCACACTAAACATTGCCTAGTCCAAAGGGCGATGTCGGAGTTCATCTTTTGCCAGACAAAGCGAGCAGCAATAAGTTTGCGACAGGTGCTGATGCCAGAATGCGACAGAGAGTGAAAATGGTTAAACACTACCTTACGGTAGGACAATGGAACAACAGGTAGGGGGGTGCCTGTGGACCAGTAACATAAATTCGTACCTGGTGATGCTGGAAGTGGTGCATCTCAAAGCTGCAGAGTACTAGATTTACGCAGATCAGCAATGGACTCGTCTTCTAGTTGGAAGTCTGCAAGCTTCACCAGGTCGAATTTGGATGGCAAGGTGTTGATGTACAGTCTCGATAATGCATCAGCAACGACATTGTCGCTGCCTCGGACATAGCGGATATCAGCAGTAAACTGCGAGATATAGTCAAGGTGACGCACTTCTCTGGGCATATCTGGTTTGGCCTTGAGGGCATAAGTAAGAGGTTTGTGGTCAGTATGAACCCGAAAACCTCTTCCCTCTTATAGGTGGAGAAAATGACGAATAGCCAGGTATATAGCCAGGAGCTCGCGAGAGAAAGTACTGTAGCGAGTCTGTGCCGGTTGTAGCTTCTGTGAAAAGAAAGTCAATGGCTGCAACTGGTTATTCACCTGTTGATGTAAGACTGCGCCGACAACACTTTCGGAAGCGTCAGTGGTCAAAATTAATGGCGTAGAAGCGTCAAAGTTGAGGTGGTGCAGCATGGTCACATCAGCGAGGGCCTTCTTGGCTGCCTCAAAAGCTGAGTGAGCTGCCGGTGAAAGTTCAATCGGCTTGGCTTTTGACTTCAAAAAATCAGTCAATGGAGCCAGTATTGCCGCACAGTTGGGAATGAAACGTCGGTAATAATTGATAAGTCCAATGAAACGTCGCAGTTGTGTGAGGGTCTTCGGAGACGGAAAAGATAAAACGCTTTGCACCTTCTCTGAAAGTGGTGTGATTCCATGCTGATCGATGTGATGACCAAGGAAATCAAGAGAAGGAATGCCAAAAAGACATTTGTCGACGTTTAATTGCAAACCATGCTGCTGGAAACGATCAAACACTTGACGCAAGTGTGATGCATGTTCCGCTGGCGAAGAACTTGCGACGAGTGTGTCATCAATATAGACAAAGGTAAACGAAAGACCGCGCATGAGCTCATCAATAAACCGCTGGAAGTATTGGGCGGCGTTACGCAAACCGAAAGGCATGCAGAGAAATTCGAACAAGCCAAAAGGCGTTGTGATGGCGGTCTTGGGGATTTCTTCCTCAGCGACCGGTATTTGATGATATGCTCTCTCAAGTTCGATCTTGGAGAAAATAGTCTTTCCACCCAACATGTGAGAAATCGTGAATATGAGGAATGGGGTACCGATCGGGGACAGTTTCTCTGTTAAAAGCACGATAATCCCGACATTGCCTCCAATCCTCGGCTGATTTCTTGGGGACCATGTGCAGAGGAGAGGCCCATGGGCTGGAAGAAGGGCGAATAATCCCCAAATTTAGCATGTGTTCGAACTCACTTCTAGCCACCCGCAACTTTTCTGGATGAAGCCTATGTGGGTTGGCATGAATGGGTTGTCCTGTGGTAACTTTGTGATGCTTAACTGTGTGCTGAACTTTTGCGGTAAACTGACAAGGTTTAGTGAGGGACGGATAGTCCTTCAAAATTTCAGCAAATGGCGAACTTGGAATAGTCAATTGTATGCCAACCGAAGGTTCAGAGGTGACCGTACCGACGGTGAAAAGTCTGGTTGTAGTATCAATGAGTCGACGATGCTTCAAATCAACTGAAAGGCCAAAATGGGAGAGGAAATCGGCTCCAATAAACGTCGAGTGGACGTCGGCTAGGATAAAGACCCATTGGAAACATCGCCGCAGACCAAGGTCAAGAGTTAGGGACTGTTGTCCAAATGTGTGGATGACGGTGTTGTTAGAAGCCTGCAATGAGAACTGAGAAGGCTTGAGGTGGTGACGCCTAGGAGGCGGGATAACACTAACCTCAGCACCGGTATCTACAAGAAAACGGAGACCACTCGACTTATCGGTGATGTTGACTGGGTCGCGGTCGGCCAGCAGCAGTCGTTGCCATTACTGGCTGGCGTTGTCGTTTAACTGTTGCGGCTTCTGTGGGAATTTGCACGGCGGAATACACTTGCGTGCTTTCATGCCATAGGTACGATGGTACCAGCACACGGTCTGTGGCTGCCGTTCCCGTGATTTGGACCGTCGACGTTGATATGTTTGACGACTATTTGACTGGAGATTGTTGATGACAGAACACATGTTGCTGACTTATGTGCATAAAAGGCGTACGGTATCCTTTACATCTTCATAATCACTGCTACGCACGATATTTGATGCTTGCGAAAGGTCAGATGATGGTGCGGCCCATCGATAGGCACTACAGCACGATGATAACGTCACATAGGGAGGGTCACGTTCTGACTTTGGAGTGCCTTGATGAGCAGGAGTGTCAATATTATCAGATCTGGAAGTGGACATCGATGTCTGTTGAAGACTAGAACATGCGGTACCGCTTGGGTAGCATTCCATGATTCTGTCAACATGAGTGGCTAGTTTAGCCAATGAGGTACTCGAGTCGAGCAAAGCCAATACCTGCTGCCTGGGCAGGGGAAGCTTATCAAGCAAGATCTGTCGGGAAATTGCATCTTTCATATGACGACCAGCAAGCAAAGAACGCATGTGTCGCATAAGTTGGGAAGGTGTTTGATCGCCAAGTTCGACTTGCGTGAAAAGTTCACGCAGCATTCGGTTGGCCGACTTGGCCACACGATTAATTACAGCATCCTTCAACTGGGTGTATGGCTCCTCAGCAGGGATAGGATCAAGGAGGTCGTCGACGTCAACGGCAAAATCAAAAGGAAGTGATTGCACTACGTATGAATAACGCGTGCGTTCACTGGTGATACGGCGCGTCGAGAAAACTGCCTCGATCTGCCTAAACCATACGCGAGGGTTGCTCGGCGTAAATGGGGGCAGATTGACAGAGAAAATATTAAGATCAAGAGAGTCTGCGTTAGTCACATGGTCCGTCATAGTAAGTGATATGGTGCGTAAGTATAGAAAAGCGGGGTCACCAATTTTATAGTGTAGACGAGGGTTGAAAACTTCTAAGAAACGAGGTGTACAAAATAAATTAACGCTAAGTGGAGAATTGTGTCTAAACTACAAACGACAAAATCACGGCAAAAATGTCAGAGGATTGTTAGAACGCAGACTCACGAAAAACGCAGCTTCTAGAGAGCGAGTTTTGTTGAGGATTGTAATGAACTCCGTGCTAGATCCAGAAAGCTATGCATCAAGGATGAGGAGCAGAGTCAGAAGTTCAATTGAGACGGCGATCAGTAGAATGCAATCGAGAAATGAAGATCCATCGTTGCAATTGACTGCAAGTAATTGGGAGAGATCAGTACAATCAAGATTGCAGCGATGACATGTAGCAGCGAAAACAGAAGACATCCAACATGCCGGTTGAAGCTGGCTGTTGTGTTTTATGTGGCACATTAAAACAAGGGATCATAAAGATTCAGGTGAAAAAGAAAGATAAAAATATGTAAATTGTACAAATCGTACAGACTAGAGCCCTCGCAGGTGGTCGCATAACGACCTGAAGCATATGATTTGTGAGAAGAACCGACAAAGACAAGGTAGAGCAGAATGGCCATTTCTGGCTTATTAGCCGCCGTCAGCCAGTCATACCTAATCCCAAGTCTGGACTTCGTGAGATTCGAACCCCTAACCTTTGGTAATTGAGTCGATCGCTCTATTATTGAGCAATGAGCTTGATGCTTTGTCGGTTGCGATTGGAAATAGGATGAAAGTGTGCGGCTCGCCAATCTGCTTGAGGAACATGCATTTTACTTTGTGTTTTAGATCTCGCATTAAAGCTCTAGATGTCAGTTGCGTAGCGACGTAAGGTATAAGAGTTTAAAGTAGAACAAACAAATACATAGGAGACCAGAATAACCATTTATAGTTTATGAGCCGTCATCAGCCAGTCATAACCAATCCCAAGTGGTTACCACCTTGGATTCGAACCCGAGAACTTTGTTTATTCAGACTTGTGCACTAGCTTTTAGCCAATGGGCTCGATTATTGTTCGGATCCGATCGGGAATACGATGAAAATTTGCGGTTCACCAATCTGCTTGAATAACACGCATGTTTCGTTGCGCCCTGGAGCTCACATAAAAGCCCTGAAGGCTGCCTCGTAGCGACGTGATGCATGTGATTTTTAATTTTAACCGACAAAAACAATGGCGGCTGGAATATTAAATAATGGCTTATTAGACGTCATCAGCCAGTCATATCCAACCGCAAGTGTTTAATACCTGGGATTCGAACCCACGACCTTTGGTAACTAAGTCGAACCCTCTACCATTCAGCCACGGGCTCGTTGTTTTGTCGGTTGCAATCGTAAATATGATGATACTGTGCGGCTCACTGATCTGCTTGGGGAACATGCAAGTTCCCTTGTGCCCTGGAGCTCACCATTAAGCCCTCGAAGGCGGTCGCGTAGCGACGTGAAGCATATGATTTGTACGTAGAACCGATAAAGAAACTTTTGAGTAGAATTGCCATTTCTGGCTTATTTGCCATCATCAAACATTCATACCCAATCCCACGTCTAGACCAACTGAGATTTCGAACTAACGACATTTAGTAATTGAGTCGAACGCTCTTCCATTGAGCCACTGGCCCGTTGATTTGTCGGTTGCGATCGTGAATATGATGATAGTGTGCGGCTCACTGATCTGCTCGAGGAATATGCAAGTTCCCTTGTGCTCTGGAGCTCACCATTGACCCCTTGAAGGCTATCGCGTAGCAACGTCAAACATATGATTTTTAAGTAGATCCGACAAAGACGAGGGAGACCGGAATGACCATTTCTGGCTTATTAACCGTCATCAGCCAGACATAACCACTCGCAAGTGTTTACCACCTGGAACTTGAACCCACAACCTTTGGTAACTGAGTCGAACCCTCTACCATTCAGCCACGGGCTCGTTGTTTTTTCGGTTGCGATCGGGAATATGATGATAGTGTGCGGCTCACTGATCTGCTTGAGGAAAATGCAAGTTTCCTTGTCCCCTGGAGCTCTCTTAAGAGCCCTCGAAGGTGGTCGCATAACGACATGAAGCATATGATTTGTAAGTAGAACCGGCAAAGACAAGGTGAAGCAAAATTGCCATTTCTCGCTTATTAGCCGTCATCAGCCAGTCATATCCAATCCCATAGTCGTGGTCACTCCTGAGATTCGAACCCGCAACCTTTGGTATATTGAGTCGAACGCTCTACTCATTGAGCCAAAGGGCTCGTTGCTTTTCTCGGTTGCGATCGGGAATATGATGAAAGTGTGCGGCTCACCGATCTGCTTAAGGAATATGCATGTTCGTTGTGCCCTGGAGCTCACATTAGAGCCCTCGCAGGTGGTCGCATAGCGACGTGAGCATATGATAGAGTGGAACCGACAAAGACAAGGGAGACCGGAATGGCCATTTCTGGCTTATTAGTCGTCATCAGCCAGTCATACCCAACCCCAAGTGTGGCACACCTCGAGATTCGAAACCCGCGACCTTTGGTAATTGAGTCAAACGTCTCTACCAATTGAGCCACGGGCTCGTTGTTTTGTCGGTTGCGATCGGGGAATATGATGAAAGTGTGTGGCTCACCAATCTGCTTAAGGAACATGTATGTTTCGTTGCGCCCTGGAGCTCATATAAGAGCCCTCGTAGGCGTTCGCATAGCGACGTGTAGATGAATGGAACCGACAGAGACAAGTGAGACCGGAATGGCCATTTCTGGCTTATTAGAGGTCATCAGCCAGTCATAACCAATCGCAAGTGTGGCACACCTGGGATTCGAACTCGCGACCTTTGGTAACTGAGTCGAACCCTCTACCAATTGAGCCACGGGCTCGTTGTTTTTTCGGTTGCGATCGGGAATATGATGATAGTGTGCGGCTCACTGATCTGCTTGAGGAAACATGTATGTTCCGTTGTGCCCTGGAGCTCTCATAGAGCCCTCGAAGGCGGTCGCATTGCGACGTGTAGCATATGAAAGAGTGGAACCGACAAATACAAGGGAGACCGGAATGGCCATTTTTGGCTTATGAGCCGTCATCAGCCAGTCAAACCCAATGTCAAGTGTGGCACACCTGGGATTCGAACTCGCGACCTTTGGTAATTGAGTCAAACGCTCTACCAATTGAGCCACGGGCTCGTTGTTTTGTCAGTTGCGTTTGAATATGATGAAAGTGTGCGGCTCACCGATCTGCTTAAGGAACATGTATGTTCCGTTGTGCCCTGAAGCTCACATTAGAGCCCTCGCAGGTGGTCGCATTGCGACGTGTAGCATATGATAGAGTCGAACCGACAAAGACAAGGGAGACCGGAATGGCCATTTATGGCTTATTAGCCGTCATCAGCCAGTCATACCCAATCCCTAGTGTGGCACACCTGGGATTCGAACTCGCAACGTTTGGATATTGAGTCAAACGCTCTACCAATTGAGCCACGGGCTCGTTGTTTTGTCGGTTGCGATCGGGAATATGATGAAAGTGTGCAGCTCACCAATCTGCTTAAAGAACGTGTATGTTCCGTTTTGCACTAGAGCTCAAATAAGAGCCCTTGCAGGCAGTCGCATAGTGACGTGCAGCATATGATAGAGTGGAACCGACAAAGACAAGGGAGACCGGAATGGCCATTTCTGGCTTATTAGCCGTCATCAGCAGGTCATACCCAATCCCAAGTGTGGCACACCTTGGGATTTGAACTCGCGAACTTTGGTAATTGAGTCAAACGCTCTACCAATTGAGCCACGGGCTCGTTGTTTTGTCGGTTTCGATCGGGAATATGATGAAAATGTTTGTCTTTCCGATCTGTTTAAAGAACGTGTATGTTCCGTTGTGCACTAGAGCTCAAATTAGAGCCCTCGCAGGCAGTCGCATAGTGACGTGTAGCATATGATAGAGTGGAACCGACAAAGACAAGGGAGACCGGAATGGCCATTTCTGGCTTACTAGCCGTCATCAGCCAGTCATACCCAATCCCTAGTGTGGCACTCCTGGGATTCGAACTCGCGACCTTTGTTAATTGAGTCAAACGCTCTTCCAATTGAGCTACGGGCCAGTTTTTTTGTCGGTTGTGATTGGGAATATGATGATAGAGTGCGGCTCACCGATCTGCTCAAGAAACATGCATGTTCCGTTGTGCCCTTGAGCTCACATTAGAGCCCTCGTAGGAGTTCACATAGTGACGTGTAGCATATGAAAGAGTGGAACCGAGAAATACAAAGGAGACCGGAATGGTCATTTCTGGCTTATGAGCCGTCATCAGCCAGTCATACCCAATCCCAAGGTTGGCACACCTGGGATCGAACTAGCGACCTTTGGTAATTGAGTCAAACGCTCTACCAATTGAGCCACGGGCTCGTTGATTTGTCGGTTGCGATCGGGAATAAGCTGATAGTGTGTGGCTCACCGATCTGCTTAAGGAACATGTATGTTCCGTTGTGCACTGGAGCCCACATTAGAGCCCTCGCAGTTGGTCGCATAGCGACGTGTGGCATATGATAGAGTGGAACCGACAAAGACAAGGGAGACCGGAATGGCCATTTCTGGCTTATTAGCCGTCATTAGCCAGTCATACCCAATCCCAAATGTGGCACACCTGGGATTCGAAATCGCGACCTTTGGTAATTGAGTCAAACGCTCTACCAATTTAGCCAAGGGCTCGTTTTTTTGTCGGTTGCGATAGGGAATATGATTAAAGTGTGTGGCTCACCGATCTGATTAAGAAACATGGATGTTCCGTTGTGCCCTGGAGCTCACATTCGAGCCCTCGCAGGTGGTCGCATAGCGACGTGTGGCATATGATAGAGTGGAACCGACAAAGACAAGGGAGACCGGAATGGCCATTTCTGGCTTATTAGCCGTCATTAGCCAATCATACCCAATCCCAAGTTTGGCACACCTCGAATTCAAACTCGCGACCTTTGGTAATTGAGTCAAACGCTCTACCAATTGAGCCACGGGCTCGTTGTTTTGTCGGTTGCGATCGGGAATTTGATGAAAGTGTGTGGCTCACCAATCTGCTTAAGGATTATGTATGTTCCGTTGTGCCCTGGAGCTCACATTAGAGCCCTCGTAGGCGTTCGCATAGCGACGTGTAGCATATGATAGAATGGAACCGACAAAGAAAAGGGAGACTGGAATGGCCATTTCTGGCTTATTAGCCATCACCAACACTCATACCCAATCCCAAGTTTGGCACACCTGGGATTCGAACTCGCGACCTTTGGTAATTGAGTCAAACGCTCTACCAATTGAGCCACGGGCTCGTTGTTTTTTCGGTTGCGTTCGGGAATATGATGAAAGTGTGCGGCTCACCAATCTGCTTAAGGAGCATGTATGTTCCGTTGTGCCCTGGAGCTCAGACTAGAGCTCTCGCAGGCGGTCGCATTGCGACGTGTAGCATATGAAAGAGTGAAACCGACAAATACAAGGGAGACCGGAATGGCCATTTTTGGCTTATGAGCCGTCATCAGCCAGTCAAACCCAATGTCAAGTGTGGCACACCTGGGATTCGAACTCGCGACCTTTGGTAATTGAGTCAAACGCTCTACCAATTGAGCCACGGGCTCGTTGTTTTGTCAGTTGCGTTTTGGAATATGATGAAAGTGTGCGGCTAACCGATCTGCTTAAGGAACATGTATGTTCCGTTGTGCCCTGAAGCTCACATGAGAGCCCTCGCAGGTGGTCGCATTGCGACGTGTAGCATATGATAGAGTCGAACCGACAAAGACAAGGGAGACCGGAATGGCCATTTATGGCTTATTAGCCGTCATCAGCCAGTCATACCCAATCCCTAGTGTGGCACACCTGGGATTCGAACTCGCAACGTTTGGATATTGAGTCAAACGCTCTACCAATTGAGCCACGGGCTCGTTGTTTTGTCGGTTGCGATCGGGAATATGATGAAAGTGTGCAGCTCACCAATCTGCTTAAAGAACGTGTATGTTCCGTTTGTGCCCTAGAGCTCAAATAAGAGCCCTCGCAGTGCGGTCGCATAGTGACGTGCAGCATATGATAGAGTGGAACCGACAAAGACAAGGGAGACCGGAATGGCCATTTCTGGCTTATTAGCCCTCATCAGCCAGTCATACCAATCCCAAAGTGTGGCACACCTGGGATTTCGCACTCGCGACATTTGGTAATTGAGTCAAACGCTCTATCAATTGAGCCACGGGCTCGTTGTTTTGTCGGTTTGCGATCGGGGAATATGATGAAAATGTGCGGCTCACCGAGCTGTTTAAAGGAACATGTATGTTCCGTTGTGCACTAGAGCTCATATAAGAGCCCTCGCAGGCGGTCACAAAGTGACATGAAGCATATGATAGAGTGAAACCGACAAAGACAAGAGAGACCGGAATGGCCATTTCTGGCTCACTAGCCGTTATCAGCTATTCATACCCAATTATAAGAGTGGCACACCTGGGATTAAAACAAACGACATTTGGTAATTGAGTCAAACGCTCTTCCATTAAGCCACGGGTTCGTTGATTTGTCGGTTGCAACCGGGAATATGATGAAAGTGTGTGGCTCACCAATCAGATTAAGGAACATGTATGTTCTGTTAAGACCTGGAGCTCACATTAGAGCCCTCGCCGGCGGTCGCACATCAACGTGTAGCATATGAAAGAGTGGAACCAACCAAAACAAGGGAGACCGGTATGGCCATTTTTGGCTTATAAGCCGTCAACAGCCAGTCAAACTTAATTTTAAGTGTGGCACACCTGGGATTCGAACCCGTGACCTTTGTTTATTGAGTCAAACGATCTACCATTGAGACACGGGCTCTTTGATTTGTCGGTTGCGATCGGGAATATGATGAAAGTGTGCGGCTCACCGATCAGATTAAGGAACATGTATGTTCCGTTGTGCCCTAAGGCTCACCTTAGAGCCCTCGCAGGCGGTCGCACAGCGACGTGTAGCGTTTGATAGATTGGAACCTACAAAGACAAGGGAGACCGGAATGGACATTTCTGGCTTATTAGTTATCATCAACCGGTCGTACCAAATCCCAAGTGTGGCACACCTGGGATTCGAACCCGTGACCTTTGTTTATTGAGTCGAACGATCTACCATTGAGCCACGGGCTCGTTGTTTTGTCGGTTTCCGATCAGGAATATAATGAAAGTGTGCGGCCCACCGATCAGATTAAGGAACATGCATATTCCGTTGTGCCCTGGATCTCATATAGGAGCACGCGCAGGCGGTCGCATAGCGACGTGTAGCATATGAAAGAGTGTAACCGACAAAAACAAGGGAGACCGGATTGGCCATTTCTGGCTTAGTAGCCGTCATCAGCCAGTCATACAAAATTCAAGTGTGGCACACCTGGGATTCGAACCCACGACCTTTGATTATTGAGTCAAACGCTCAACCATTGACCAACGAGCTCCTTGTTTTGTCGGTTGCGATCGGGAAGATGATGAAAGTGTTAGGCTCACCGATCAGATTAAGGAACATGTATATTCCGTTGTGCCCTGGACGTCATCTAAGAGCCCTCGCAGGCGTCTGTTTAGCGACTTGTAGCATATGAAAAGTGGAACCGACAAAGACAAGGGAGACCGGAATGGCCATTTCTGCCTCACAAGCCGTTATCAGCCATTCATACCCAATCCGAAGAGTGACACACCTAGGGTTAAAACCCGCGACATTTGGTTATTAAGTTAAACGCTCTACCATTGAGCCACGGGCTCGTTGAATTGTTGTTTGCGATCGGGAAGACGATAGAGGTGTGCGGCTCACCGATCAGATTAAGGAACATGTATGTTCCTTTGTGCCCTGGATCTCACATAAGAGCACGCGCAGACGGTCGCATAGCGACGTGTAGCATATGAAAGTGTGTAAACGATAAAAACAAGGGAGAACGGAATGGCCATTTCTGGCTTATTAGCTATCATCAACCAGTCATACCAAATCCCAAGTGTGCACACCTGGGATTCGAACCTGCGAACTTTGGTTATTGAGTCAAACGCTCTACCATTGCGCCATGGGCTCGTTGTTTTGTCGGTTTCGATCAGGAATATAATGAAAGTGTGCGGCCTACTGATCAGATTAAGGAACATGTATGTTCCGTTGTGCCTTGGATCTCATATAAGAGCATAGGCAGGCGGTCGCATAGCGACGTGTAGCATATGAAGGAGTGGAACCGACAAAGACAAAGGGGAGACCGGAATGGCCATTTCTGGCTTAGTAGCCATTATCAGCCAGTCATACCAAATCCCAATTGTGAAACACCTGGGATTCGAACTCGCGACCTTTGGTATTATTGAGTCAAACGCTCTACCAATTGACCAACGGGCTCCTTGTTTTGCCGGTTGTGATCAGAAGATGATGTAAAGTGTTAGGCTCACCGATCAGCTTTAACGAACATGTATGTTCCGTTGTGCGCTGGATCTCACATTAGAGCACTCAGCAGTCGAGTCGCATAGCGACGTGTAGCAATATGATAGATTGGAAACCGACAAAGACAAGGGGAGACCGAAATGGCCATTTTTGGCTTATTAGCCGTCAAGAGCCAGTCATACTCAATCCCAAGTTTTGGCACACCTGGGATTCAAACCCGTGACCTTTGGTTTCGACTCGAAACGCTCTACCATTGAGCCACGGGCTCGTTGGTTCGTCGGTTGCAATCGGGAATATGATGAAAGTGTGCGGCTCACCGATCTGATTAAGGAACATGTATGTTCCGTTGTGCCCTGGAGCTCACATAAGAGTCCTCGTAGGCGGTCACATAGCGACGTGAAGCATATGATAGAGTGGAACCGACAAAGACAAGGGAGACCGGAATGGCCATTTCTGGCTTATTAGCCATCATCAGCCAGTCATACCAAATCCCAAGTGTGGCACACCTGGGATTCGAACCCGCGACCTTTGGTTATTGACTCGAAACGCTCTACCAATTGAGCCACGGGCTCGTTGTTTTTGTCGGTTGCGATCGGGGAAGATGATGAAAGTGTGCGGCTCACCAATCTGCTTTAAGGAACATGTATGTTCCGTTGTGCCCTAGATCTCACATAAGTGCCCTCGCAGGCGGTCGCATAGCGACGTGTAGCATATGAAAGAGTGGAACCGACAGACAAGGGGAGACCGGAATGGCCATTTCTGGCTTATTAGCCATCATCAACCAGTCATACCCAATCCCAAGTGTGGCACACCTGGGATTCGAACTCGCGACCTTTGGTAATTGAGTCAAACGCTCTACCATTGAGCCACGGGCTCGTTGTTTTGTCGGTTGCGATCGGGAATATGATGAAAGTGTGCGGCTCACCGATCTGCTTAAGGAACATGTATGTTCCGTTGTGCCCTGGAGCTCACGTTTAGAGCCCTCGCAGGCGGTCGCATAGCGACGTGTAGCATATGATAGAGTGGAACCGACAAAGACAAGGGAGACCGGAATGGCCATTTCTGGCTTATAGCCGTCATCAGCCAGTCATACCCAATCTCAAGTGTGGCACACTGGGATTCGAACTCACGACACTTTGGTATATTGAGTCAAACGCTCTACCAATTGAGCCACGGGCTCGTTGTTTTGTCGGTTGCGATTGATTATGTGATGAAAGTGTGCGGCTCACCAATCTGCTTAAAGAACATGTATGTTCCGTTTGTGCCTGGAGCTCACATAAGAGCCCTCGCAGGTGATCGCATAGCGACGTGTAGCATATGATAGAGTGGAACCGACAAAGACAAAGGGGAGACCGGAATGGCCATTTCTGGCTTATTAGCCGTCATCAGCCAGATCATACCCAATCCCAAGTGTGGCCACCTGGGATTCGAACCCTGACCTATGGTAATTGAGTCAAACGCTCTACCATTGAGCCACGGGCTCGTTGTTTTGTCGGTTGTCGATCGGGAATATGATGAGTGTGTGTGCTCACCGATCTGTTTAAAGAACGTGTATGTTCCGTTAGTGCCCTAGAGCTCAAATAGATGCCCTCGCGAGCGGTCGCATAGCGACGATGTAGCATATGATAGAGTGGAACCAACAA
>WEDG01001100.1:0-29830 GCA_017591395.1 Schistocephalus solidus | reverse complement strand
CATCTGAAACAACTGCAACTGCGCTGGAAGAGGCCACGCTATGGCCGAGGATGAACGACGAACGATCACCTAAACTACTCTTCTATGGAGATGTCGCAATGGGTTCTCGTCGACAAAGGGGGTCAAGTTCGACGCTACAGGACACTCTGAAGACTTCGCTGGAAGCAACCCTGCAGATCAAAACCCGGTGACGTGGGAGGACCTCGCCGGGAACCGACCTGCTTGGAGAAGAACAGTGAAGACAAGGGACTGCAATCACAGAAGCCAACACGATCGCCGCCGCCAAGACTAAAGAGTGGCAAGAAAGTCAATAGCACCACAGACCAACACCACCAATGCCGAGGCCCTTCCAACATACCCACGCTGTCAACGCACCTTCTGCGCGCGAAATCGGCCTGGTCGGACATCTTTGGACGAAAATGCAAAAACAATCCGACGGTTCCAACTTCACTTCAAATTCTGCCAACCCTCATTCAGATTCCCCACCCTCACTTCTGGAATCAACTTCATTACTCCCACCATCATAGAGACCACACCCCAATACTCAGCACCTGTTACCCGCACCACCACCGCCACCACCATCACCATCAGCGATGGGTATTTTCTTACTAAACTCTCCTCATTGCGACCGCAGATTCACCTCACGTATCGGCCTGGACGGTCACTTGCGAATCCATCGTACAGAGACTGGTGAAACAGCGCCTGCAGCACCAACACACCGCAGAGATCGCCGTCTCCACTGCCCTCACTGTCCTCGCGCATTCACTCATCGCATAGGCCTATTCCGGTCACATGCGCATCCATGACAACCTGCGGTAAACCACCGGAGGCTAAGCCACATCAGCGCACATACCTGCACCAATAAATAGACAACACCTCACTATCATCATGTACCTAAAAAATATCACGGTTTTCCTAGAAACCAAGGCTTGGAAGGCTGCCAATCTGACGCTTACACCAGACCACGCCGTCAGCCCAGTGTATGTGCAGTGTGTGTTGAGTGGCTGACCAGTGGACTGGGAGTCAGACGGCAATGAGCTCCTCCATATCCCTGAGTAAAATGAATCCTGTTGTGTGCGTTGCGGGGGCCGGGACGTGCTGTGGCGCGCGAAGACGGGTACGCTAAACGTCAGCCAATGCACCCACTCCCAAATCAAACAACTGAACGGCTCGGACGGTGGTCTGGTCGTGGGGGTGGGGGAGAGAGTGAGGTTGAAGGCTCACCGCATGTTCCTCACTATAAACAATCTGACGCGCTTGAAATTATCACGGTGCGCTAAAAGCCGTGGCTTGGAAGGTTGCCAACTGACGGGATAACTCGTACCGCGTGGTCAGCCCAATGTGTGTTTTGTGTGGAGTGGCTGACTGGCGGACAGAGAGTCAGGCTGCAATGGCTCCTTCTTAATGTGGCCTTTATGGCACTCCCCACTCCGTGGGATCCGTGTCAAGGTCGTGGTGGCACGCCCAGGGGCGGCTCCGGCCGCGTCAGGCACCTGCGCCCTCTCCCATCTCCGGTCTTCTTGATTCTGTCTTGACACCGGGCTCCAGGTGGGGGAGGAGGAGAGAGTGCCGGTAGCTGAAGCGCAAAGGCTACTATCACTTTTAAAAACTAAATCACGCGCAAGTCACCGTCCCTGCACCACCTGGTGTGGAGCATACGGTGGACCTCGTCGAAATCGACGGCCGAACTGCCCTGTCTTTGTCTGTTCCACCTTATCAACATGTATGCGGTGATGAGCGCCAAGGCCAAGTAAATACTCCCTATCCCGTCCTCACTATATTGTACACTGTACATTGCACCCAGTCAAGCTGCCAAAACTGCCCCTCATTCATAGAATCAGGATATTTAGTCTAATACAACTACATTTTTCAGAGATTTTACGTCCATGCTCTGTGCAAGTGGAACCTGGAACTCGCATGATTGTTCCACAATTAAAGTTAATTTTACCTATTGCTAATACCAAATAATGATAGATTTATTTCAAAGAGCACACCTTTAAAATGGCGTTCGGATTTTGCTTGTCGTGCGTAAATGTAGGGGATTCATTTATTGGGCACGACAAACTGCGTTTTTTGATGAATTTCAGGGGACTGCGAAATACAATTCGAACTTTTAAAAGGAAACCTTTTTAATGAGAGCTTTTATAAAGAACAAACATCTGTAAAATATTCTTCACACTACCCCATAAACCATTAAACTGCTTAAAACATATTTGTCGTAAACTGCAATTTTATTCTGAAATCCCACGAGCCAATTCACAATAAAATTAAAAAACCAGACGCTGCAAAATGCAGTTCGCTTGACAACGGTAGCTGCATAACTAAACTAGTTCAACAGAAGTTTTCATTTTTTAGAGGGGACGTAAAAAATCTCAACACACTTTCGGTAGACAAAATGATGAATAGATTAATTGAAGGAAGGTTTTCATTTTGCCTTAGATGAGGCCTTTTTAGCGCAAACCTTCATGGAAAAATACAGCAACTTAATGTGGCTAACCTTCGTACAGG
This sequence comes from Schistocephalus solidus, assembly GCA_017591395.1. NCBI lineage: Eukaryota > Metazoa > Platyhelminthes > Cestoda > Diphyllobothriidea > Diphyllobothriidae > Schistocephalus > Schistocephalus solidus. Next base: position 27,322 of record WEDG01001100.1, on the reverse strand, counting down.
TATTATTGAAAATATTTTGCAGAGGACTGATTTAGCTGCCAAAGAAAATGACCCGATCTATTTCTTTTTGCTTTTCACACGGAGCCGTACAGAAATATGTCATGTGCAGCCGTGGCACAGGATTTCCTATGATCATTGTGGGGGAAGGCAGTAAGATCTGCAGTAGGTTGGGTTGCGTTCACGTTTAATCAAATTGCTCTGTGTCGGTACGCTTTTGCACATGTTAAAAAAACACCTCACACGGTTTAGTTGTTAATCCTCTTCAATCTGTAGCTTTCAATTGGTCAACTGTTTTATTGATCGGTGGCTTCACGGTATTTTCGCAGAGTGGTGCGTGCGATGAATGTATGCATGGCACAGAGTGAGCGCGAGTAACGCGTGATATTTTAGCGAAGTCTGTCGTGAATGCCCCGATGACTGCAGATACGCATGTGGAAGATATTTTTGAGAGCATTTTTCGAAAGGGGAATGATGCATGACTGCTAGTGGTCAGTTCAAATATGGTCTGTTGCAGAGTGTTGCTTTTTGTATGTCCAAGCATATCAGTGAAATAATTTACAATGCGATTGAATAGAGACAAGTCGATACTTTGTATGTTCTCTCAGCCTTTGCCCACATTGCCCGAATCCAGACGCCAGATTAATCCCGGAGAAAGACTCAATGATGTTTAACAATATAAATGAGTGTCTTTAAAATTTTCGATGTTATTGGAGATATTTTTATAGGCATTTAACAGTGTTTACAATCTCATTAACGGCACTTCGGTTCTCTTGTTCTTTGAATTTTCTTGGTTAACTTCATTCAACCATTTTTCAAAGCTTATGGCTGTGTTTTTATAGCACTGTACACTGTGGCTGCAAATTTCTGCGCGTGCTTTTTGTTACAAAAGTTAACGATGCCTGTTAAGCGAGTCCTCAGGTGTCTTATCGCAGCTTCGTTATGGCCAGCGCAGCCTCAGAAGAATATCTTTTTACTTTACAAGCACTAGTAAAATGTAAAACAATAATAGACAGATCCCTTGTGGGCCTTTGGTATTTGATAATTTCACCGCGAATATGCAGGTTTCCAAGCATCTATGGGTTAGTAGCACTTGCTTTGTGAGGGTTGCGTGAAGTTGTGCAAAACTCTCGTCTGTGTTACAATCCTTTTCCAGGTGGAACCTCACCCGAGGGCTGAATGCCCCGACCAATTAATCAGAAGTCGAACGCTCTAACCATCGAGCCAGGTGCTCGTTCTCTTGCCGAATTATATCGGGAATTTGGGCATACATTGACGAACACTCACCTATCGCTAACGGAACCCACACGTTCGCTTCTGACCCAAAGCTTTGTCTGGAGCACCGCCAACAGCCACACGATTGCTAGCAGTAATAAAGGCTGATACGGAAAAGACACATAAAACTTAAATGACCATTTCTGGCCCATTCGCCTTCAACAGCCAGTCATAAAACCTAAAGTTAATAGGGCTTATCTAGACAGGCAGATTTACATAGAGAGGGACTGGCTTTATGGGACAGATTAACAATGTTCGATGAGAATTGTGAGGATTTGACTTTGGATGTCATCTTTCGCTTCCGCCAGGTGTGGATGGAGGTAGGAAGAGTGACAAATTGTGCTCAGCGTCGTTAAGGTTGGCGTTTGCACGTTGATAGAAGTCGTGAATAGCCCCAATCGACCGTAGCCATATGCATTGGATTCCCTAGCTCATAATATTTTGGTCAAAATTCTAAAATGTGTTGTAGATTCGATTGCCCAATTAAAACATAGCCAAAGGATTATACCGACACATGAAGCACGAAAACAATTCCGTGACTCATAGTTGAGATTGGCAGCTGTCTGAGATGTCCGAGCAGCCCTATTTAGGGACAGCACTGCTTGCCTCCTCACCGAAATTGAGGCTAGAAAAGGTGCCCTAAACAAGTGCTGCGTCTCACGTCTCCTGCAGCCGGCCGCGGCTTGCAGATCACAAAATACGCGGTCATAAAACTCAAACAAACAACAATACCCCCGTCCCACCCCCAAGCCATACTCACCAGGCTGCTCGTGTGAGTCCACTCACACTAGCGGCCTGGAATATTCGTTCCCTTTTAGACAATCCGAGGAGCAACAGACCGGAACGGAGGATGGCGCTAGTCGCTCGGGAACTGGCGCGCTACAAGGTGGATATTGCTGCTGTCAGCGAGGCCCAATTCTTTGCACAGAGTCAGCTGGAGTAGGTGGGTGCCGGCGACAGCTTCTGGAGTGGCCGGCCAAAGGCAGAGCAACGCGACGCTGGTGTCGCCTTTGCCATCTGGAACGACATTTTTGGGATGTCTGCTCTGTTTGCCACAGAATATAATTGATCGCCTGATGAGCCTTCGCCTGCCTCTTCAAGGAGACAATTTTGGCCACCGTCATCAGCGCCTACGCTCCCAAATGACGAACTTTGATGCGGTGGAGGACAAATTCTACGAGGACCTGCATGCACTGCTGGCGACTGTGCCAAAGGCGGACAAGTTAATTGTCCTTGGTGACTTTAACGCCCACGACGGTACAAACCACGCTGCCCGGCAGGGAGTGCTGGATCCCCACGGTCTCGGTAGCTGTAACGATAACGGCCTCCTTCTGTGGCGAACCTGTGCGAAATACCGTCTCCTACTGTCCAAAACCTTCTTCCGCCTTACGACGCGGGCGAAGGCCATGTGAATGCACTGTCGGTCACGGCACGAGCAGCTGCTGGACTATGTTCTAGTCTGGAGGCGAGATCGACAGGACGTGATGTTGACCAAGGCGATCCACGATGCCGATGGTTGGACGGATAACCGCCTCGTCATCTCCCACATGAGGCTCCGACTTCAACCCGAAGGCCCCAAGGTAAGTGACCACCAGGTAAATTAAATACTCTGTTGTTAAATTTGCCTGCTCACTGTCTTGATTTCAGCAACCAAATAACCGAGAAATTGGAGAACCTGCATGTTCCAGATAATAACGCCACCGTGGAGATACGATGGTGTCAAATCCGAAATGTCATCCAGTCCACCGCCTTCGAAGTCCTCGGACGCGCACGCCGTCAACACCAGAACTGGTTTGACGACAATGACGCCGATATCAGAAACTTACTCGTAATGAAGAATGCACTATGCAAAGCCTACTGGACCTTCGGACTGACTCCACCAAAGCAGCCTTCTTCAGATGCCGGCGCCTTGTGCAACAACGGCTGCGGGAGATGCAGGGTGCCTGAATGATCCGAAAGGCTGAGGAACTCCAGAGGTATGAGGACCGCAATGAAATTAAAAAAGTTTTTTTAAAGCCATCAAGGCCATCTACGACCCCTGCATCAAGTTGATCGCACCGCTGCTCAGCTCTGACGGCACAACACTGCTGACAGAGAAATCGCAAATTCTGAAGCGCTGGGCTGAGCACTTCAGAAGTGTCCTTAAGTGTTCATTAGCCATCTCCGATGCTGCAATTGACCGACTTGTGCAATTGGACACGAAAAATGACCTTGATCTGCCGCCTTCCCTACCAAAAAGCATCCGGGCCGTGCAATAGATTTCCAGTGGTAAAGCACCGGGATCCGACGCAATCCCACAAGGAAGTCTACAAGCACGGTGGGCCCCGGCTGATGGCAGAACTCACAAAACTCTTCCAGGAGATGTGGCACCAAGGACAAGTGCCTCAGGATTTTACAGACGCGACCATCGTCCATCTCTACAAGCGGTAGGGGAACTTTCAACTCTGTGATAACCACAGAGGCATCTCGTTGCGCAACATCACCGGGAAGATCTTCGCCCGTAGCCTTCTCAATCGTCTGACCAGTCACCTTGACCAAGACCTGCTCCCGGAAAGCCAATATGGCTTCCGCCGGCACCGTTACACTACCTCCGAGGATCTGACGAAAGCCTTTGACACGGTGATTCGATATGGACTATGGAAACGCATGCAGAAATTCAAATGTCCTGAGCGGTTCACTTACATTGTGCGTCAGCTTTATGAATGGATGACGACGTGCCTCACTGACAACGAAACGATATCCAAAGCATTCGCAGTGAACAACGGAGTGAAGCAGGGCTGCGTATTGAGCCCAACCTTTTCAGCCTTATGTTCTCTACTATGCTGATGGACGCCTACCATGATAAGCAGCCTCAGATCTGCATCACCTAAAGAACTGACGGGCACCTTCTCAAATGTCGACGTATGCAGGCCACAATGCGCGTGTCCTTGGCTACAGTCCATGACTTACTCTTCACGGATGACTGCGCCCTTAACACCATTACGGAGGAGGACATTAAAAGGAGCATGGACCTCTTCGCCGCAGACTGCGCCAATTTTGGATTAACAATCAGCACAGCAAAGCCAATTTTCATGCACCATCCGCCACCCAGTGCGGAATTCTATGCTCATCGAAGCAATGTCAACGGTGCTCATCTCAAAAATTTGTTAACCTTCACTTATCTAGGAAGCACGCTATCACGCAACACGAGAATGGATGACGAGTTTGCCCAACGGATCTCCAAAACCAGTCAGGCCTTTTGCCGATTGCAGTCCTCCGTGTGGAATCACTACGATATTCACCTTAACAATAAACTGAAGATGTACAAGGCCGTCATCTTGGCAACACTCTTTTACGGAGCGGAGACCTGGACCGTCTACACGAACCAAGCCATGAAGTTGAATCACTTCTATCTCAGCTGCCTCCGCAGAATACTGAAGTTGAGATGAAAAGACAGGATCCCGGACACGGAAGTCCTGGAGTGGACCGGAATTCTCAGCATCCACGCCATACTGAGGCAATGGCAATTGCGATGGAGCGGCCAACTGGTAAGAATGGATGACGAGCGACTACCCAAACAACTTTTCTACGGAGATGTCGCTACAGGTTCTTGCCGACAGGAAGGTCAAAAACGACGCTACAAGGTCACTTTGAAGAAATCACTGAAGCACTTGCAAATCAACGCGGTGACCTGGTTGAACCTTGCCCAGGATAGACCGGCATGGAGAAGATCCACTAAAATTGGTTCAGCAATCTATGTGGCCAACCAGATCGCCGCCGCCAAGGTTAAAAGAGCGGTACGAAAGGTACCAACGCCCCGGACCAACACCACCAATGCCCAGGCCCTTTCAACATGTTCGCGCTATCAACGCACCTTACGCGCTTTAATCAGCCTGGTCGGACTTCTTCGGATGAAATGCATCAACAATCCGACAATTCCAAATGCTGCGTCAAATTTAGTTTACCCTCCTTCGGACTCCCACACCCTCACCCCTGGTATCATTTCCATTACTCCCACAGTCATAGAGACCACCTCCCACTATTCATCACCTGTTACCTCCTCGACCCCTATCAGCGATGGGCACTCATTCATAAACTGTCCTTTATGCGACCGTACATTCACCTCACGCCTCGGCCTGGTCGGTCACTTGCGAATCCATCGTACAGAGACTGGTGAACCAGTGCCCCTGAGCACCAACACACAGCAGAGATCGCCACCTTCACTGCCCTCACAGTCCTTGCGCATTCACATATCGCATGGGCCTATTCGGTCACTTGCGCATTCATGATAGTGTACTTCACCGCAATGTCAACAACACCGATACCCCATGCACACCCTCCGCTCCTGCCGTTCTTCCGCCACTACCAACGCCACTACCACGAGTGACATCCACCCAGCCCCTCCGGATTTTTCATGCCCACACTGCACCCGCAACTTCAACTCACGCCTCGGCCTGTTCGCTCACTTGCCAATCCATCGCTCGGAGGCTTGTGATCAAGAGCCTGGGGCTCAGACATACAGTCAACGTGCCCACCTCCACTGCCCTAACTGCTCCCGCACATTAACACATCGCATGGTCCTATTAGGACGTGTGCCTCCTTGACAACCTGCGGTAAACCACCGGAGGCTAAGACACATCAGTGCACACTACCTACAGAAATGCATAGACAACACCCTCACCATCATCATGCACCTGAGAATATCACGGTTTCCTAGAAACCGTGGCTTGGAAGCCTGCCAACCTGACGCATACACCAGACCACGCCATCGGCCGAATGCATGTGCTGTGTGTGTCGAGTGGTTTACCAGACGACTGGGAGTCAGACGGCGATGGCTCCTCCATATCCCCTGATTAAGTGAATCCTTGTGCGTGCGTTATGGGGGCCAGGTCGTGCTGTTGCGCGCGAAGACGGGTACGCCGACCCGTCAGCCAATGCGTCCACTCCCGCACGTCAGATAACTGACGGGATCGGATGGTGGTCTGATTGTGGGGGTGGGGAAGAGAGTCAGGTCGACGGCTCAGCGCATTGTCCTGACTATAAACAATCTGACGCGCTTGAAACTATCATGTTGCGCTTAAAAGCCATGGCTTGTAAAGTTCCTTACTGATGGGAACACTTGGACCGCGCAGTCAGCCTAATGTGTGTTTTGTGTGTAATGACTGACTGGCGGACTGAGAGTCAGGCTGCAATAGCTTCTTCTTAATGTGGCTTTTATGGCACCTGGCGCGAGCGAGGTGTGGAGGTAAGGCTAGGGGTGGCACTGGCCTGCCAGCCACCTGTGACCTCTACCATGTCCGGTCTTTTTGACTCTGTCATGACACCGGGTTCAGGTGGGGGAGAGGTAGAGTGCGGAAGATGCAGCGCAAGTCTACGGCAACTTTAAATCATGCGCAAGTCACCGTCCCCGCACAACCATTTTGTGGAGCATACGGTGGAAATCGTTGGACTACGATGGTCGAGCTGTCATGTGTGTGTGTGCTTGTGAGCAGAGACAGTCTGCAAAATTGACGGCAGAATAAGCCCGAAAAAGGCCTTTAGCAATCTAACCATAGTTTTGATCTTCTCTGTTATTATATCTTGGCGGAATTTTACCACACACACAGCAGAGGCCTCCTCGGTCACATGCGCATTGACGAAAGTGGAATTCAACCTACGCCAACACGTCTATCACGTGTTGCGCACCCATCACCAGTCCTCCCATGAGTGCGACTACTTGTATCGGCAAAAAAATCCCCAGTCTCAGCAAACCCCGACATATACTGTTCTCATTGTCTCCGCACATGAACATCAGGCATCGCCTTGATTGATCACGTGTGAATCGAACGCACGGAGGCCAGCGAGTTAGTGCCGGATGCGCAACGCATCCGTCTCAGTTTTCTGCACTGTCCATGCATATTATCGCCACACATGGGCCCATAACGCCATATAAAACTCCATGAAAACCTGCGGTAAAACATCACCGGCTATACCACATTACTAAATCTCTACTCATCACAATGTACTTCGATAGGTGGTTTAATATAACTATTTTTCTCCTTTTCTTATGAAGCATTTTAAATCCAGGTAAATAATTCTGAAATATACTTCAAAGAAGCTTAATCTGATTCTATGTGTGTCTTTTGGTGTTGAACCACAGTACGAGGGCCTTCGACCTCTCCCATATCCGGTCATCTTGACTCTGTCTTGACGCCGTGTTTAGGTGTGGTTGAGTAACAGAGAGTGAGGTAGATACAGCGCAAGTCTACTCTCACTAAATCCCGCGTGAGTCAACGTCCCTGCACAGCATACAGCAGACATCGTCGAACTCGGCGGTCAAGTTAGTAGAAGCGAATCAACGGTTCATTCCAGTTTTATCAAGAATAAATCATATATTTGGAACTGAAAATGTTTCAGGTGGTTTGCCTTGTGCCGAAACTGAAAAGCTTTCCTGGGGCCCATCTCTTTCTTCAACAGAAGGTTACCGAGGGTCGATCCAGTAGCTACTCTTTGTCTATCTGCACTTGCATGTTTTTGAAATTAATCTGCTTGTTAGGATTACACATATTTACATCAATTATTTGATCACCTTCACTGCAGGCTAAGAGCGAACTTATCGGAGGCATTTAAATCGCCAATAAAGTTGACGGTTTACATTGTCTATTGATTTTGCAAAACGTTACGAGATGTCTGGTGAAATTTTATACTTCCAGTTATTTACAATTATTATACGCCGTCCACGTATGTATTGGATTCCGGTAGCTGTGGCACTAGCCTGTTTTACGATAGTTAACTTTTCTCCGTTTTCCAGTATGCTATCGCACGGTATGGGGAGTTCCCCATATTAGGGATTTCAAAAATTGTTGGGACATTTTCATTAGTAAGGACAGGTCTAAGACATTCCAGGTCCTATTCGTATATGAATATGTCCCCTCGAATTCAATCACTTGTGTTTAAATGTCAACCCACGTGAACAGACATATGTTGCAGCCTATGCTAGGCATAAATAACCATGACCTTCCGAGTGATGTTAAATATTTCACTTTCACTTTTGCAATGCGAGACCTAGTGCTTACTTCCAGTACAAAAATAGACAACCTGGACACGTGCTTTTTCGCTCTAGTGGAACAATTTTCTGTACATTATAGATCACGAGAGCAATTTTGCCTGTCTTCCGACGCACGATCCATCGGTTACACTTTCCAATGAATGCACATATGCAGGCTGGGGTGCAATTGCTCGTCTTTGCTATCTGGAGTATAAACATTCCCCGGTTCTGATGGAAGGCCAAGTGAACGTGGAGACAAACGAATTCTGTCAATCGCATGCGAAAGTGTCGGAGTCTGAAGGACAAGCTTGTCTTGCAACAAAGATTGGTGTAAGTTGTTATGGTACATACAACGCAATTTATCCTGTCCAATTCGACCACTTCAACAGACACACTGTCATTAGAGCAGCCACATAAGCGTCTTTGAAATCTCATTATGCTAAAATAATTAAACAGAACGCTTAGTCTTATAAAAACAAGCAATTGAAGGAGAATCGTTTTGCTACTATTGAGGCAGCAAATCTCATATCGCGAGTGGAAGCTTAAAATCGCTTATGACTTGCATGTACTTGTCAACAAACCGGTTTCTATTAATGGTTCTATATAGGAAAACACGTATATTAAAACTACTAAAATAGAAACATACGTTGCAGGGTCAATTGACCTTGTTGAAAACTGCCATGTGCCTTATCGTTAGCCATATTTCTTCCTTCAAAAACCTTGTTTGGGAGACACCGGTGCAGGCATCTTTTGCCGTGAAGATTAGGGACAATGGGTTGCATACGGAATCATCAACCGAGGAAAATTCCTTTGTGAAGGCCAGTATGCCACAAGCACAATGGTACTTCCACATGTTGACTGGATTAAGGAAACGATGACGTTCAATGAAGTCAACGGAAATTGAAGCTCTGCAGACAAGGAGAAAAACTGCATGTTTAGTTATTGTTTGTGAATTGTAAAAGGCTGCTTGCCAGTATTCGGATTATGATTAAAGCTTTTTTGGATGGAGCCTTGGTTGTGCTTACCACACCTCAGGAAAAATCTAAAAGAGCATACTTCAGTATTATAAAGGGCCTTGCCGAAAATTTGAATACACCTTTTGGCATATAAGTCAATAAAGGCCTCTAAGCTCCTCACATTGGAAGAGGATTTTCAAACGGTGTGACATGACGTAAGAAAAGACCTAATAGTTCAGCGAATCCTCCCAAATATGGATAAAATAATGCAAACAATATTGTGGTTGCTTAATGGCAGGTTAGTACATCCCATAGCGAATACCTTTCATTTGAGATTTCATAACCGGGAAGTTATAAAAAGCAAGGGAAAATATGAACAAAGCATAGCAGTTCATTTGTATGTGAGCAAGGTGGGAGAATGTTTTTCATAAACGTTTATTGATAAATTGTCAACCTTGTTATTTGATGTTGGCTTTAAGAACCCCACACTAACAGGGTCCCGTATTAATGGAAGAATTTGTGCCTTCTCTATAGCACATAGGTGTGGTGTACTTTGCCCAAGACAAAAGGAATGGTATGAGTCTAGGATAACATAACGTCAAGGCTGACATTGTTTGCACAATGAAGGTCAAAAGAACTTGTTCGAGGCCTTGGGCAGATAGCAAGCTGTCTCATGCAGGATACACTGAATCTACCAAAAAACAGCACAGATTGGATATGTAGAAGCGAGATAGAAAGAACAAGATCCGATAGCTGTAATGCGTAGTTTATTAGGATACAGCTTTGAATTCTCATATTCAGCCATATCAAAGTATTAACGATACACGTTTCTAGTCTTTTATCTAGTACCTTGGCTGGCAATATGGTGCGTCGTGTTACCTCAATCTATACTTCTGGTTGTCTGCTGGCACTTAAATGAATATTGTGCGAGTATCCCGATGTGTCCCCGAAGGGCTGCGGAGATGGCTTGTCAATGAATTCATCAACTGGGGAAAATTTATTTGTGCACAATGGCACTTCCTTATGTTGTGTGGATCAAGAATAAAATGGTGCCCAATAAAGTCAACGAAAAATAAATCTTGACAAATTCCACGTTGCACTATTGATTGTGGATTGTTTCAGGCTATCTTCCGGTAATTTGATTGATTTTAAAGGTCAGTAAGTAGCCTCGATTCCGTCTTTTCCCCTTTAAACTTCAGAACTTGTGAACTGCGGTGTTATAGTTCGGTTAAATTTAGTATAAGGCAGGCGTATTCACAAGCGTTACACAAAAGGGGAAAACAAATAATGCAAATAATTTCATCTTTTTAAATTCATGTTTATACGAATTGCAGCTGAGCATATAACCCCAATTCTGAAATTAACATCGCAAGCATATTTGGAGGTAAAGCAATTTGCCAAAAAAACACAAAAGAGATAATCAGAACTCGATATGTAGTTCAGCTGTCAGGACATACAGCAGATTGCCTAACTCATGAAATCTGATAGATTTCCTCAGTTACGACCTGTTACGCGAAATCAGCGCACAATGCGTCCACCAAAATTTTACATCAATAACGAACCGATCGTTAGGAAAATAAGGCTTATTGTGGTTAACAAATTAATATTACATTGTCGAGAAATAATAATTTTTTTAGAAAAGATACGGATAATAAAAATGTAATAAATTGACCTAGATTAGTAAACTGAAGTTTTTAAATGTAAAGGAAGCCTGCCCATGCAATTAAGCGAGTGAATAAAGCAGAACAAGCCGATTATTATTTTTTAAATAGTCTTTTTCAGAGTTTTGCAATTACATATTCCGCTAGATTAAGCGCAACGTATAGTATGGTTGTCATCAAGCAGCCTAAAATGAAAGAGTACATTCCAACACCGTTTCAGGAGATTTGGTAGTTTTTCTTCCGTTTGTACACTGTCGTAGATGCGTTTGACCAAGGCAAGCAGATTTTCGCTTGATTGCGCCGATAGGGACGTCACAGGAATATAATATGTCATAACTTTACATGTTCACAGGCCGGTCACTGACTGACAAATTTAAAAAGAATCATCTGGTGCAATTCTAAACGTACCATATAGTGTATATAAACATTCATATTCTAGTGTTAAATTTCTCGATAACTATTTCGGGTTCCTATTACAATTAGTTTCTGATAGTATTTGAAAATGGAGTGAATTCTTTACGATTTTCAGTGTCTTCAGTCGACTGCCGATAAATGTACATTCTGTTCGATGTGTTTGGTAAAACCTCGAAAATAATATATTTCTTAAAAAGCATTTATCAAAGTAGCGACTTTTTTTGGCGTTTTTTTCTAATGCAGACGACTGTTTGCGTTATTTTTTTCAGACTCATTCAACATGAAAATGCATTGCCATGAAAAAAAAAACGTCCACAACTAATCCGTTAAAATATATGCCTATAACTAGTAAAACAATTCGATAATATCTAACCTTTTAAAAAAATGCTTTAATGAGATGTTTTTGCTGTCAAATGCCTGCGTAATTAACGTTTTTTTAAAAGTGTAGTCAAGAAAAAAACAGGAACCGTTTGACCGAATTTTTTTGACTTCACTTAAAAAGTAGGGATACAATTTCTGTTGAAATTTAATAAGCTCACTTTTTTTCTTTCTATTAGAGCGTTTGTCGAGATCTTTGCTTACTTCTCAGTTAAGTTCTAAGCTTTCAAACACACAACAGTGTCCAAATATATACGAACATTTTGCGATAAAATTTGAATTTTCTGCCCTTTCAATTTCAAGTTTCCTTATTCCCTTATATTCAACTGCAGACCAAAATTATCTTGGCAGGCTTCGCGTACGCTGTGACAGCAAACATTTTCGGTCTATCATCGCGTCTCGTAAAATTATTCCTCAACTCCGATAGTGCTTCAGGTAATGTACAAAGAACTTATGCTGAGTTTGATGAAAGTTGAAAGTCAAGGTGAAAGCGAAGTTAAAAAGTGAAAGTGAATCAGCACTCTAGCCTGAAACTTACATTCATAACGTCAAGGCTTAATTGCATGCACAATGACAGTCACACATACTTGTTCGAGTCTCATGCACACACACTGACCTTTTCCACAGCCCAGCACAGGTTAGATATTTCCGACAAATTAAAGAGGAGAGTTCTGGAAAGAAGAAGATGCCGTCGATGTAATGCGTAGTTTATTAGGATAAAGCTTCAAATTCTCGTTATTGTCCATGGCAAGGTATTAGCGATACACGTTTCTAGGCTTTTAGCTAGTACCTTGGCTGACAATATGATGCGTCGTGTTACCTCAATATATAATACTGGTTGTCTGCTGGCACTTAAATGAATAGACGAGGTCACCAGCAGCTGCGCCCGCTTCCGCATCAGACAACTGACCGGCTTGGACAGTGGTCTGATTGTGGGGGTGGGGGAGAGAGTGAGGTCGAGCGCTCAGCGTATTTTCCTCACTATAAACAATCTGACGCGCTTGAAACTATCACGGTGCGCTAAAAGCCGTGGCTTGGAAGGTTGCCAACTGACGGGATAACTCAGACCGCGTGGTCAGCCCAATGTGTGTTTTGTGTGGAGTGGCTGACTGGCGGACTGAGAGTCAGGCTGCAATGGCTCCTTCTTAATGTGGCCTTTATGGCACTCCCACTCCGTGGGATCCGAGCCAGGTGTTGTGGCACGCCCAGGGGCGGCTCCGGCCGCGCCAACCACCTGCGCCCACTCCCATCTCCGGTTTTCTTGACTCTGTCTTGACATCGGGCTCAGGTGGGGGAGGAGGAGAGAGTGCGGTAGCTGCAGCGCAAGGCTACTATCACTTAAAACTAATTCACGCGCAAGTCACCGTCCCTGCACCACCTGGTGTGGAGCATACGGTGGACCTCGTCGAAATACGGTCGAACTGTCGTCGTGAGGTATTTCAGCAACCCATATGTTCAGCTTTCGTGAGATGGAACGATGAGTTAAATAGAAACCCCGTCGGTAATTTAGTAAGAATAATTAACGTACCTGCGAATAGCTTGTAAGGTTGCAAAATCCTGCTCGTTTAAAAACATTATATTAAAGCTTTAAACTCCCAGTAGTACAAATTTTGACACGCCCGCTAGTTAATTTTAATGTTATATATACTATGGATGCGATATCAAGCATCTATTCCTTTCTGTCTACTCACATTTGTTCCGATTAATTGGATTTAGCAAACAGTGCACTAAAGTACTTCTGGTCAACTAAGTCGTTAGAGGTACAGGAATGGATTAATTCTTCACCAAAAATATGATGCAAGCGTGCAAGCAAAGAAAACGAATGCTGTAAATAAGCAAACAAATGTGATCGTGTATCGGTTGTCTTTTAAGATAGTCTATACAGCACCCTGTATAAGTTCAAAATACTCCTAGGATATATGCTTTGCCGACCGCACGCACGGCAAACATTTGGTTCTATGAGTTGTTAGCAATATAATAACCAGTAGCAGTTAGCATAATGAAAACGTAGTGAGTGCGTAAAATACAAGGACATAACAATGAGGGTCGAGAGTAAATAATGCGTTTCGAACGCCAACAAAAAATCAAAGTTTGTGATGAAAAGAGTTATTCTTTTCTCTAGTCCTTAAAAATGGTAAATCTTTCGTAACGTTAACAGATAATGAGAGGAGATTATGCTAAAATAAGGGGTTGATCAGTTGGTTGGGAGAGACGGATTTCGGCACACTTCCCTTGGCAATCGGGTTTAGCCGAAAATTAAACTCTTGCAAATTATCAACCATGGAAATGGCAGAAATAATGTTATGAGTGTGGTGTAATAAATGTGGTTATCAGTGGTAAATTCTACAATACATCAACAATGGCCAATGTTATACTTGTTCAACCACGTGGTTTTCATTTATCCTCAGCGTTGTACTGTGACACAAGTAAGTTGCGTTATAACAGCACACTGAAAACAGCCAGGGGAAAGTCATCAATTCGACGTAAGGATGCTCTGAAGGGGAAACATTCAGACCACAATTCTTTCATCGTTCATTGTTACCTGTGGACAAACGTCTTTCCGCCCGATTATTCGAACTGCAAATCCCCATGATTTGTTCTAGTTAAACTGATTTGAATGCAAAAAGAAGCACACGAAGGCTCTGTCAACTACCTTATTAACCTGCCTCACGCATGTATAGTTTTAAAACGCATCTTTAAAGGGGAAATTCCAGGCTCCCAGCAATCGGGGCAGCCAATTCTCTCGGTGGCCAATGAGAGCGCTGGCAACACAACTTAGTTTTAAATGCGCGTCTGATGCACTTGTCCTTTGTGGGTTACGCATCAATCAAAGTATGCAGTAGCATAGCAACCGCATCCTACAAAAACGGCATCTCCCTGTGTATAAATTATTCGGATCTGAAACGGTTTTTGAAGATGTATTCGAGTCGCAAGCCGAAAAGTCAGGCAAATAAACTTCTTGTCCTAGCGATTGTCAATACTTCCTTTTAAGTGTGTCATATGATGAGAGCTGTGCTAATGAAGTTCCAGTATCTCAATACGTGTAGAAGAAATAACTTACCTAAGTGTTACATTTTAAATAAAACTATCATAGTGAATAATAAGTTTGCTATGCAGTTCATCAGTAAATTGTCTAAAGCAAGGACACTTTCTAGTATGCTATTGCTACAGTTTGTTAGGTGATAGGTTAGACCTATAACTGCACTGCGGACAGTGCTTTTTACTCGCAGAGACTAACTCAGATTGCTTCAGCGCATTTTATTACGGAATCCCATTAAATCTGTAACATATTATGGTGCCAGCCAGATTAACCGCAGGCTGTAGTGTTACGAGCGTGTCAACCATCTAAGGAAATGAACATATCTTACTCCCGTTCAATTCAGAACTTGCAAAACAAAGTAGAAAAGAAATTGGAAATTAAAGATTTATTTGATACTTTTAGTTAAAATTGCAATTTGAGTAGTTCATAAGACAATGTTCATACGAAAAATTAACGCCGAAATGGTTGATATGAGGGCAAACAAAATGCATAAAAACAACAAGAATCAAGGTTTCTTGGACGGATTTTAAAGGGAATATTAATTGTGGATAAATTGACAAAGCCCCGCATCCGAGAAGCCACATTCCTAAGAGGCTGGCAGAATTTTGAATTGCACTCACAATCTACCAACCTCAACCAAGGAAAATTAAAATGCATATTTCGATCGCAGACATTTTTTCTCCATTTGGACATCTCTTGTATTATTTCTTAGGATATTTACATGAGCATTTTGAAACTCAAAGTAAATGTGAAGTTGCAATTAATAGTGTTACTGTAGTCAATTTGCCATTGCACAAAGAAAAGTTA
This sequence comes from Schistocephalus solidus, assembly GCA_017591395.1. Taxonomy (NCBI): domain Eukaryota; kingdom Metazoa; phylum Platyhelminthes; class Cestoda; order Diphyllobothriidea; family Diphyllobothriidae; genus Schistocephalus; species Schistocephalus solidus. Next base: position 11,788 of record WEDG01001100.1, on the reverse strand, counting down.
TGCAATATTAATTTTATGCAATAAATGAGCAGTAAAGACTACTTTGTCTGTGTAAATGCACTATTAAATTTCTATCAGGAAGTGCAGTTTGATATGTCAATTTTGCTTATTTTCAATGTCATTTAATATAATCTTTTTCAATTCGAATTGCATTATATTGCAAAATACATAACCGATTTATGAGAAATAGGTTAGAATAATTATAAGCAGCATCCTCAATGTCGACCAAATGTTTGAAGTAAGGGGGTTTTGCTAAAAACGGGCCCGGTATAAATTATTCAATTTGTGATTCCACAGTGAGCACCGACCAAATATGAACATAACCCTATGCAGTTGAAAATGTAAGTGCATTTTTCAGATTCAATAAAGGTTACTTCAACCATGGCAAAGGCTGACGAAATTGGAAATTGAATATCCCTATATGATGCTCAAGCGTATAACGAAAAATGCCGATTAGTTCTAAAGTATGGCGATTATGTAAAGCAATATGAGCAGAAATGCACGTCTTGTTAAAAAGCGCTTTAAACAACTATAAACGGTATGAAGAGTATTCAGAAACGACTTTGCCGTTTAGAGATGTCGAACATCCTGGATAACTTCAGATCTTCCCGAACTTTTTCATTTTTGGTTTACTGCGTAGATTTTATTACGTATTGGTGGAGAGCCAGTGCAGTCACGTTTACTAAGCTTATTAACAAATTCCGATTTAATGCCATTTTATGAGGACTTTCATCACAAAAAAAATTCCAAATTCGTAGAAAGCAAGTATAAACGTGCAGTTTTAGTGGTATTGACCGGACCAGTCCTAGCAAAGGTTTAACGGAGTTCAAATTTACCAATTTGGAGAACAAATAAGATAAGTGGTTAGTATGCACATGACCTTCTTAAACCTGCCTTTCCCTTTGAGACTGAAGAATAACCACTAATGGTCATTCAATTGATGGCATGCGATTAAATTTCCATTCTTTTCTAAGTAAACCTTTTCGTTTGCTTGAGATAAATAACATATTCTGTCATCCAAAGATACACCATGTAATACGCCATCCTCAATAAACCTACTCTCAAGTCATTACCGTCAAGTCCTCACACGCATTTAACTGCACAATTCGTAAATACTTTGTCGAATAATCCTTCCGCAGGATACAGCGAGGTTGATGTAAAGTTTTGCCTAGAAGATTGTGAGGTTTTTAAAGCGTCAGATTTACCAACTGCGGTCGGCTTATGGTGCACCTATATTTGATGTGATGGGAACCAGGCAATTGCCAATGGATGTGAGCCATTTTTCGCTGCTACAAGATATAATTTAGTTATGCGGTGAGAATAAAGATAGGTAATGCTTTACTGCATCGGTAGCCAGCAGTCATCGTTAGGGCGTCCTGTTTATGGTTTAGTACCCCTGGCTCCCTAGCGGTGTTTTCGAGGCATGCTGACCGTACAGTCTGACTGATTTTAAAATCCGAACAAAAGTACATTAACACGGTCACACGCCAGCTCTTTTTTCATGCAACCTACACAATGCATAAACCATCCTTCAATTACTGCAGAACGACAGCTCGACCGTCGGTTTTGACGATGTCTACCGTATGCTCGTCAGCTGGGCGGTACAGACACGGTGACTTGAAATCATTCACCTCACTTACTCTACCACTTCCAACCCTGTTCCAGGTTACAAGGCAGAGAGATTGGAGATGGGAGAGAGCGCAACCTCACGCACTGTGGACCTACACAAAACAAGAACACTGCATCACAAGGAAAGTTCGGCTTGTATTCCACCTGACAAGGGGTTCCATGAAGCACTCCAACCTATGAACTGGCAAATTGGTTGTTGCGTTGTGTGAAATGTTTGACCACTGATTCCGACAGCAGAGTTTTCTAGTCAGCGCCATTCTTACAGAAACTGAAAGTTACACGGCTCGAACATAACGAGATCCTTATTTACTTCGATGGTTGATCCCACTTAAATTGCAGTGCTTCGTAGGCCAGCGCAATGCCATCTCATTGGCATATTCCGTACTGAGCCTTTGCCTGAGCAGGGACACGTGCGGAGTTCACGGGCAACCAACACCCCCCTCATAACAGTGAGCCAAATTGCCGTGTCATTATCACGCCAGCATCCCATAATGATGATGAACTCATGACTGTTAAGTACTCGGATTTGGTAGGCGAAGCTTGAAATGGGAAGAAAATTATTGGGTGGCCATTATTATTGTAGATTACTCGTAAATGTATAATTATACAAGTGAGTGAAAGAGAAGTTGAGGTTCCGAAATTAACAACCCTCATTATATCTCATGATCAAAACAAAGACGAATTCCGAAACACCACTTCCATTTGACTAGATTCTCCCGATCACATTCACCTAGTCCGTTAACTTTCGGTTTCAACTTATAACAAGTATACTTGATGCACTGTTGCCAGGCTGACCCAGAAGGTGACACACCAAACTAATCGACCAGCTGTCCCGCCTGATACAGAACCGCAAACACGCAGAGCCGTCTCGCCTAGTTAGCCGGGCATGAGTCAGCAATTAGCGCGCGGTCAATGTATGCTAGTATGTTTAACCTTTAAGTAATTGAGCATGAAATGTACGTAAAATTCCTCCCTTGCAAAAATTCAGGTGAAATTATATTCACGGAAATAGGGTGAGTCCTGATAGCCTAGTTTAGCTAATCAAAATCCTCGTTAAATGGACGTTTTGAATACTTTAAACTAGACAGGAGGGAATGTGAACCTTTTTTTGATTTTGCAGGCAGACTTAATGACACGTACCCTCAGGCTGATCTAGATTACGTAACAGTCAACCAGGTTAAGGCGCATTTGTTCTTGACTTGTTCCCCGCTGTAGTTTTGCAATTGAGTCAAATAAACCACATGTGGGAAGACATGAAAAACAGGTAAGGCATCGAAGTGATCGAACAATTAGTTCGCCCTGAGCGTACTTTGCTGCACTTAAATATTCGGGCTCCTGAGTTTGAGGTTCCAGATGTGGCTTAGGCCGTTAGAATATCGTCTAGTACTAGATGCCCCCTCTATCCTAGCATACACTTGCTCGAACACAATTGCCGTTTGTTTACTTCAGATGAGGTGTATTGATATTTATGTTGTGGAATATATGGCTTTATTTGCTAGTTTTTCATTTAACCGATTTTCGGGCTCTGAGTTTCGCTAGGGAAAGATCCCGCTGTTAGCCCAATATTCTCACTTCCAAACAGAGTTGCCCACGTTCCAACCAAGGACAATCAACATCGCAGCGCTGATAAAACACTGAATTGGAATGCGTGCACCCAGTCAAGCTGCCAAACTGCCCCTCATTCATACGAAACAGGATATTTACTCTTATACAAATACATTTTCATAGCTTTTACGTCCATGCTCTGTGCAAGCGGAACCTGGAACTCGCATGATGGTCTCCATAATAAGAAGATAATTTACCTATTGTCAATACCAAATAATGATAGATTTATTTCAAAGAACACACCTTTAAAAGGCCGTACGGATTTGATGAATAGATTAATTGAAGGAAGGTTTTTATTTTGCCTTAGATGAGGCTTTTTAGCGCAAACCTTCATGGAAAAATACAGCAACTTAATGTGGCTAACCTTCATACAGGTATTATTGAAAACATTTTGCAGAGGACTGATTTAGTTGCCAATGAAAATGACCCGATCTATTTATTTTTGCATTTCACACGGAGCCGTACAGAAATACGTCGTGTGCAGCCGTGGCACAAGATTTCCTATGATCATTGTGGGGGAAGGCAGTAAGATCTGCAGTAGGTTGGGTTGCGTTTGCGTTTAATCAAATTGCTCCGTGTCGGTTCGCTTTTGCACATGTTAAAAAAACACCTCACACGGTTTAGGTGTTAATCCCCTTCAATCTGTAGCTTTCAATTGGTCAACTGTTTTATTGAGCGGTGGCTTCACGGTATTTTCGCAGAGTGGTGCGTGCGATGAATGGATGCATGGCACAGAGTGAGCGCGAGTAATGCGTGATATGTTCGTGAAGTCTGTCGTGAATGCCCCGACGACTGCATATACGCATGTGGAAGATATTTTTGTGAGCATTTTTCGAAAGGGGTATGATGCATGACTGATAGGGGTCAGTTCAAAATGGTCTGTCGCACAGTGCTGTTTTTGTATGTCCAAGCATATCAGTGAACTAATTTACAATGCAATTAGAATAGAGACAAGACGATACTTTGTATGTTCTCTCAGCCGTTGTCCACATGTCACGAATTCAGACGCCAGATTAATCCCAGAGAAAGCCTAAATGATGTTTAGCACTATAAATGAGGGTCTTACAATATCGATGTCATTGGAGACATTTTAATAGGGATAAAGCAGTGTTGACTGTCATTAACTGCACACCGTTTACATGTTTTTTATGTTTCTTGGTTAACTCCAGTCGACAGTTTTCAAAGATTATGGCTGTGTGTTTAAGTACTCTACCCTGTGGCTGCTATTTATGGGCATGCGTTTGTTACAAAAGCTAATGCCACCTAAGCGGGTCCTCATGTGTCTAATCCCAGATTCGGTATGGCCAGGACAACTTCAGAATAATAAAACACTAGTAAAATGTAAAACAATTATAGACAGTTCCCTTGTTGGCCTTTGGTATTTGATAATTTCACCGTGAATAGGCAATTTTCTAAGCATCTCTGAGTTAGCAGTACTTCCTTTGTGAGGGCTGCGTGAAGTGGTGCAAAACTCACGTCTGCGTTACAATCCTGCATGTATGTCAAAATATGCCAACATCTTCTTCCTCCCAGGTTACGTTGCACATTAAATCAAGTTAAAAACAGCGGATATATTATTTTGTTATACTCTAGATTTTAATTTTCTCTAAACTGTAATAACAATATCTGTCATAAGCAGACAAACAATGGGAGTCAAGGCGGATGGAATAGCATGCACCTTAATCAAGTGAGGGACTGCAGATTCCCTATTTTATAAAATGTCGTCGGAAATTATGCAATTGTTATATTGACTTTCTGGCAACGCTTTCCAAAGATACCTCTGTTTAAGTAGTGCCGCCTGCATGGAAAAATTTTTAGACTTCAACTGCAAAATACCATCAAACCCTTAACATTTTCACTTGGTAGAATATACTTATCTGTCCTTAATTGTCGATAGAACATTGCTTATATTCAGTGACACCAGTCACATTTAACGGTGATAACAAATTAATAGTTGCAGTTTACCATATCTAGATTCGCTGCTTGTTTCCAAAGCGGAAAACGGTGATAGAAATATGCTTTTTTAATGGATCCATTTGGCTTTACTTTTACTGACCATTTGCACATCTAAAATAATATCCTGAAATACTCATTTTTCCTGGTTGGTGATATTATACAATACGGTTGAGTTGGGCGTCACATCGGTTATCGAAGAAGACGACCGAAAATTCAGGCAAGTGTGTTCACTCATGTCAAGCTCAAAGACAGTTTCCTGCTTTTCAGAAAGCAAATTCTGTCGAAATGTTCTACGTATTTGAGCGCACGGCAATATATATATATATATATATATATATATATATATATATATATATATATATACCACATTAGTGAGTGTTACGCACTTGTTTGGCTTGTTTATTTACCTCACTGCACAAGGCATATGATGTACTGATGATCGGTGATGACCGTGAAACAGCTGTCTGCGTCTTGCCTGTTGCACTCTTAGCAACATATTTGTGCTATATATATGGTATGTGTCCTATGACACAACGTTCGTTTATCGCCGGTAGGTAACTGGTGGGCGGACAAATGGGATCGAGTGAGATCCTTACCACATTAGTGAGTGTTACGCACTTGTTTGGCTTATATATATATATATATATATATATATATATATATATATATATATATATATATATATATATATATATATTGCTAATAGAAGCGAAGATGCACGTTCCCGGAAATAAATGAGAAGAAGAGGCGATCACGGGAACCATGGTTTTATTGTCCTGAAGTTTCAAAATCAAACAAGATTTCATCGTCGGAGGTAAATATTGTACCGCGCCTCACAGTATTTATAGGTGGTAACATTTCGGCTTATACGGGATTTTAGCACACACACAGCAGGGGCCTCCTCGTTCACATTCGCATTGACGAAAGTGGAATTCAACCTACGCCAACATGTCTATCACGTGCTGCACACCCATCACCAGTCCTCCCATGAGTCCGACTACTTGTATCGCCAAACAAAATCCCCAGTCTCAGCAAACCCCGACATATACTGTTCTCATTGTCTCCGCACATGAACATCACGCATCGCCTTGCTTGATCACGGGTGAATCGAACGCACAGAGGCCAGCGAGTCAGTGCTAGAAGCGCACCGCATCCGTCTCAGTTTTCTGCACTGTCCATGCCTATTCACGCCATACATGGGCCCATAAAGCCATATAAAACCTCCATGAAAACCTGCGGTAAAACATCACCGGCTATACCACATTACTACATCTCTACTCATCAGACTGTACATCAAACGTCGTCCCACGCATCACTGCAAAAAACGGGTTTTAAACCACCACCTCTCACTGTAAGTGCAGTATCGTTCTCAGCCCCTCCCAGAGTCTGAAACTATCACGGTTTACTAAAAGCCTTGGCTTGGAACGGTGCCAACTGAAGTATTAGAACGGACCATGTTGTCAGTCCATTGGGTGTTGAGTAAATGACCAGGGAACTGGAAGTCAGGCAGCCAGGGCTCCTTCCTAACCCCTGGTTTGGTAATCCTAGTGTTACAGCAATTTAGCCAGGTTGTGGTGTGGCACGCTCAGATAACTTTGCAAGCCCAGCCAGCCACTGTATCCACTCTGACATCAGTTAACGTACCGGCTCGTAAGGTTGCCTGATGTTGGGTGTGAGGGAGTGAGTGAGGTTGACGTCTCAGCGCATTTTTTTCACTATAGAAAAACCCACGCGCTTGCATGCAAACAGGTCAGCTGGTGACGGGGAAATTTCAATTAGTTTAAAATGGGCCAGTATGCGCTTACAGTGTTGCCCATAGCAAAAGGACACTCCTTCCTTAAAAAATCATGTTTGGTTTGTTGCTAACAGTCTATTTCAATGATTTGAGTAGGTTTTTGAAACTAGAGTGATCTATGTTCAGTATTATCAGTCAATTGCCAAATAAGAACAGCACTGTTCTGTGTATTAAGCAAAATCCTCAAAATAACATATTGCTTCGAAACAATTAGCACTTTAATGAATTCTTCTGTCTTTATTTTTACGCAGAAGGCCATGTGGATTTAGTGGTTGGCTAAGATAAAGTCAAAAAAAGAGCTTTAAAATAATAAAAATCCATAACAAGTTCAGGGATGCATGTTCGTCCCATCGCTGGGCATCCGTTTTTAATATGCTGCGAATTTACAACGAGCTTCCTTTAATAAGATTTCTGAAAATGTTAACCAACTGCACCAATTTACCAGAATAATTCAAGTGAAGGCAGAATAGTTAATTTGTAGGTAGGGATGGTAGGTTACGAGCCTCGCAAACGTTTCTTCTCACTGCATTCAGCTTCAGTCATATTTTTTCTTAACTTGTAAAAGTGCCTACAATAAGCATGAAAACATTAATAAAATTTATGGAGGTTGGTTTAGAAAATTCTTTGGTTTAAAAGATAGAGATTATGAGAAACGTGAGGAACAGGTTGGTTTAGAAAAACAATTATTCGATTTAAAGCAAAGAGCTCTTGGGTAGCGTGATAAGAATCTCCACACCAATTGCGTAACTTAATTTTCTATTTTCCTCTGATTTCAAGGTTACCAATCGCACTGACCTGCACATATAAATATTAACGAATTAAAGATGCAGAATAGTTTTTCTGGTGAAAGCAATGCAAGCGTCTCCTTGGTTTCTTTTCTTCCTGCTAGCGTATTCACTGAATGGAGTGCCCGCATGTACGTTAATCTTTTTTGAATGTAATAAGATAGGTGGTTAAACATAACTATTTTTTCTCCTTTTTTTATAATGCATTCTACATCGTTGTTTTTATTTTTGAATTATCTGTCAAAGAAGCTTCAAATGATTCTTTTAGTGTGTTCTTGGTTATAGTTTATATAATAATATATGTACCGCTTTCTGTGCAGGTTGATGAAAAAAACACAGAATTAATTATCGATGATAAATTTATAGCTGACTCAGAAGCCATACACCAGTAGCCATAACTACCAAGAACTGTGAAACTATACAACTGGCTTTCCCACTAGGAACCTGTGTGTTAATATCTTCTTTCTCCTGGTTAACGCTCCACATTAAAGCACGTTAAAACTGCGGCATAATTGTTTTATTATACTTTAGATTTTATTTTTTTTTCTAAACCATAATACCAAAATCTGCCATATGCAGAAAAAATATATGAGTCAATATAGATTGAGTAGAATGCGCCTTACTCAAGTGAGGGACAGTTGATACCCTATTTGACAAAGTTTCGACGGAAATTCTGTAATTTTGAGTTCGATTCTGATTTATTAATGGAGCAAGAATGGTTATTTTGACATACTTGCAACGTTATTCATATATACTTTTGTTTGAGTAGTGCGGCCTTTTAAACGAACTTCTTGCTGACCGATTGTATAAAGTTTACTTTGTAAAAAAATACCTTCTAATGGAGAAAGTATTTTTGAAACTGGTTATTAAACTTCTTTAAAAATATTCAAATATCTTTACTGGAACAGATGCTCAAAAATATACTTTCTTTTACAAATTTGGCCACAAATTCCATCTTCTTCACATTTCAAACATGAATAAAGTGCAACTGCCGGTTTTGAAAAAAGTCTCTTATAATGATTTTTCAACACAATGTAACGTGCATTCATCATACTTCCTATAAGTCATACATTAATTGTTGACTCTAATCTATACAGCACGATCAACATCTACAGCAAAATTTGTGAAAAATGTGTGGCAGTTTCCTTATAGCATATATTAACTGGAATCTGCGTCTCTTCCAATAGTTGACCCTAAGTTTTGAGCACAATATGTCAACGAAAGGTTGGCTTTCGTAAGAACGTTGAAACTAGAAACGCTCCACTTCACTATCAACTCAACAATTCCGGGAATCAAATTCGCACACGAAAATCAAAGACTACATTACTCACTCAGCTTGTACACCCTTAGGATAGGGTTGCTATCTTGATAACAAGAGGTCGTCTTTGAGATCCCGGACGAAGCCTGTGATATCTTATATTGGGGCTTCATCGGATATGCCACCTCTAAACGCATCCAAGAACATTGAATATTGGTCAGGAGGCGCGACCAATTTAACAAAGGGGCCATGCACAGCCTTCATACAGGACACACCATCGCCTGGGACAAAAACCACATCGTCAAAGTCTCCCCTTCCAATAAGGCCGTGCTCGTTTTGAGACCATGCATAGCGATTAGACATGCATAAATCGGCACATTAAGTTAGATGCTGGGAACAAAACGCTCAAGCAAAAGTTGAAGAGACGAGAGAAAATCAAAATAGACTGATGCACATGGCAGCCGCTTATGAGCACAATCAACAAATGACCATTTATTTTCTAAGCACGTTTGACATTTTAACTATTTTAACTATATCTGCTAATAAAGTTTACTATTTACCCCTAGAAAATACATACCTTATATACTTTAATGTGATTTTAAATACGAATATTTACAAAGTCAGAAGTCACCAGAAATTTATTTTGACGAATCTTTTGTTGAATTTCATTAGTTGGTACACCATCTCCTCGCCCCAGTTTTTTACCACGTCCATCAAGGGATTCTATGGTTGGCCGAGAGCTGCGCCCAATAATATCGGTTATATCTCATTATACTTTGAGATCGCGAATATATGCCATAAATATTATGTCGTAGGTTGCACTTCACATGTGGCTTACGTCCCATCAGTCAAAAGGAGGCACCGAATTTATTGCAGAAGTGAATTATGCCCATGTAGCATAATACTTTTTAGAGCTCTGCAACCTAGCTCAGTATCTTGAAGAAAAGTTACAGGTTGAAGGGAGTATTCGATGCTAACACTCTATGACTTACATCAACACATTGAACAACATTGACAAATTTGTATTCGTTAAATTTCAAAGGACATTATTTCCCATATCTGCCTCATGTCAAATGTGCAATGTCAATTTTTGTGTTTTAACTTTTGATGTGAGAAAACCGTATATTCGTAAACGTTTGAATATACGAGGTGAATTTGTTAAAAGCAAAGATAATATAGTTTGATTTCGCTCATGTAACCAACGGAGGAATAAACGTTAACTTAATGTCTCATGTTGAAAATCTGTTCAGTAACAATAAAATAAAGTTGCATAACCAGATAATATCACCAGCATACCCTTGGCTTAGGCTACACTAAATGTTCCACAACCAAATTCCTCTGCATTTTGGGCTGACAGTTGAGACCATCGAGTACAGGTGTTAATGATCTTCTGTTGTTTGCTGTAACTATATTTAGTACTTTCAATCCGTTGAAGATAAAGATAGGTTCTGCAAATGTTTTAATTACAACCTCGAAAATTAAATATTCACTGCAAAGGCAAAACCTTACTTTTCTCTTCTACTAAGTTAAGACTCCATTGTGCCACTTGGAAAGCATAGACATATTACACTAATATAATGTTCTGACTTCAAACGATTTTCCCTTTCATTATCAAGTATTCATAAGCATAATCTAGACCGCACACAATTTATTCTAACGAACCTTGTAAAACACATTGCTCTGACGAAGAAGGCTATTGAGTCGAAATCAATTACTTGTTTAATTTATTTTCCCAAAATTGTTACCCCAAGGATTTTGTACGTCGATGCATGAAACAAAAAGTGCCCAAAGAAAAGCAAATAGATATTTTCATTCAGCAGCCCGAAACAAATACATGGCGAATCCTTCCTAATATTAGGAATGTGTCTGAGCAATTAAGAAGACACTTGCAGAAACACGCATTAAAATTGGCACACAAATCGACGACTAGATTACGCACTCAGCTTGTATACCTTAAAGATAGGGGTTGGCTTTGTTGATAAAAATAAGTCGTCTATGATATCCCGCAAGAGGCCCGTGATACCGTATATTGTGGCAAAATGGGAAAAACAGTCTGAACACTCACCCACAACTATAAATTAGTGGTCAAGAGGCACGACCATTTGTCCCAAAAGGCCTTGAACAGCATTGACACAGGACATTACTCCGCTTGGGACAAAAACCGCATCTTTTGACTCTCCCCCTCTAAAAAGGCTTAGAGTTTCTTGAGGTCATGCACTCTGATGAGTCATGCATAAATCTGCACCTTCAGTATCAGTATCAGTATATTTGAGGGAGATGTAGGTGAGTCACCTTTGAATTCCCTATTTGTACATGCGAGTTGCGGTATCAAAAAAAATAGTATCTCGATATGTTGGCGAGGCCAACATAGTGGAACATAGTTGAAATAGAGCAGACAGTGATAAAAACTCCCGGTGATATTTAGGAGAAAAAACTGTCGCCTTGGGACGGGGTCCAACAGGGGGCATTTCGGAGGTCAAATGAATCAGCCAGCTTCTCCCTTGCTGATTGCAGAGTCCGCTGAAGGATTTCAAAGCCGGAAATATATGTCCAGATCATCCTCGGTCCATTGCGGTTCGAACCCAGGGAGAACGTTCATACACCTCATGGACGACGGTCGGCAGGTCCAGCTGATGCGAATACTCACGGTGTCACCAAGGTGTGCAAATAAGTTAAGCAGCGAAGACCTCGAGGACACCAGCATGGGAATAATGGGAGAATGCAAGCCCTCGAACGAAAATAACAAACATAAAGAAATGT